>QEPC01010756.1:381461-431572 GCA_003113815.1 Sphenodon punctatus
CCCCCCCCCCCCGAGAACCCAGGAATCCTGCCTCCCAGCCCTTGTGGGAGGGGAGTGGGGGTTGGTGGGTTAGAGCAGGGGGGGCTGGTGGGTTAAAGCAGGGGGGCTAGGAGCCAGAACTCCTGGGTTCTCTTCAGAGGAGAGTGGGGACTAGTGGGTTAGAGCAGGAGGGGGGCTGGGCACCAGGAATCCTGGGTTCCCTAGGAGGGGAGTAGGGGCCAATGGATTAGAGCAGGGAGGCTGGGAGCCAGGACTCCTGGGTCCTCTGGGACGTGAGTGGGGTGTGTGATGAGGAGATACTGGGCTACACGTAGACTACAGGTATAACAAATATGGAAAGGTAAAGGGTAAACATGTATGTAACGTAAAAGCTGAAAATTGGAAACTCGCTTCATACAATGGAGAACTGCAAAGTCATGACCTTGAGCAATTGTGTAATCAGAAAAAGTCAAACACCTCAGACACTAGCCATAGGCCATTGAGTTGCAAATGGATTTCTTCCTGTGGACGTGACTGAAAGCACAGAGTCACCTGGCACGAAAATCAAACAAAGCACTCTGAAAAAGTACTGGGGGAAGACAAGACAAAGGAAGGAATCAGCTTCATCTGCATCAGAGCTTCATCTTCATCGTCACATCTTATCAGCCAGTGAAGGGCTGCATCAGAGAAACTATGAAGTAAGGACTCTTGGAAATTCTAAGACTTGTGCCCAGCCAAGCTTTCAACCGCTGGCTGTGGCATGAACTGAAATACCCTTGGACCTTGATTAGGATAAGCCAAAGGGCGCTTTTAAACGAGACAAAATTTGCAGCTGATCCTTTAAACAGCCGCCTTTCTTCCGGTTTGTTTAAATGCTTCACGCGGTTTGCAGCCGTGTCTTTCGCGCGTCACACCGGCCCTGCAATCCTTCCCCCTCACACCTGCATCAGTGATCTGCTGTCTTTCAAGCAGTCTCACTACCTTGCAAGTGCTTGTTTAAAAGCGCCCTAAGTTAGGAGAACCCAAGTACACATAGAGATGCATTTTTGGATATGTTATTCTGATTTCCGCACTCTCCAGTATAATTTGTATGGCATGCTTATTCATGATTTATTCAGTCAACTTCTTGGTATGGTCCCGTGGAATTGCTAATCCTAACACTGGCAGGGCACAATTTGTGGTTAATTCTGTGTTTACAAACACAAGTGAACCTAGAGTCTGTGCAGGGAAACTCTATGGTTGAAAAGGTGACAAAAAGGTTCACTCGTTGCAGGCTGAATCCGTTCTAGATAGAGAGAGCTGATCCAGAGAGAACTGCAAGCCAAGGAAACTGAGTCATGACAGCCTAGAGTGGGGTAGTGATACCCCAATCCCATAACAGGGGGGCTGGGAGCCAGGAATCCTGGATTCTCTAGAAGGGGGTGGGGGATAGTGGATTAGAGCAAGAGCGAGGGCTGGGAGCCAGGACTCCTGGGTTCTCTGGGAGGGGAGTGGTGGCTAGTGGGTTAGAGCAGGGNGGGGGGGGGGGGGGGGGGGGGGGGGGGGGGGGGGGGGGGGGAGAGCCTCCACCGTGACCCCTTTCAGGTCCCCCCAACATCAGCCACCCCCATGCGGCTCCTTGGCTCCCCTCCCCTGCCCCATTTGTTACCTGGCCCTTGCAAATCTGCAAGAGACATTAGCAATCCAGGGCACTGGGTGCCCCTGTGCCAGTCAGACTAGTGGGTGCAGTGTTGTTTGTGGCTGTTACCAGCCGCCCTGCCCCACAGCAGAATCAGCTGCATCTAAGCCCCACAGGAATGCGATTCTCCAGGGAGCAGGCAATGCCGTCGGTGCAGGAGCTGACTGCCCCAGTTCGCATCTTGGTACCTCTGCATTTAGTGTCCATTCGGGGGGGTGGTCATAACCAGACCCTACTCTCACCCCCACTGGGGCTCACTGACTCCTCCCGAGAGGATTTCTTCCCCCTGCCCCCCAGACGCCCTCAGCCCAACACTCCTGCTGCAGCCCCTCCCAGTAGCAGGTAGGGGGATCGGTATAACCAGAGCGCTCCCTCCACCCCACAAAAAATCTGGGCCTCCGCTTTCCTGGCAAATCTCCCTGCCCGCTTTGGGGCAGGTCCAGAACCAGGAGCTGCATCTCCTCCCGCCCATGGGGCTGCTGTTTCAGATGGGGACAGTTCCCTCCTCCCCTACCCCCCATTCATTTCCTCTGCCCTTCTCAAACTCACTCTCCGCTCCCACTGCGGAGGGACCTGCTGCCAGAGAGGGAACTCCTGAATTTCATTCAGAGATGATCGCAATGCTTCTCAACAGCCCAATGGGGGGTGGGCATCTTCTCATTTGACTTTGGGGACGGCAGTCATTGGGTAAAAGAGGGGAGGGAGCTAGGACTCCTGAGTTTTCTGAAAGTGGGGGCTAGTGGGTTACAGCAGGGGAGCTGGAAGCCAGAACTCCTGGGTTCTCTGGGAGGGGAGTGGGGGCTAACAGGTTAGAGCAGGGGGGGCTGGGAGCCAGGACTCCTGGGTTCTCTGGGAGGGAAGTGGGGGCTAGTGGGTTAGAGCAGGGGGAGGGGCTGGGAGCCAGGACTCCTGGGTTTTCCAGGAGGGGTGTGGGGGCTAGAGCCAGGGGTCTGGGAGCCAGGACACTTGGGTTCTCCTGGGAGGAGAGTGGGTTAGACTGGGAGCCAGTCTAGTGGGACTAGTGGGTTAGACTGGGAGCCAGGACTCCTAGGTTCTCTAGAAGGAGAGTGGGGGATAGTGGGCTAGAGCAGGGAGGGGCTGGGAGCCAGAGCAGGGAGACAAGACTTCTGGGTTCTCTTGGAGGGGAGTAGGGGGCTGGGAGCCAGGACTCCTGGGCTCTTTGGGAGGGGAGTGGGGGCTAAAGCAGGGGGTCTGGGAACCACGCATGCTGGTCCCGAACTGTCCTCCATGAACACGATTCCTCTCCCTCCCCACTCACCAGTGTTGAGGTCACGCAGATCGCCCGAGTTTGCAGGGGAGGGAGAACACAGGGTTACCCCCGCACAGAATAGAAGCAGCACCCCCGCGCCTGCTGCTGGCCCTTTGCAAGAGATCATGGGAAATGCCGCTTCCCCGGAGCATGCTGGGAGATGTAGTTCCTGAGCCTGCCTCTGCAGCGGGAGCGCAGGAAAGGGATCCTCCTGCAGCACAATCGTGCCAGAGAACACACACTAGTCCCAAGCCCACCCCACCTATCCTATCGAGAGGGTGTTTATGATCACTTGGTGGGTGGTTTTCCTTCCTAACTTTATACCCCGCCCACAAATCGGTTTCAGCTGTATCTTGCCCCCAACAGGGAGATATGGCCCCTTTTGTAGCCCCCGAAATCTCATTGCTATTTCTAAGTGTTGTGTGCTCTGGAAATAACTGGATCCCAAAATCCAATCTCTCCCAAATGTGGCCACGGGATAGATGAGCCGCAAATGGGCATTCCAGATTTCATACAGCGCTCTTTGGAGGTGGAAAATCCCACACTCACAGAGAGCATCTTCCTTAGCAAACTGCCATTTAAACTCATTGGAGCAGACTAGTTGGACAAAAATCTGTCTGACCAATGGTCCCATCCACCCCAGCGTCCCATCCAGCCCCAGCGTCCCGTTCCGTTCCTAACAGCAACTTGCACTCAATGCTTCAGAGTAAGCCATGGGGCAATTCTAAAGCAATCTATCCTTTGGGGTTTAGAATTCCTGAGTTCAAGGCTCCCTCCCCAAAGCATCCATCAATGGCACCAATCCTCATTGAACTTACCCAGTCCTTTTCTGCCCCCCATTATCCTATTGGACTCCACAGCATCCCACAGCAGGGAGTTCCACAGCTCTTCCATAAAGTGTCACTCCCAATTGCTATCCTGTTGCTGTGTGCTCATTATTCCATCAGCTGCCTCCACTGGAAAGGGTTAACCCCCACCTCCCTGTTCCCTTTCTGTGCCCCATTCATGATTTTATAATGGAGTAGTTCACAAATTGTGTCACACAACAGGGGTGGGGTCTACAAGGCTGTGACCATTTGTGATGGGGGGAGGGGAATTGGTCACAATGTGACATCACAGTCACGTTTACTTCTCTGGCACACTCATGTAGAAGGGGGTCAGAGGGCAGGCTGGAGAATGGGATGAGGGCAAGGGCTACGGCACCCTTGAAACTGTTCTGCCCCACTTGCTTCCTTGGGGGCAGGCATAAGTAGAAGCAACCAAAGGGATGTGCTGGACCCATTCAGAGAACCCCTGCTCTAGCCCCTAGACGGTCTAGGGGTGCAGCAAAGGAAGCAGCACTGAGGCAGCAAGGTCAGTGCTCTGAACCCTCACCGATGTCAGTTCCAAGATGCATGGATCCCAATCGTCTGTTTGGTGTCCTGACTTGCGGTAGGTTTCACGTACCCCCCTCCCACACATACAGACGGCTCTGCTCTTTCTAATCACACATGTTATTGACATATGCATAGATACACTCATCCTCATCAGCATCCTCCGCAATTCTCTTAGAAAAAACCAACGCAAACAAACTGTTAAAGTCTCTAAAAGCAGAAACGAAAAATCTACGAGTCCCTGTGGTTACATTCCTAGAGCACAGAGGAAATCCAATAGGGCACATTGCTGAATCAACGATCCACGGTGATCAGGAGACAAACTACCACCACAAAACAAAAACTATATCACAGACATAAATAAACAGGTCATTTCCTATTAGTCGTCATTCCTACGCTAGCGGTTGAAATCTTAATTGAAGTAGTGATTAGCCCTGAGTCTAGAGAAAGATGAATGCATTACCGATTAGAGAGAGGGAGAGGACAGACAGATATATATGGACAGGGACCCACATCCACTACATTTCCCCATTGGCAACAATAGGGAAAGCACCGTGGATATGGATCCCATTTTATAGGATGGGTGGAGCGGGAGAAAGTTGTATGCAGGGGGTGCATACGAGCGTAAGGAGAGAGAGCGGAGTGCAGGGGTGGCTGACAGACAGACATGGGCATGGACGGAGAGAGAGCGGAGCGCAGGGGTGGATGTCCCATCCCCGTCACATAGAGAATAACCGAGACACAGAGAGGGAAGAGAGGAAAATTAATTAGACAAACTTAGGGAGATAAAAAGCTGAGTAAGACGATAATGCGACCTACTGAAAGAAGGGAAAGAGTAGAAAGGGGGAGAGTTAGAGAAGGCTGAGAAACAGAGGAAGAACAGCTCGATGAAATGAGATTGGTAGATAAAAATAGCTAGCTAGACAGACAAAGATTCCAGCTATAATTCTCAACCCATTAACAGGGCATGAAATTTGCAGGCACCTGGGAGCCATTGGCACCTAGAAAACTGAGGCTGGCGACTGGTTCAGGGAGGTAGCAAGAACGGCTTAATATCAGGATAAAGTCTGGTGACTGAATTTTGTTTGGCTGACAGAGTTTGAGCTGAAATTTCATGCCCAGCCATTAACTCCAGACTAGAGTCAATCAATGGAACTTCTCTAGAGTAAGGAAGATTGAGGACTGCAGCCAGACAAATTGAGAGAGAGTGTATGTCTATAGCAGAGGGAAAGGATTGAAATGCAAGGGCAGCTGCAAACCAATGCCACCATGTTGGGAAGGCTTGCCCTTCCAAGATACATTTTTCCATGATATGATCAATTGACAAATGTCCTTCAGATCCAGGGAGCCGGAGGGCTTGTCAGACATGCCCAATGTGTTCCAGCAGGGGGAAAGCTAGCAACACACTGTCCAGCCCACCCCCCTCAGGAATAATGCTTGGGGAGAGCTTCCAGAGCAGGCAAGGGAGGCCCTAGAGGCCAGTGCCACCATGGGGACTCCCTGCTGCTGCTGCTGCTGCCACAACTAGCTCCTGCCTCCAGCGTCAACACTAGAACTCTTCCCTGTCCCGCAACTGCCCCAAGGGAGGTCCCAAGGCCAGAGAAGTAGGCTGGTTGGGGGGAGGGGCAGAAACCTACCTTACAGCACTCTTAGCAGCAGCACTCAAGGGCTCTGGGGGCTACAGACAATTGCCTAGTTGTCCAAGGGAATAGTCTCATGGGCTGCACACGCTGCCCAGGCTGTAAGCGGAGTATCCCCCTTGGTGTGAAGAGTTTGCGTGTTAAGGCCCTCAGCATCTTTTCCTTGTTTGTTGACAGCATCACTTCCCCCAGGGCTAAGCTACTCCACACTACGTTGGAGTACACCCTTCACGGTGCTTTAAACCCTCTTTTGTGTGACTTAAAATAAGCTGAGGGGAAACTGAATCAGAACAAGTGTCTGTGGGACAAGCCTATGGCTCCTAAAAGTGAGTTAAGGGCACAGTCCATCTGGCACAGAGACCCCACCCCCTTCCCAGAAAGCATAGTCAGTCATCCCTCATTCTGAGCTTGTGTGGGGCACCTTGAATTACAAACCTGGTGCTTATTCTGGCCATACTGCTGAGGGGAACTTCCCCTTGTTCACAGTCCTCTGCTGTCCCAACATCTCTGCCTCATTTACTATTGCAGCTCTGACAAGGAGGTAGTTACAGGAGGGCGAGCAGCTATTTAACACTGGTTGTAAGAACAGAGGCAAAGGGAGGTAGCTAATCCAGAGTAATAACCCGATGTGGCACGGTTGTGTGAAACATCATGAAGTGCATTGCTGGGCAGAGGGGAGGTCATGTGAATTCTTTATAGCTTCTCCATTATGTGGAATCAACCCTGTTCATACTGGTTTAAACTGGGGCTCCAGGGAGTTTGGGTAACCTAGACCCATCACTTCTGCTCCTCTGATGGCTGTCAAGCTGTGAAAATGAGGCAACGCATCAGGGAGGGAGTTCTATGCTATCATTTAGCCTAGAGCCATGGGGGTTGGTCTAGATGGCCTCTGAGGTCACTACAATCCTCTAGGACTCTCCGCACCCTGGGATGCCATCTGGGGACCCAAGAGTGGCCAGGCTCTCCGTGGCTGCCCCCCATACACTAAGGATTAGGGCTAAGATTTTGTCGTGGCATTTTTTAAAAAGAAAGTCATGACTAGGTCATGGTTGAAATGATAAAAGAGTCATAGAAAAGGCATGTGTCAACAGTCATGACAGAATCTTAGCCGCGGGGCGGGGAGCCTCCAGCAGAGACAGGAGCGGCTGGATGGACTGCTTGCTCTGCTAGCAGGGGATGGGAGTGGGCGCTGCGGGGCAAGCCCCTGCTCCATCCCCAGGAACCAGGCTCCCCCGACGAGGCTCCGATGATCGGGGGGGGGGGGGGGCGGGATTCCCATTAACGCCGAGGCTGTTGGCGGAGTAGGGAGCTCTGGGAAAGACTGCTATGAAGGGAAGCCCAGGGCTGGACAGAGCCCACTCCGGGGCCAGGGGCAGGGTGGGGGACAGACTGGGAGTCATGATCCATGCTAAATGAAGAACATGGCATCTAAAATCAGGAATAGAGGACCGGTCTTCCTGCATGGGGGAAGAGGGTGAGCAGAGAGGAAGGGGACACCAGTGCAGAGGAGCGAGTACCACTAGCCCCCACCTTCCTACACCCCAGTGCACCCTGCCCCATGGGATGACCTCCACTTGCCTGCCCCATAACTGCCCGAATGACCTGCCCCTGCCCAGCCCACAGATTATTCCAACAACCAAACCAAATGAGGGGGTTCTGGACACAGTCTCTGGACAGCAGGGTTCTTGATGTCGAGCCCCTCTTCCACTGGCCCCAGCTGTGGTGTCCCAATGCTCAAACCACCTCTCTTTCTTTCTGGAAATGTGGCTGTCCCCCCCCTACTGTGTAATCCCAGGATCAAGGCTTCTCTGTTATGTGGTTCTGCAGGTGTTTCAGAAGCATCGAGCTGCCTCGGGAGTTCTTGTCGGGGCGGCCAAAGGGTCTCGCCCGACGCTGGGCCAAGCTCTGCTCGCCATCTGCATTCAATTACATCGTGCAATCCCTTGGGCGCCGGGGTGGGCTCCTATCAACCACACGGTTCCCTTGCTGGAGGAGAATGGCGGAGATCTCTGGGAAGTTCTCCCCAAATTCTGGAGTGCTTTTGCGGGCTCTCTCTCGCCCGTAGGGGCTTCTTGGCTGCTCTCCTACATGCTCTTTCCGGTGCAGGAGCAGAGCAGGTGCATCTTGGAAACTTAGTTGGCATTCTGGATACTTGTAAATCCTCTCCTTAGCATGAGACAGCTGGTGGTGGGACAGTCTGGTGGCCTCAGGAAAGCTCTGCTTACAGTCATGACACTTATATGGATTAGCACCAGAGTGTTGGATAAGAGCAGCCATTTCTGAGGAGGCCATGGCATGAGTTCTCCTCTGGTGAGTGGCAAGATCTGCACCATCCAGGAAAGAAAGGCCACGTCGTGGAGGGGGGTCACCTGCCACATGGATTCCTTGTCGATGTGGCTCACAAGCTGGGCCATCCTTGAAGTCTTTTGAAGTCTTTGAATACTTTGGGTGGATTCTCTGTCGTGAAGGAAAGGTTGAGCTATCATCACTGAGAGGGTTCTCTTCCTTATGAACTCTCTGACGCTCCCCAGGAGCTGATGGGCTGCTATCCTCCATGTGGATTCTCTCATGTCCCTCACGAGCTAATGGGCCACTGTCTTCCATGTGGATTCTCTCATTCCCACCAGGATCCGAGGAATCACTCTCTCCCCCATGAATTTTTGGACAACCGCTAGAACATGAGCCATCGCTGGAGATCTCTCTGCCTTCCGTGTGGTCCTTCTGACACCTCTTCTCACGGATGTGATCCCTCTGGTGCTGGGTGAGAGCTGCAATGCCCCCGCATCTCTGCCCACAGTCTGGACACTGGTAGAGCTTTTCCTGCATGTGGATGATTTGGTGGCGGGTCAGGGCTGAACCTTCCGCAAAAGCAAGACCACACTCAGGGCATGAGTGGGGCTTGCCGTGGTCTTGCCGCAGGTGGTCAGCCAATGCTGGGACATCCCGACAGCTACGCCCACATTCTGAGCAGACACAGGAGGCATGGGCTGAGCCATGTTGGGCAAGAGCAATGGTCATTGTCTTGCAGCTGTGTTCTCCAGGGGCTTCCTGGAGGAGGGTAGTAGTATCGTCAGAGTTTGCAGCTAATGGGTGCTCATCCAGAAAGCTCTCCCCATATTTGTCAGAGATGTAAGGCGTCTGAGTTTCCAAATGTTGAATAAGAGCTGAGCGGTCTCTACATCCCTGGTTCTCCTGGTGTTGAGCAAGTACCTTTATATCTCCAAAGCTTTCCCCACATACACCGCAGAGACAAGACTCATGGGTTTCTTGGTGCTGTCTGAGCTCTGAGCTGTCTTTGCAATTCTCTCCACACGCATCACAAATCCAGGACACATGCTTCTCCAGGGTTTGAACCTCCTTAGTAGTTTCTCCAACACTTTGCCCTTGCTCCTCACCAATGCAAGTGGGATGGGCTTTCCGGTGTTGCGCGAGTGCACTGCTGTCTTGGAAGCTCTGGCCGCATGAGTCGCAGACCCAGGATTGGTGGTGGGTCTCCTGATGGGTCACTAGCAAAGTGGAATCGCCAAGGCTTTCTCCACATTCACTGCAGATGCATGGGGCATGGTGGGTCTCCTGGTGCTGGCTCAATGAAGTGGCATCCTGGAAACTTACTCCACATTTGCTGCAGGACACATGGGTCTTCTGGTGTTGGGCAAACAAGGTTGGATCTTCGAAACCTTGCCCACATACGTTGCAGATTGAGGACACATGGGTCTCCTGGTGTGCAGAGAGTAAGGCAGCATCTCCAAAGCTTTGCCCACACTTGCTACAGATGCAGGAGACATGGCTGGTCTTGTGGTGTTGGTTCAACAAAGCAGCATCTTGGAAGGCTTCTCCACATTCGCTACAGGACAAATGGGTCTTACAGTGTTGGGTAAACAAGGCTGGATCGTCAAAGCTTTGTCCACACACACTGCAGATGCATGGTGCATGACGAGATTCCTGATGCTGGGCTAACAAGGTCATATTTCTGAAGCTTTTCCCACACACATTGCAGATGTTGCAGCCACCCTGGTCCTCCTTTTTTCCCTCTCCAGCCACAGTCTTTTCCCCACTACAGCCTTGCTTCTCCTCCTTCTGGTGCTTCCGGAGCTCCTCTTCCTGAGCAAACCGTCTCCCACAGCTGTGACACACGTGGGGCCTCTCCTCCATGTGGATGCGTTGATGAGTGATGAGGTTAGAACTTTGAGAAAACCTTCGTCCACACTCTTCGCAGCGATATGGGCGTTCACCAGTGTGGGTCCGGCGATGCTGGGTGAGATGGGAGCTCCTCACAAAAGCCTTTCCACAATCTGGACAAGCGTAGGGTTTCTCTCCAGTGTGGATGCGCTGATGGCGGATGAGAGTGGAGCTAATGCCAAAACACCTCCCACATTCACCACAACGGTAGGGCTTCTCACCACGGTGGATGCGGGAATGGAGTGTCAAATTGGAGGCCAAGGAGAAACTCTGGCCACACTCACTACATGCATAGGGACGACTCTCGCTGTGGCACCGGCGATGACGCTCCAGCGCCGAACTCAACCCAAAGGTCTTGCCACAATCTGAGCAGCGATAGGGCTCCACGCCCATGTGGAGACGTTGATGCTTCACCAGGGTGGCTCCGTGACCAAATCTCTTCCCACATTCTGGACACTGGTACGGCTTCTCTCCTGAATGTGTCCTCTGGTGCTGGATCAGCTCTGAGCTTTGGATGAAGGTCTTACCTAGAGGGGAAATTAATATTAAGAACGTAAGAGATGCCAGATTGGTCAGACCAATGGTCCATCCAGACCCAGCATCCCATCTTCAACCAATGGCCCCATCTACCCCAGCATCCCATCTCTGACCAGTGGCCCCATCCTGTCTTTGACCAATGGTTCCATCCATCCCAGTTCACCAACTCCAACCAATGGTCCCATCCAGCCCTAGCATCTCATCTCCAACCACTGGTCCCATCCAGCCCCAGCATCCTGTCTCTGACCAATGGCACCATCTACCCCAGCGTCCCATCTCTGACCAATGGTTCCATCCATCCCAGTTCACCAACTCCAACCAATGGTTCATCTAGCCCAGCATCCTGTCTCTGACAGTGGCCAACTTCTGTGTGGCACTTCTCTGAAGTGACTGGTCACAGCAGAGCAGTCATTCCCTTCCCTTCACTCCCAGACCCTAGCAGACAGAGGTCTCATTCCTCAGCCAACTTGACTAACAGCCATTGATGCGCTGATCACCTACGAATGTATCCAATCCTTTCTGCCTTCACAATAAGGAAATATTTATTTATTTAAACAATTTTTTACCCTGCCCCCATCCTGCCTCAAGCAGGTCGGGGCGGCTAACAGAAAATAAAACGTATAAAAACAACTAAAATCAAAACAGATAAATACAATGGGGGGGGGGGGGGAGTAAAACAAAAGCAACAAAAAAACCCCACCCTAGCCCCACACCCTTTACCCATCTCCCTCTGCTGGAAGGGAGTTCCACAGCCTTGGGGAACACCTTTGCCATAGTTGTCCCCCAAGCAACTTAGGGGACTTCAAGAAGGGCGCTCCAGGTGAACCACAGGGGCCGAACCAGTGTGCAGGGAATGAGGCAGTCCCGCAGGTTGGTGGGGCTGAGACCGTGCAGGTATTTATAGGTAAGCACCAACACCCTGACGCGGGCCCAGACGACAAAGAACAGAGTACTGGTGTAATGTGCTCTCAGCGACCCGTCCCCGTAAGGAGCCGGGCTGCTGCATTCTGCGCCGGATGCAGCTTCCAAACCATCATCATGGGTAGCCCCACGTAGAGCACATTACAATAGTCCAGTCTTGAGGGGATGAAAGCATGGATGATGGTGGCCAGGTCAGAGTTCAAAACATATGGCTGAAACTGCCACACAAGATGTAACTGGCGGAACACGCTCCCACTACTGACAATCGAGGAGCACTCCCAGACTCCGAACCTGAGGCATCAGTGAAGGACTAACTCCATCAATGACAGGGGACGTCACACCCACCACATTACCCACCACCAGCACCTCTGTCTTGTCAGGATACAGCCTCAGTCGGCTTGCTCTCATACAATCCCCCACAGTCTCCAGACGCTCGGTAAGCACCGAGACTGCCGGGTCTGGGTCAGATGCAAAAGAGAGGTAGAGTTGGGTGTCACCAGCATATTGAGGACACCGCACCCCATACCATCTCACGCCCTCGTCGAGCAGCTGCATGTACACATCGAACAGAAAAGGCGACAGAATAGAACCTTGCGGGACTCCACGCAAGAGGTCCTGGGGAGAGGAGAAACATCCCCAAGCACCACCCGCCAAGTTCTTCCAGCCAGGAATGAATAGAACCATTCAAGAATAATTCTGTTCCCCTGGCTCGGTCCCGCAGGCGAGTCACCAACATCTCATGATCAACAGTGTCAAAGGCAGCCGGCAGATCGAAGAAAATCAGCAGGGTCAAACGACCCTGGTTCAAGTCATCGACCAAAGCCACGAGCTCAGTGCTGTAGCCCAGGTGAAAGTCGAACTGTGAGGGATCAAAAAAACGGATGCGGTCCAGATGCTCCTGCAGCTGCCAAGCCACTACCCATTCAATAACCTTCCCTAAAAGGGGAAGGTTAGAGACCAGCTGACAGCCGGCGAGGGAGTCAACGTCAAGTGATGGTTTTTTGAGCAGATGTCGCACCACCGCCTCCGGGGCAGCTCGGAACTCTGCCCCCCCCCGAAGGGAGGCACTGACCACCCCGCCAGCAGCAAGCCCAAGGTCTCCCAGCTGACCTTAACCAGCCAGGACGGGCACGGGTCCAGTTCAAAAAAGGTGGCACTGATCGCCCCAAGGACATCCTCCGTATCAGCTGGCAACACCTCCTGAAACTGATGCCATGAAACCAGACAAGGCGGGGCTTCCATAACCTCTGGTTCTCCTACTGCAATAAGTGCACTGTCAAAGTCATGGTGAATCCAAGAGATTTTGTTCGCAAAGTAAACAAACATGTCGCAGCGGGCACTGGAAGACTCCAGTTCCAGGCAGAGGGAGGCTGGACCGACCAGCCCACTCACCACCCGGAAAATCTCCGCTGGTCGAGACTTTGCAGATGCTATGAGGGCAGCCAAGAAACCCTTCTTTGCTGCCCGCACAGCCATGGCATAGGCTCTCTCAGCTTCAGCACGCGAACGATGTCGTCGCTCTAACTGCTGACCTTCTCATTTAAGCTGCCGCAGATTCTCAGTAAACCAAGACCACCTGTGGTGCTGATGCTGAGGGAGCAGACACCTCGGAGCCATTCGATTGATGGCCTCAGTCAGCAAGGTGTTCCATAGAGCTACAAGGTCATCGAGGGATTGGTCGTCAAGTTCAGAGGGAAATTCCCCAAGAGCATTCCAGAACCTCTCTGGTTCCATCAGTCTCTGGGGATGGACCAACCAAACTAGTTTCACACCTCTCTGGGGGCAGACATGAGCCAGGAAACTGGCCCACAGGAGGTAATGATCCATCCATGACAAAGGCACTGCTGATACCTCCCCCAGCAGATCCCCTGCCTCAAGGCCAGTGACAAAAATCAGGTCCAGGGTATGCCCCCTATCATGTGTTGGGCTGATGACCACTCAAGACAGGCCCATGGTTGGCATGAACTCCTGCTCCGTCCCGCCAAGGCTGGTGTCGGCGTGGATAATGAAGTCCCCCAAGATTGTCATATTTGCCAAGTTCATTTGCATATTCATTCCCACACAGGAATATCCAAGTTCCCCACTACACGGTTATTGCTAGTCCCATTTTACAGATGCACAGCTGAGACTGACTTACCCAAGGCCAGCTACCTGGTGAGCTTATGCCTAAGATAGGGGCTGACCCCCGCTCTCCCAGCTCCAAGTCCCCCCTCTTCTTCACTAGGCTACACTGGCTCTCACTGGGGTCTTCACAGACTGGATTTCAGAGAAGCAGAGAGTTGGAAGGGTCAAGCATCAACCCCGCGCTTGGATGCAGAGGATGACAGCTACAGCATCACTGGCAGGTGCCTGTCCGGCCTCTGTTTGAAAACCTCCAGCAGTGGAGAGACTCCGGCCTCCCTAGGCAGCTTGTTCCATTGCTGCACAACTCTGTTAGGCTGTTTTACGATTTCTAACTGAAATCTCCCTTCCTCTAACTTGATCCCATTGTTTCTATTCCTGCCCCCCTGTAGTTCCTTGCCAGCACTTTAAATATTTGAAAACTGCCATCATGTCTTCCCTCCGTCATTTTCTCTTTGCTGGGCTAAACACACCCAGTTTCTTCAGCAGTCCTTGTAAGACTTGCTTTCAGGGCCTTTATCACCTTTGCTGCCCTCTTCTGAATCTGCTTCGATCTGTCCGCTCAATTTGCTGAATCAGCGTGTTTCTGTCCGTTGGAACAAAGCCAAGGCACTTTCCTTTGGTTTGCTTGCTCTAGGACCATTGCTTCATTTATTCCGGATTTTGGTATTTGCTGCTGAATAAAGGAAAACGCGCACATGAAGCAGCTGAATCGGCAAAGTAACTGTTGGTTCGTGGGAAGGAATTCTCCTTGTGAATCAGCTTCGCTTCCACCCTGCAATATATATCCTGAGTATCAAAGCCAGCAAAGGGAACGGAACAAACAAAGCCCTGAAGAAGGAAGTGCCAACCATGGATGAGTCCCCTGAAGGAGCAAATCCTGGACATGGAACAAAGTGAAGCAGCAGCCAGTGAAATACAGGAGAATGAAGGAGCCGGTGGTGTGGCCCCTACTTGAAGCCCTTGGCCCCACCTCCTATGGGGCTAGGAGAGTAGCAGGCTCCAGGACACTGGCAGTAGCTTCCTATGCCAGCCCTGCTGCTCAGAGGAGAGCCCCAAGCATGGCGCATGCCCCAAACACTACGAAAGGAACAAGCTAGGAGAAGCAGTCACGCATCCAAAGCCAGCGAAGGTAGAAAGAACCCAGGAAACCAAGTTCCCAAGAGAAGCAAAAATGAAAACTGACGAGTGTGTGTGTGGACAAAGGACAGCCGGTCAACAGAGCAAATCAACTTTCAGAAAGCGTTTGGCACAGTACCACATGAGACTCTGCAGGAAACTAAGCAGTTATGGGATAGGAGTCAGTGTCCTGCCATGGATCGGTAACTGGTTAAAAGCATATGAAGCAAGAGTAGAACTAAGTGGTCAGTTTTCACAGTGGAGAGAAGTAACTAGTGGATGCCCCAGGAATCTGTACTGGGACCGGTGTTGTTTAATAGATTCATTAATGATCTGGAAATGGAGGAGAGGGATCAAATTTGCAGACGACACCAAGATATTCCATGTAATTAAGACCGGGGGCGGATTGCAAGGAATTACAGGAGGAGCTTGCAAGACTGGGAGACTACGCAATAAAATGGCAGATGAAACTCAATGTTGAAAAAGTGATGCTAAGAAGGAAAAATAATCCCAACTGTACGCACCCAAAGCTGGGTTCTAAGGTACGGGGGAAAGGATCCTGGAGCGACATCATTGTAGACATCAGCTCAGTGCGTCACAGCCATCAAAACCACAAAGAAAGTACAGAATTATTTGGAAAGGGATAGAGGACAAAACAGAAAATACCATTTTGCTGCTACGTAAATCTATGGTGTGACCGCACCTGGAGTCCCAAAAAAGATATAGTAGAACTGGGGAAGGTACAGAGAAGGACAACAAAAACTACCAGGGGCCTGGAACGGCTCCCACATGAGGAGGGCTCTTCAGCTTGGACTGAGGGGGATAGAAGTTTATAAAATCATGAGTGGTGCAAAACAAGTAAATAGGAAGCTAGCATTTGCCCTCTCAAATAGTGCTAGAACAAGGGGGTGAAACTAACTAGCAGCAGGTTTAACACAAAAGGAAGTATTTTTTCACTATCTTGCACTTGTCAACATTGAATTTCATCTGCCATTTTATTGCTTAAGTCTCCCAGCTTATGCTCCTCCTTTAATTCCTCACAATCCTTAACTACATAGAACAACTTTGTGTCATCTGCAAATTTGATCACCTCTCTTTACAAACAAAAGGAAGTATTTTTACTCAACGCACAATTAACATATGGCAGAGGAGGAGGTCCTAGAGCAAGCAAACCAAAGGAAAGTGCCTTGGCTTTGTTCCAACGGACAGAAACACGCTGATTCAGCAAAATGAACAGACAGATCGAAGCAGATTCAGAAGAGGGCAGCAAAGGTGATAAAGGCCCTGAAAGCAAGTCTTACAAGGACTGCTGAAGAAACTGGGTGTGTTTAGCCCAGCAAAGAGAAAATGACGGAGGGAAGACATGATGGCAGTTTTCAAATATTTAAAGGGCTGGCAAGGAACTACAGGGGGGCAGGAATAGAAACAATGGGATCAAGTTAGAGGAAGGGAGATTTCAGTTAGAAATCGTAAAACAGCCTAACAGTCAGAGTTGTGCAGCAATGGAACAAGCTGCCTAGGGAGGCCGGAGTCTCTCCACTGCTGGAGGTTTTCAAACAGAGGCCGGACAGGCACCTGCCAGTGATGCTGTAGCTGTCATCCTCTGCATCCAAGCACGGGGTTGATGCTTGACCCTTCCAACTCTCTGCTTCTCTGAAATCCAGTCTGTGAAGACCCCAGTGAGAGCCAGTGTAGCCTAGTGAAGAAGAGGGGGGACTTGGAGCTGGGAGTAGGGTCAGCAGGAACGTAGGCTCAATGAAAGGATAAATCCTAGAATTGTAGGGTTGGGTCATTTAGTCCAACATTTGGACTAGACAAGGTAACAATTCTCTGTTCCAAAGGTGGACAAATGGCATCTTGGGAGCCACACTATCTTTTTTTGTTACTCCAAGCATGGTCTCACCCTAGATTTATGTAGTAGCATTAGGACATTTTCTGTTTTATTCTCTATCCCTTTCCAAATAATTCTGACCATTCAGTTTGCATTTTTGACAGCTGCCATGCACTGAACTGATGTTTTCAATACTGTCCACAATGACATCACACCAAGAACCTTTTCCCCTAATTTAGACCCCAGCATTGTGTACACAGAGTTGGGATTGTGTTTCCCTCTTGGGCCCCTAGACTGTGGCTCTCATAAAAAGTGGCTGCCTGCCTGTGCAGCTCTCTCAGAAACAAGACAAGCCACCATTTCAGCTCCTGGAGCCTGCTAGGGGCCTTGGGAGCTTGCCCTGTGGCTGCTATTACTGCTGCCCAAATCCACCCGACTACCCGGGAACCAGAGCTTGGACATGAGAATGGGGAGAGAGGAATTTGGGGGAAGGCACAGGAGCAATGTAACGCCTCTTGTGGCTCTTTGCAATAGGGACATTTTGCTCTGTGGCTCCTGGACTTGGGAAGCTTGCTCACCCCTTCTGCATTCAATCATCTGTTCTTAGAAAACATGGCTATTAGTCAAGCTGGTCGGCAGATGTAATCTCTGACTGTTTATTTTAATTTATATCCTGCCCTATCCCTGAAGGCTCAGGGCAGCTTACAATAGACGCATAAAATACAAATATAAAGTAATTAAAACCCCACAAAACTAAAAACACCCCATCGCCCTCCCCCCAATCTATCCCTGCCCATGGAATGACTGGCCAAATAAAATGGTCTTACACTGCCTCCAGAAGACACAAACTAGGGCTCGGGAGTTCCAAAGCTGTGGGGCAGCCACGGAGAACGCCTCTGCAGGCCCAAGTCATATGAAACTGGGCCACTGATGGAACCCGCAAGAGGGCCCCCTCAGCATCTCTTAAGGGTCATGGAGCATAAGGGAAAAAAATGGTCCTTCAGACATGTAGGGCCCATGCGTTTAGGTCAATAAACCGTGAATTGTGCCCCAAACACTACTGGTAGCCAATGCAGACTCTTAAGCACTGGTGTAATGTGCTTCCGGTGACCCACCCCTGTCAAGAGGCTGGTCGCCGCATTCTGCACCAGCTGCAGCCCCCAAACGATCTTCAAGGGCAGCCCCACGTAGAGCACATGCAGTAGCCCAGCCTCGAGGTAATGTAGGCACGGATGACCGTAGCCAAATCCACATTGGAAAGAAAGAGATGCAGCCTTCTCACCAGATGGAGCTGGCGAAAGGCACTCCTGACCACCGCTGCAACCTGACCTTCCAAGCACAGCTGAGGATCCAAGAGCGCCCCAAAGCTACACGCATGAGTAGTGAGGGAAGGCAGGACCCCATCAATGATGGGAGTCCCAACCTCTCCCCCCCCCCTCAATCTATTGAGAGCTCGGAGTAAATACCTGTAAATGGGTCACTCCGTTGGGACCTGTTGGATACTTCTCCAAAGCGACAGAGAATGGCCACTGTTGGGCAGGATGGACCATTGGTCTGACCCACTCTGGCATGGACTATGTTCTTATGTCTGTTTCCGGAACCAAATATCCAAATAGTATTCAGATCTGGTCAGATGTACTTGGGTTCCCCCAGCTCTGCAACTGCCCCTCAATCCCCACGCACAGCCCCTGCTCCCCGAGCCCTGGGCTCCCCCCAGCTCTGCAACTGCCCCTCAATCCCCATCCACAGCCCCTGCTCTCCCAGCCCTGGGCTCCCCCCAGCTCTGCCGCTGCCCCTCAGTCCCCACCCGCAGTCCCTGCTCTCCCAGCCCCGGGCTCCCCCCAACTCTGCCACTGCCTCCTCACCCCCTCCATTCCCCAGCTTCAGTGTTGCCCCCAACCTGAAGAGGAACAGGATTGGGACTGAAAAACTAATGCAAAGGGTGGGGGCATGGAACCTAAGCTGGAATAACGCACAATACTCCATAATCAAAAAAGCTCCGGTTTACAAGAAGAGTTAAGGCTCTTGCAAATTCAATCATGCACTAAAAAGCATGGAAACTGCAAGTTAAGGTTCCCGCCTTAATATCTGTGCCATGTTATCCATAAAGACATTGTACAATCTTGCATATTGTGCTCACTTACAACTTAGGCGCCATGCACCCACACTTTGTCTTTGTCTTCAGCCCCAATCCTCTTCCTCTTTGCAGGTTGTGGGCAACACTNCTCCCAGCCCTGGGGTCCCCCCAGCTCAGTCCCCATTCGCAGCCCCTGCTCTCCGAGCCCTGGTCTCCGTCCAGCTCCGCTGCTGCCCCTCAGTCCCCCCTCCTCTTGCTCTCACCGCACTCCCCACAGCGGAACGGTTTCTCTCCAGCATGGATCTTGCGATGCTTGACTAGGTTGGCGCTCTGGGTGAAGCCCTTGCCGCACTCCTCACACTTGAAGGGCCTCTCCCCCGTGTGTGTGATCTGGTGCTGGATGAGGTCAGAGGAGCGGTAGAAGCTCTTGGGGCACTCCGGGCAGCGGTAGGGTTTCTCTCCAGTGTGGCTGCGCTGGTGCTTAATGAGGTTGGTACTTTGGGAAAAGGCCTTGCCGCACTCGGGGCAGACGTAGGGTTTCTCCCCCGTGTGTGTCCTCTGATGCTGTGCGAGGTTGGAGCTCCAGGAGAAGGCCTTGCCGCAGTCCCCACAGACGTAGGGCTTCTCCCCTGTGTGTGTGCGCCGGTGCTGTACCAGGTGGGAGCTCTGGGTGAAGGATTTCCCACAGTCTGAACAGGTGTTGGGGCGCTCCCCGGTGTGGATGCGGCGATGGCGGACCAGCTTGGACCACTGGCTGAATGCCTTCCCACACTCACTGCAAATATACGGACGTTCACCTTTCCCACGCAGCGAGGCGACTTCCTCCCGGCCTACAGGCTGGCTCCGGCGAGAGGAACTCTTATCCCAGCTGCTCCATTCACCCCCTGCAGGAAGGCAAAAGGAGAAGAGCAGAAAGGGATTGTGGGAAGCTGAAAGGCTTATTTATTAATGTATTTAGATATTTGCCTGCCCTTTTCCCAAGCTAGAGCAGCTCACATAATCAAAACACATAGAATACAAACGATAACCCCCCTTGTGATGAACGCTGAATGGAGCCTGGGGGCGGCTGGAAACACAGGGGAATCAGTTGTTGACTGAAAACAGAAGCACATGGGAAGGCGTTTCCAAGCCTGTCCTGGGTCCAGGTTGGCCACTGCGAGCAACCAACCTGGGGGAGGGGGGGTGGCCAGATTCCTGAGCTGGGTGGGGTTGATGGGGCTTTCCGAGCCAGCTGGGAAGAGCTGCGGAGGAGGAACTGCCTTTTCCTCTGTACTTGCTGATACGCTCTGTGTGCTGCACTGTGCCTAGCCTCTCCCCTAGTCCCGCTCTTAGTAAAGTCACATGTTAAGTGGACTCCGAAGTTGGTCTGGTCATTGCTCCAAGTAGATGCCTCCAGCAGAGGAGGAATCTCTCAGCCTTTGCCTGAACCCCAAAGGGGCAGAACTCCCCACTCAGCCTTACTTCCCAGGGGCTTCCCCAGCAAGATGGTCTCTGGTTGGCTGCAGGACACAGGGGGCTGGGGCCCAGGGAGGCAAAAGCGGGTCTGCGACATCCATAACCATACAAAATACTTATAAGCCTACCCAGCCAAACTCTAATCCTGGCCAAACAAATAGGTTCTACATTGCCTCTAGAAGACTCTGGCAAGCCTCCAGGGGAAGAGAGATCCAGAACTGTGGAGCAGCCACCGAGAACACCTCTCTGCAGGCCGTTCACATGGACCTGGGCCAAGGATGGGACTTATACGAGAGTTTTTGGCTGCGGAAGGACATAGGGGAGGAGGCGGTCCTTTAGATATGTAGAGTCCGGGCTATTTAGAGCTTCGTAGGTCAAATCCAACACCTTGAATTGGTCTGCAGTGAAGTCAATGGTCCCATCCAGCCCCAGTGTCCTGTCTCTGACTCATGGTCCCATTCAGCCCCAGTGTCCTGACTCCAACCAATGGTACATCAAGTCTGACAGGTCCCCTGGGACAGGATGCTGGGGCTGGATGGGACCATTGGTCAGAGATGGGATGCTGGTGTGGGGAGATGAGACCTCCGGTAGTGAAGGCCCAGGGAAGATGATCCATCTCGGAGTTCTGATCCGCAGCAGCCCAGTCTGGGTGAGACAAGAATAGGACCCTTTATACATTTCACTCCAAAGTTCTGTCAGCTGCTTCTCTCCACTCCTCACCTCTGCGGCTCTCTCTTGTACGCCTCCTCCCCTCTGAGGCCGGAGGATCTGGATCAACTGGTGACTCTTCCCCTTCATCCATCGAGGAGATGGCAGCAGAAGCAGCCTCTAGAGGAGACAAATGATAAACTAGAAGGGACAGAGCCAGGTGTTCTGGCTCCCAGCCCCCCTTGCTCTAACCCACTAGCTCCCACTCCCCTCCTAGAGAACCCTGGCTCCCAGCCCCCTGCTCTATCCCACTAGCCCCCGCTCCCCTCCCAGAGAACCCAGGAGTCCTGGCTCCCAGCCAGCCTAAGAGGTTCTAATAAAGTAATGCAAGGAAGATGGGTGGGGTGGACCCTTTACCCAAAGTGATGGTGTCAGGATTCTTTTCCATGTCAATGAAGCCAGGATTTCACAGTTCTAAGCACTAAGCTGCCCTTCCAACTGCCACCAACATTGGTAAACACATAGGCCTCTCACTATCATCCACTCTGCATCCTGGGGCATTCTGAATAGGAAGTGGTGCTAGTGGGTGCACAGGGGCTGGGAGCCAGGGCTCCTGGGTTCTCTGGGAGGGGAGTGGGGGCTAGTGGCTTAGAGCTGGGAGCCAGGTCTCCTGGGTTCTCTGGGAGGGGAGTGGGGGCTAGTGGCTTAGAGCTGGGGGGCTGGGAGCCAGGACTCCTGGCTTTTGTTGGAGGGAAGTAGTGTCTAATGGATTATATAATGGGGAGGGGTGAATTCAGGGGGGTCACCAAAATTAAATTCCAGCTAAATTCTAGTACCAATTCTGTTGAGTGATTCCAGATCCACACCAGAATGACTAACACCAGAATCCAGTCTTTATCTTATTATAAATTAGTTCTCATTCATACTAGAGTGCATTGCGGAGTCACACCAGAGTCAGAGGGGACATAATCTGGTTCTATTGGGAGTCATTCTAGATTCCCAACAGGGTTACTATCCAGTGCTGATTGTACTGGAGAGTCACTCTGAATTCACAACCGATTAACTGAGGATGAAGGCTGGCTCCAGTTCTCTTTGGAGTCACTCTAGATTCAGACTGGTCACTCAAAGCAGAATCTAGTTCCAATTCTATTGGGCATTAGTTTAGGTTCACACTAGGATAAAAGTGCTAATTGGATTTGCAAGCGAGTCCAGTTTCACACCAGAATTGCTGTGCTTCCAATCCGGCCTCGAATTCTCATTCCCGTGAGAACCATCTACTATTCCCCTCCCGCCACTCACTCTCCTCTTCCCTGCGTATGCTATTAGGGCAAAATTTTTAGCTCTCATTAATCCTTCACACTTCCATACAATCCTTTCCTTTCTTTAATCTTCGAAGCCCTTTTGGTTTAATGAACAGCAGCTAATTACTCTTCCCAACATCCCTCAGAGGTAGGTATTATGAGACCTGTCTTGGAACACCCAGAGATTATCATCGCAGCAGCCAAACTGGTTTTGCTCCAGGCCCCACACAATGAGTCAGTGGCAGGGCTGGGAAGCACAGCTCGGGAATCCTTGGCTCCGAGCATAGACCAAACCGTGGACCACACCTTGTTCCCAGCAGGAGCTGAGATCCGCTGCACCCAGCAAGCAATGAGAATTTCTGGAGACAGACCATGAACAGGGTGGGGGCTGGTGTGTTAGAAATAGGGGAACTGGTAGCAAGGACCAGAGAACCTGTAAGTCCTGGCTTCCAGCCCCCTGCCCCCCCAGTTCTAACCCACTAGCCGCCCCTCCCATTCCAGAGAATCCAGGAGTCCTGGATCCCAGCCCTCCCATTCTCTAAACCACTAGCCCCCACTCTCCCCACCCCCACCAAGAACCCAGGAGTCCCGACTCCCAGTCTCCTAGATCTAACACTCTAGGCCCCAACGTCAAGGATAGGATGCATCTCAAATCATGTTGGATTGATGATGGAGCCAATCATCCCTAGATTCCTTACAAGTCGACCTCAAGAATCATCCCATCAAGCACCTGCTCCAAGGCAGATTCACTTCAACTAATGCCTCCCCAACCAAGCTATCTATCTCCAGCCTCCTTACAGGAAAGCAGATACTACAACCTCCCTCAGCAGCTTGTTTCCTTTGTGGGATCTCTGCCTCAGACGCTGGCTGCACTAGACACTAAGGAAATTGCAGAATGATCCGTCCCTGTCATTCACTCCCAGCACCAAAACCGGCAGTGCTGCAGTATTGGGGGGGCAGGGGTTAAAATGTGAGTGCGGATGGGACTGGTGTCTCCGTGACGTACGGCAGCAGAAGGTCACAAATGTACCAGAGCATGAAGACGATAACAGAAACCCAAGTTACTGAGGCACTGATCCAAACCCCCAAAGTAACGGAATGCGGAGGTGATGAACAGCAAAACACCAAAGTAACCAATCCCAAACTGCAGATGTGGTCCATCCCTAGTCAGTCCCGTCCAGTTCCCTTTCTCCACCCCACTCCTGGTTTTCTAGTCCTCTCCCCTGTCCCCCGGCTGAAGCAGCCTCATCTTTTGAATCAGGAAGTTTTGTCAAGATAAATGCAAAATCTGTCTTTTGTCCTTTCCTCGGTGGCTCCAGAGAACAGTCCCTGGTTCAGGGCAATCACTGAAGGTCTTGTCTGCCCTTCCCCAGGCTCAACACTCCCAGCTCTGCCAAACCTTTTCTGGTCTCTGAGGCAGTGGGCTGGATGTTCCCCAGCATGGCCATGTCCCCTGTGCTCCAAACCAGCCCCACCATTTGGAGAATTACTCCTCCTCTCTCCGACACAGGGCTTCCATAAATGCATCCCAACTGAAAGGGGATTTCTTCAGGATAGCATCACACTGCTGCTCCATGCTCAGGATCACCTATCTACTCCCCACGTATGTACCCCAACGCCATGATCAAATCACCTCACAATGGATTGAGTTTCTGAAGTGTGCTTTCCACAACGCCAAGAAACAGATGAAATATTGACCCAAACTGAAGGCCAGGTTTGGTATGCATTACTTCAGTGAATTTGACCCGTCCGCGTTTGTTTTAACCAAGTGAATGCGAAAGCAGGATTCACTGCCATAGTCATGGTTTCAAGTCTTTGGTTTGGTTCGTTCCTCTAGTAATTTGGTCTCTTTGTAACTTCCTCCCTTTGCTATTTGGTATTTCAGGACTTGGATCCTTTGGTATTCAGTACTCTGTACATGTTGGTATTTTGGCATCTTGTGACTCGTTACTTTTATCCGACTCTGGAAGGAGGGGTTGAATTTCTAACTGGGATCATCAATGCGTCCCAATCTGTGTGACCCATAGCAGTGCAAAGTCCCAGAAAGTCAACCAAAGATGAACTGGAATGTTTATTTGTGGGAATGAGTATAGAAATCATTTTTGCAAATACAAAAATCAATGTTCATTTCATCCTTTGTGGTTAGGAGCAGGGTTAAAGTTGTGCTGAAGCAAATATTTGCTAAGATAATTTGCATATTCATTCACACAAATGAAGGTTCCCATTTATTTCCATCCCCATTGTGAAATCGGTATCTTGGTTTCCGTCGTTTCCAGATTTTGGTATTCTGTGTGTTGTTCACTCAGACTCTTTGGCAGCTTTGGGAACTTGTTCAATGTGAGCGCAGCCTCTGGAGCAATCTCACTGTCACTCCCGTTGGTTCCAGATTGGGGAATAGCACCGCTAGACAAAGGAACAGACACCAAAATGGTGAAGGCTTCGAAAAGCTAAACCTGAAATCCCAGAACGCCCAAGGGAACAAGATAGGAAAGTGATGAAATACTGAGCTCAAAAACGGATCCCACTTTCTATCCGCTCTGCTAAAATGATTTGGAACATATCAAATTCAATATTTAGTCCTATTCAATAATTAGTCCGATTCAACTCTGCTTCAAAACCCACAAAGAGAGCGGCTTTTTCACCTGAGACAAGCAATTTCCACGAATCCATGCCTTCAGTACAGGGATTGGCTCAGAGCACCCCACTTCCCAAAGGAGAGCAGAATTAGGAAAGGGGCAGAGAAGTGGAAGAAAGATGCTCTGCAATCAGGGACAGCTTCCATACAAGGAGAAGCTCAGAAGATTAGGAACTGGAAAAGAGGTGACCAACAGGGATAGGAAAGACTGGGGGTGGGGTGGGTGAAGCTATAAATGGGGCAGAAAAGGGGAAGAGGGAGCTGAGATCTACCCTTAGCAGCACCAAGAGAATGAACAGGAAGCAGAGGGAGTCAGCCTGCGGAACTCATTGCTGTTGGATAGCCAATCGTTTAACTGAGGAAAAAATTACATGATTTAAAGAAGTAGGGCCAAGACCCCCTTGAATGGGGGGGGGGGGGGATGACCCACAAGCTTCCAGTCCCTGCCTTGAGCACTGACTCCCAGCATCGCTGGAACCTGGCAAAGATTGGACAAACTATACCCTGAAGGGGGAATTCAGAAGCCCACAGATCCCTGAGCTCACCCATTCCACACATCACATAGCTCCACAGCCTCGCAGGACACCCCCCCCCCAGTTCCACAGGGCCCCACAGAACAGACCTCCGCCCAAAGCTCCACAGAGCCCCACAGGTCAGACACCCCGCCCCCCACACATACTACCCCATATGACATACACACAGGAGAGCTCCACAGAGCCCCACAGGTCAGACACCCCGCCCCCCACACATACTACCCCATATGACATACACACAGGAGAGCTCCACAGAGCCCCACGGAACAGACCCTCCCAACACACCGAGCCCCACAGGCCATCCCACATACACCGTTCCAGAGTCTCAGAGAACAGACCCACACACACACGGCCCCATAGAATGCCCTCCCCCCAAACAGCTCCACAGAGCCGCCTCTTCGAGCCGCCCCTGCTCAGAGACACCCGCCCCATCGAACACTGCTCTAGTCCAAAGTCCGGCCGGTCCCAGGGGCGTTGTACTCGGGGCCGTGGAGAGCCACTGACTCTCGGGGGAGCCCGCGCTCCGTACTCCCGGCTCCAGCAGACCCTGGACGGAGACACCCCCCGCAACACAGTCCCGTGCCCGGCGGCAGCCCATCAGCCATTGTTCTCGGCGGCGGGTCCTACCGGTTGGGCGTGCAGCCGCCGCTGGCTCCCGAAAACCGGCGGCGGGAGGCGGAGAAGACTCTTTACAAGGTCCCCATCTGCCCCGGGAGCCCAGCCACCCAGCTCCGCGGCGCGAAGCCCAGCCCAGCCGCGCTCAGGGTGACTGGGAACAGGAGGAAGGTCCCGTCGCGATTGGCTTCCCCTCTTCCGCTCCCGGCTCTATGGTTCTTGGGCACAACCATTAACCCGTTGGGGTGGGGCGAGCGGGGTAGAGCGGGGGCTGGGAGCCGGGACGCCTGGGTTCTCTGGGGGGGAATGCGGGCTAGTAGGGTAAGCGAGGTGATACCATAGTGGATTATTCAATGTTTGATTTGTTGAGCATTTGCTATTTACAGGGACTATTCAAACTCAGCCAATCCTGCAGCGTAGCCTGCTCTAAATTCCAAGGGACCGAATTCATGAAATCCTGACTCTTGAGTATTGTCTGTCTCCACAAGGGGGGTCCTGAACATAAGTGATTGAGACACAATACTTCAGACTGCCCTGATCCATAAGACGCTTTCTCAGCAGCAGGGGCCTCAATGGGGCTACTCTGGTGTGCGTGGTTTGTGGAGTGGGAATGAAGTATTCAACCAACTTCTGCTGGAGAGAGTATGCAAGCTCTCGGGCTGCACAAGGCCCTTCCTCAGGCATCTGACAGTCAGAGCCTGTCTGAAATCTCTGGTTTCCACCCTTAAATCTCCCCAGGGACATAGTTCCCACGGAGAAGGGGGCTCTGCTGAGCCTGGGCACCCTGCAAGCTGTGGGTGAGGAAGGTGGGTTGCCCAATGCAGGCCCTGCAACATGTATTTTTTGTAAGTGTCCTGGAAAATGTGCGTATCCGGCAATCCTAGCGGAGGAAGCAGGGCCTGCATTCCGCCACTCCCACTCTGATCATTTCCTGGGTTCTTGGGCAAGTCTCTCTCTCAACCTCCTCATCTATAAAGCAGGAAGAATAAAGATCACTTACCTGACAGGGACGTTGTGAGGGTGAACAAGATAAGGAATGTAAAGTATTTGGAACACTGAAAATGCTAGATAATGCTGAAGAATAAAAATGCTGAAGAATAAGAACTGAAAATAGATTGGGGTTGTTTAAAAATACATTTTTAAAACCTAAATATTCTAAAAATGATTTTATATTTTTTTTAAAGTCACCTTCCAACCTAAATTATTGATACATTTAATTGTCAAATTGTTGTTCAAATATGACATGGAAATATTGATTATCAAGTTATTGATTATCTAGTACAGGGGAGAGCAAAGTTCCCACACCCTAAATTTTCCTATAATCGAGAGCCACAAGACACTTGACATGGATGGGGAGAGCAGCTTCTCCTGACCCAGCCCTTGGCCTCACGTCAAAGCTCCGTCTATCCGGCAGTGGTGGCTCGGGGCGCACTGCTCCCATGGCCCCCAGAAGCCTGCAGCAGCAGTGGAAATAGTTGTTTGGACATGGACATTTTTCCAACAGCCACTTCTGGGGAGGAAGATTGGCAGTACAGGGGCCTGAAAGTCACATGCAGCTCCAAGCCACCATTTGGTCTAGTATCATAACAGTGACTATGGAAATAGCCAGTATCCTAATGCTTGGACTGAATGCATTGATCAGATAACATGACCCTCTTCAGGGCACTGCAGAGGTTGTCCCCAAGTGGGAGGGGCATTTTATCTTCGCCCTGGGCCCCACAAATCCTAAGGCCAGCCCTGATTAGTGCATCCAAAGTGGATTATAGTCAATACTTTCAAAAACTCAAAATTACATTTTTAAAAAACAATATCATTAACTGAAAAATTTAATAATGAGAAATAGCCACAAGTGAATGAAGTATTGAAAATTCTACCTGGTCAATGGATGAGTATTAATATATCAAATTGAGATATTGGATATCAAGTTATTTCCAATATCAAAACAGTGACTGTGAAAATATCCAAATACTCAGAGTAAAAGCGTTATTATAATAATAATAATAATAATTTATTGGTCAAATTAAATTTTACAGACCAGGCATGACAAAAGCCATTGCCTCAATTCAAAATATAAAAAGGAAATTAACAAAACCCCATATCTAACACTCATCTTAGCAGTATAAATGCTTAACAGAGCTAGAAAAAGGGGGTTAAGTCATGAATAAAACAAATAACTCAAATATAATAACAATGGTTAGCATAACCTCTCAGTGTTATTAAACAAATCTATTCCCAGTCAATTCCCAGGGGCTACATATGTAAATATCATCATATTACCTCTATTCAACAGATAATAATAGACTTTGGAAGTCTAGGAAAGCAGCACGAGTCTTAACAGCTTTACACAGAAAATGAGCTACCTTCTCCAAAAATACCCGTTCCTGAGTTGACATAAAGATCTGTAGCAACTCCGAGTCAACCTGTCCTGGGTATTGATCTAGATAAGGTTGCGGCAATTGATATCTTAAGTCTGCATGCAGGTTGCATTCGAACATAATATGAGCCAAGGTCTCAATCTGCTCCTAGTCAAACGGGCAGAGACATTCTTCCATAGGTATTTTCTCCATATGCCCCTCAAAGACCTTAGATGGGAAAACATTTAAACGAGCCTTAAATAGGCTCCGACCAAGAGCAGAGGGGAAATCTAATTTCAAATAATGAGCCATGCCCCCCTCGGCGGGCAATAGCTCCAGATAGTTCCCCAAAGAGTGTAGATTCCTGGGCTATGTCTTCCTGCCGCGCTACATCATTTGTTCTTACTATGAGTTCAGTTTTAGCCACTCCCCCACCTTTTGAGGCAAAGTAATCTGCTGAGAAGCCCAAGTATGCAATTCTTTCCTTTATCTTGCCTCTCCAGGCGGATTGAAAACTGTCCTTTGCAAGACAGAGGAACAGTTCTATCTGAGGAGCCAATTCAGCTCTGGTCCACAAGGAAAGAGCTAGTTTAGATACTTTTGTTTCCCAGCTTGTTGTTCCAGTCTCCCGCCTAATAGCCACCAAGGGAGACCCGGCAGGCAAACGGAAAAGTTTGCGCAAAAGTGTAGACTGTAGCCTGTTGAGATTGCCCGATCGAATCGTGGCCCAAACTGCTGCGCCATAAAGTAATTGGGAAGTAATTTTAGCTTCCAGCACTCTCAAGGCCATTACCTCTCTCCCCATCCCTTTCCGTTGGAAATAATTCACTATTGCTTGTCCTGTGCCCCTAGCCTTATTTGTTGCCACTTTGGCCTGCAAGGCCCAGTTACTGCCCTTATCCAGCATAATTCCCAGATATTGGAAGTTGTCTACTTGCTCTATCCTTTGCTGCCCGATCGTCCACGTGTATTATTTCCTGCTCCTCCCAAAAACCATGATTTTGGTTTTGCTATAGTTGATCTGGAGGTCACTTTTGAAACAGAAGTTTTCAGCAGCTCTAAGCTGTTTCACCAATCCTATCCTCGTCTGAGATAGTAACACCGCATCATCGGCATACAGCAGGGCTCCAATTGCCCTAGTTGCCAGCCACGGGGGAACAAAATCATCAGAGGAGACTGCAGGAACCAGATCGTTTAAGTAATAGTTAAATAAGCTAGGGGCTAGCGTACATCCCTGCCTTACCCCAACTCGCACAGGTATTTCACATGTTAGTTCACTAGTTGAGGAATCAAATTTGACCTTTAATGTGTTATTTGTATGTAAAGCTCTAATCAATAAGTACAATCTTCTGTCCATCGTGGATGCTTCCATTTTTTTCCAAAGATGGTTATGGTTAACGGAATTGAAAGCAGCCTTTATATCAATAAATGCTGCAAACAATTTACCGTTCCGTCTAACATACTTCTCCACCAGATGTGTCAAAACCAGAACCTGGTCAACCGTTGAGCGCCCCCCTTGAAACCCTGCCTGTTCGATAGCCAAAATCCTCTCCTTTTGCAACCAGGCTTCAAATCGTTTTGCCAGATATTTTGCATATAGTTTCCCTATAACTGATAATAGGCTTATTGGCCTATAGTTTGCCACATCAGTTTTATCGCCTTTTTTAAATATCGGTACTACTATAGCAGACCGCCAGTTCTGGGTATAACACCCTCCTCAGTAATCCTTGTACATAGAACTGCCAAAAAGGGGGGCCACCAAACTTTCTCGGTTTTCAAAAGATTGGTAGGAATATAATCAGTCTTTGCCCGGCGACAAGTTCCCTATCATTTCCTCTATTTCACCTGGATCTACTGCCGACCAACTAGGAGTGTCATGAATACTAGGTAGAATATCTTGCTCCTGATGGTAGGCGAATTTTGACACGTAGAAGGACTCCCATGTTTCTTTGGGGATAACAACTCTATTAAGTACCTTTCTACTCCCCATTGATCCATTCAATATTCTCCAAAAGTCCCGGAAGTCATCCTTCAAAGCAGCCTGGTACAAAACCCAGTCCTGCAAGTAAAAGCGTTAATTAATGCATTAAGAATGGATTAAAAACAGTGCTTTAAATATTTTAAACTTACATCTTTTAAAAACAAATTATTTGTATTAAATTATTTATTAATATTTATTATTACTAATGTAGTGCCAGTGATGTGCCTGGTACTGCAAATTGCATGCTTTTAAAAACATTATTACTACTCAAAACGTGGTTTAAATTGTTGTCTAAAATGTACAAAATTAATAAATTATTCCATTTCAAAAAAATAAAAACCAATAAAATAATTAGTAATTTAATAAAGTATGTTAACATTGTCAGATGTAACCACGAGTGATCAAATTATTGAAATACTTGAACTGTCAAATGTTTCAGTGTTAAAATTCAACCACTGAACTATTGCCTAGTAAAATGATTGATGATCCAGTATAAAAATATTGGCTTCAACACATTAGAATGATAGGACTCACATATAATTGCTAGATTGGTTACATTAATTGTTTGGCAGTCAGGTTTTCGTTCTGGGTATGGCACGGAGACTGTTTGTGGCCTTGGTTGATGACCTGCGCCTGGAGATTGACAAGGGGAATTCTACCTTTGATCTTGTGAGATCTTTTGGTGGCCTTTGATACAGTTGAGCATAAGATGTTGTTGACACAACTGCGGGATCTGTTGGGGGTGCGTGGGACCACTCTTGAGTGGTTCCGCTCCTTCCTGTTGGGGAGGCCCCAGAGAGTGGTGATGGGCGATTGCTCGTCATCCTCTCGGGACCTTCCCTGTGGGGTCCCGCAGGGTTCTATTCTGTCTCCCTTCTTGTTCAACGTGTATATGAGGCCGGTAGGCAAGGTTATTCAAAGTCAAGTACCATCAGTACGCTGATGACACTCACCTCTACCTCTCTTTTTCATCCAACCCAGGCCCTGCAGTCTCAGTGCTTACCCGATGCCTGGCTGCCATTAGGGACTGGATGAGAATTAGCTGACTGAATTTTAATCCAGACAAGACTGAGATGATGATGGCTGGACTTGTGACTTGGAAGGGATTAGGACTCCTGTTATTGATACAGTCCAGGTCCTCTCTGGTCAGTCAGGTTCACAACCTTGGAGTGCTTAGACCCCTTGCTGCGCCTGGATTGTCAGGTTGCAGTGATGGCCAAGAGCGCTTTTCACCAACTCCATCTGGTGAGGAGGCTGCGGCCTTTTCTTTCTGATTCGGATTTGGCGGGTGCCCGATTTGACCACGACCCGGAATCCCGCCGGGGATTCCGGGCCATGATTGCTGGCCAGACGTTACTTTTTGTTGGTTCTTGCCGGGAATCTCTTTGACCACGCTTGCGACGATTGTCCGGCGGGGAGCCCCGGAAGCGTGGTTGAAATTGACCCCATGTGGGAATCGACTGTGGTGAACATCTGGCGGCCGCCAAACAGACGTTCAGGGCACTTTGGCCCCATGTGGATATTGACCGGGGTTCAGTGTGATCTTGTAACGTCTGAAAATACCCATTGTCATCCATGCTTTCATCACCTTGAGGCTACACTACTGCAACGTGCTCTTCGTGGGGCTGCCCTCGTTGTTTGTTCAGAAGTTACAGCTGGTGCAGAATGTGGTGGCTCACCTCCTTTCAGGGGCAAGGTGACAGGAGCACATTACACTGGTGCTCCAAAGTCTGCACTGGCTGCCTATAGCTTTCTGGGCACAATTCAAGGTGCCGGTCTTGACCTTTAAAGTCCTAAACAGTCTGGGCCCCACATATCTGAGAGATCACCTGTCTTTCCATGCCCCATCGCGGCCCCTGCAATCGACCAGGAGCACCCCCCTGTGGGCGCCATCCATCAGTCTTGTTCATATGACAAGGGCTCGCGGGAGGCATTCTCATGCTGTGGAACTCCCTTTCCCCAGAGGTTTGTTTGAGCCTGAGAATGAATGTCTTCTGGAGGCGGTGTAAGACTTTTCATTTTGAAAAGGCATTTGGTAGGCAGGGATAGGAGATGGGGGGTTAGTGGGTGTATTTGGGGTAAGGATGTGAGAGGGGTTGGATGTGGGGAATGGGGAGATGGTATTGGGTGGGTTTTGTGGGGAGTTTGTATCTTAGTGGTTCTATCTTTTATATGTGTAACAGGGTACAGTGTCGGAGGATATGTCCCTGCAGGATCAGACCGCCCGAGTCCCTCTCAGTAGGGACGTGGGGTTCCACAATCACTCAGTCTCTTTGGGAATTAGTGTTATCACAATTTATTCACATTCTAGTATATCAGCCTTAGTAATGCCAGGAATCTCAACATGGCTAAAACTGAACTCCTTATCTTCCCCCCTCATCCTTCCTCTCCTTCCTCACTGTCAATAATTATTGATGGAGTCACCATCCTGCCTGTCCCCCAAGCCCGTAGCCTAGGCTTCATCTTTGACTCACCCCTTTCTTTTAAACCCTACATTGACTCTGTTGCTAAATCCTGTCGCTTTTCCCTCCATAACATTGCTAAGATTCGCCCTTTTCTCTCTGTCTCGTCTGCCAAAACTCTTGTTCATGCTCTGGTCATCTCTCGCCTCGATTACTGTAACCTCCTTCTCACTGGCCTTCCCCGGTCCCACCTTTCTCCCCTCATCTCTGTCCAAAACTCTGCTGCCAGGGTCATCTACCTCGCCAGTCGCTTCGACCATGTGCAGCCCCTCCTCTCTTCGCTTCACTGGTTTCCCCTTCCTGAACGAATCCTGCACAAGCTCCTAGTCTTCACCTATAAAGCTCTTCACAACCTTGCTCCCCCCTACCTCTCTGCACTTATCACCCTCCATACTCCAGCCCGTGCACTTCGCTCCTCCTCTGTCCCTTCTCTCATCCTTCCACGCCTTCCCTGCTCCCCTAAGCGCCTTCGTCCCTTCTCACTTGCTACCCCCCATGCCTGGAACTCCCTCCCTGTCCACATCCACCTTGCCCCCTCCCTTCATACCTTCAAATCTCTCCTTAAAACTCACCTCTTTTGCTCTGCTCTGTCTGACTCTTTATCCTGCTGAGCCACTATTCCTATACCTACGATCGGTTTACCCTTATCCTTGCCACATGGACCTGCCTGCTGTCATTCTCATCGTAACCAAGCCAAGTACGTGCACTTGAGACCTCGCATCTTCATGAATGTTAGACCCCTTGTCTCTCCCTCTGTTCCCCTTCCTATGTCTCTCCCCCAGCTCCTGTCTCTCAGATTGTAAGCCCTAGGGGCAGGGACCGTGTCTATTTTATTACTTTGTAAAGTGCCAGGTACACTGCTTGCGCTATATAAATGTTTGTTAATAATAATAATAATTAATAATCCAACCCCTCCAGCATCCCAAGCCCTAACTATAGCCCCAGCCTAGCCACTGGCTGTAACCCCAGCCGTCTGTCCACTGGCTGGCTCACTCATAGTTCCAGGCTTAGCTCCTTTCAGTAGTCTGGCCAGCAGCAAAGTCCAAGCAGCCTTCTCCACTCGAGCAGGGTTTCAGTATCATGGCCAGCTGTCCTGCTAGAGAAGCCCAGAAGTTCTGCTCCCTCCAGCAGTCAGGCTCAGACTGAGCTGCTTCTGACTTCAGCCTTCCTTTATGTAGCAGGAGTGGATGTGGCCAGCAATTCAGACTGCTTGCCCTTAAAGGGCCAGTGTCCTGCACCACTCCCCTTTATTGCTCAACCTGACCTTCTCTGACAAGGCTGGCATTGCCATGCTCCATGCCAGCATCACGTGCCTGACACAGGGTGTGGTGTCCTCAAAGGGGCAGGAGCCCCGCAAGGCTCCTCCCTGCTGCATTGTTTTTATACATTATGTTTATATTTTATTTTGTAAGATGCCCTGAGCCTTTTTGAGGGAAGGGCAGAATAAAAATTTAAATAAATAAGTTGATAGATTGAAATCAGGACTGGAAAAAAAAATAGAGTTATTTTTAAATGTAAACATTTTAACAATTTTTCTTAACAAAAAAGTCAAATTTAAAGTGACTGGATTTTTGAAATATTGAACTGTCAAATGTTTGAGTATTAAAATATCAAGTTGATAAGTTGGCTAAGAAATCACTGATAAGTCCTTATAGAAACACTGTATTCAGATGGTCTGAAAGTATGAATTAAAACTGTAGTGTGCTTAGAAACAATTAATTCTAATTAATAAAATTAATTATACAGTAAGTTACTTGGGGCAGATCCTGCCCCAAGCAGCGGGTTGGACATTGAGCAGTGGGTTGGACATCATCAAGACCATCATGGTCCCTTCCTCCTGGAGGACTGTGTTATTCTAATTAATGCTATATAATTAGAATGGAATTAATAGAATAAATTCTATAAATTCTACAGATTACATTTATTATATAATCGTAAGTACTATTAAAATATAAAATATGGAATATTATTAATCTGATCGGCTAGTGGTCCATACTCACATTTGGGGTATTGTGTCAGTCCTTACCAGGATGATCTCTTGTTCTCCCTCCCCTGACGCAAGAGGTGGGCTATGAAAGACAGGGCAACTGGGAGCCATATGAACACTTTGCTACAAAACACAACCCAAAGGGTGTTTTCAGACAAGATCATCGACCAAGGCAGTCTCCATGCTACACGCCGGATGAAAACGTGACTGAAACAGGTCCAGGAATCTGATAGCATCAAGATAAGCCTGAAGCTGCTGGGCAACCAGCCGTTCAATAACCTTCCCTTAGTATGAGACAGGGCAATAGCTGACCGGGGAGTCAGCGTCAAATGAAGTTTTCTCGAGTAGTGACCAGACCACCACAGTTTTAAGGGTGTCCAACAACCTACCCTCCCAAAGGGAGCCAACAACAGCCCGGATTTCTTATGCCTGGCTTTCACCAGGCAGGACAGGCAAGGATCTAATTCACAGCTGGTTGCTTGCATTGCTCCAAGCACATCCTCTGCATCAGTGGGCGACACTAATTGAAACTGATCCAAACAGGATAAGGATAAGCTGCCACAACCCCAAACTCTGACTTTGCAGATGAAATAGCAGCGCCCCAGTTTTTGCAGATGAAATAGCAGCGCCCCAGTTTTGTCTGCAATTTTGTCTGCAAAATAATGAATGAACATGTCACAGCAGACAACAGGTGACTAAAATTCATGGCGGAGATAAGCCGGATGAACCAAGCCATTCAACACCCAGGACAGCTCTGCAGAACAAGATTTTGCAGACACTATGATAACAGAGAAGAAAGATTTCTTTGCAGACATCAAAACCACAGCATAGTCCTTCAAGCACCTACCTTCCCACTTCAACCACTCCCCCATATACCAGGGAGACCTATGCTGTTGCAGCGGTATGGGGATGCCTGGGTGCGACTGTGTCAGTGGCTGTGGTCAAGATGTCATTCCACAAGGCAACCAGGTCATCAACAGAGCAGCCGTCAAGGTCAGTAGTAGTATTTACAGTAGTATTTATTAGCTGAAGGGCATTGGCTTTCACCGTAGCCCACAAACATAACATAAAACATAGAACATAAGCATAAGCATAACACATAAAGCATAAGACATAAAACATAACACAATATCAAAATACAACACAATACAGGACTACGTAATTTAAAATTAGGCCTTTAAACTGAAATTTATTTCTTTGATTATCCTACGAGTTGCCAAACAATTCCAATATGGCAATATAAAAACATATGCCATCCTACCTACTGCCAGGGAGTCACAAAATACTTCCATTTTACCCAGGACCCTAGTTCATTGTTTGTCATGGCACATAAATTACGCCTCTTATCTCACCTCTCTGATACTCTACTTAGCCAAAGAAAATGTTTGTGCCTCCATGCAAAATTGATTAGGCCTTATACAATTGTCTCCATTTTTCTTTAAGCCTTTGCCTTTTTCCTCCTGCTAATGCTATATCAATGGCTACAAGGTCAGACTTTTCCGCTAGCTTAGCAAGGAACATACACATTTTATCCCCTTCCTGGCTAATCAAATCGGCCAGCCAGGTCTCTCTGAGTTGTTTAAAATATGGACATCGCAAAAGAAAGTGCTCCGCTGATTCCAATTCCCCTAAAGTACAGAAACATCAACGCAAACTATGTTGGACCTTATTGTACCTACCCTCCAATACCACTGTACAAATTAACTGAAATCTCATGAGGGTGAAATTCCTTCTGAGTTTTCGGTTAGGCAAAATATCTAGATATTTTTCGAAGGAGAATCTCTCCTTCCCCTGTCCAAGCCAGGGGGAGACCTTCCACTCCTTTACCTTAGCCAGATCTTCTTGCATAGCAATATCCCTCAGACTTTGCTGTGCCATAGATTTTATTACCATCGTGGGATAGCTACTTAATTGCATAAGGGAAAAACCCATGGTCTGAAGGAGATATACCAGGTATTTCAGCCACTGATACTCGCCACGCTCCGTATACTCAAGCTCTTCTAGTAAACATTGAACAGGTAGCTTATCCTCCTGCTGTCTCAGCACCCTCAGCCAGTAACGTATATAAGACAACTTAGAATAATAGGCCATGGAAAACACTCCTGTTTCGGCCCTAAGCACCACACCGGGCACCCCATTGTCCACTCTCAGCAGACGTCTTAAAAACTGGTTCTGGGCCGTCTCTAGAGTTTTACAGTCTGGGACTGGGATAATATCTAGGCCAAAACCTGCCAAAGGCTGCACCTTGAGTTGATATACTTTCAGGAATGTGGAAAACAAAACCCCTCTTGATATACTAACAGCACGGTTAATTCTCCCACCTGCGCATATAGCCTTGGCCGCTCTTTCTTTAATGTGGCTGCTCCAATTCCCTTTATTGGAGAATAACATTTCATGTAAGGGAATCGATCCACCACTCCAAAAGACCGCCCGTGTATTTGCCAGGCTGTCCTCCTACTCCTTTTCCCGATGACCATTATCTTGGTTTTATTATTGTTAAGCTCTAGACCGTTTGTCTCACAGTATTTAAGCAAAGTGCCAATAGCTGCCTTCAGACCCCTCTCCATTTGTGCAAAGAGTACCACATCATCCGCGTATTAAATCATGGATAATGTGCCAGCTCTAATTCTCAGTAGGGGTCAAATTTCCTTCCTGCATTGCATCTGACAAATCTGCTGTATATAGATTAAATAAGAGGGGGGCGAGGATGCATCCTTGGCATACCCCTCTTTCTATTTTAATCGGGGCACTCAGCCCACCTGATCCCAGTTTAACCTGTGCCACGTTGCCCTCATGGGTTGCTTCTAAAATCGACAGCAGCCCTTGATCTATGTCCATGTTCCTCAATTTTAACCATAAACGGGCTCTTGGAATAGAATCGAAAGCACGGGTCAGGTCAACAAAGGCTATAAAAAGAGTACCCTTTCTTATCTTATGATACTTGTTGATGACATGAGATACAATAAAGGTACAATCCATTGTAGAGCACTTGCTCCTAAACCCAAACTGGTTACTTGGAATTAACTTTTTCTCATCAGCCCACCTCTGCAGATGCTGCAAAATGCCTTTTGCGTATAGCTTTCCGAGTACAGGGAGAAGGCTGATGGGCCTATAGCAGGTAGGATCCTGAGTATCACCCTTTTTAAAGAGTGGCACAATCCAACTAATTTTCCAAGCATCTGGGATCTTAGTACTCACATTTATTACATAAAAGAGCTTAACCATTTATAGGCAGCCTGCAGAATTTCACTAGTTATACCGTCAGGGTCGGGTGCTTTGTTCTTTGTCAGTGAAAATATATATTTCTCAATATCTAATTCAGAGAAAGCCTGTTCTAGGGCTATGCTTTTCCTTGGGTTAATTAATTCTTTATCATTATTCTGGACTCCCACCCTGAAAGTCAAGGTCAGTAGGTAAATCCCACAGAGAGTTCTGGAAACCAATCAGATCTATAAGTATCCAGGAGTAGACCAACCTTTCTGGCCCACCACCCCAGTGGAAGGAATTGAGAGCAGGGATCTGGACCCTTGGAAACTAATGGTCTGACCATGACAACAGTGTTGTAACACTGCCAAAACGTCTTGTTTCTTTATCTATAATATTGCCAAAATCCATCCCTTCCTGTCTGAACACACTGCTAAAACCCTAATCTATTCTCTCATCACATCCTGCTTAGACTACTGCAACTTGCTTCTCACAGGTGACCCCTCTCCTCAAGTCACTACGAGGGTGGCCACTGACGCATTGACAGAAAAGAGGACAATCATTTGCATGGAATTTACATATGCTAATTTAATACTAATTTATGCACATTTGTGGGTATGAGGGTTGGGGTCGGGGCAGGATGGAAACCCCCACGGGGAAGGGGCTGTGAAGGACGGGAGGCACGTAACCCCAGTCAAGGGCGCCCCGGGTGAGGAAGCAGCACGGCCTGGAAAAAGGACCCCTCAGGTTCTTATATGGTGGTTCTGGAAGGACAAACCATTCCCCACCTAGATCATCATAGGGGTGCAGGATTGCCGCTTCCCAACCGGGGAAGGCCCCAAGACCTTGATAATCCAGGCGCACCGGACCCGGGATCCAAGGAGAGGGGGTGAGGGCTAGTGAGGGCTAGTGCAGGAAACCAGGGGGATGGGCTAGGATAGGACACGCTCTCGGAAGCCCCACGACACCACGTAGTAAGGAAAGGGCACACAGACTTACTTTCACCCTGGATGGCTCTCTCTCTCCCTCTTGCTCTCGCACTCGCTCACTCTCTCACCCACTCGCTCTTTCACTCTCCGTTCAGGCACAAGGTTGGTTAGGGCAATAAGGATACAGACAATAATACGCTCGGGGGCCAGTCTCACAGGGCAAGGCTCTGATCACCAGCAAGGGAGCCCTTCTGGGACCTCCCTTATAAAGAGTGCGGCGGCGTCCTTCTGGTGCAGGCGGGCCGAGCGGCGGGGTGGCAGCCTGGGGGCGTGGCTGGACAGCGTGCCTCAGCGTAGGGCGGGGCCAGCCCTGTACTTTTGGTAGTGCCGTGCTGCGGCGAGTCTGGGGGCGTGGCTACCTGCTGTTGCACCGGCCCCTTCTCGTTAGCCTAGTTGGCCTCAGGGGCTGTCGGTGTGCCGAAACCGACGGGTTCTGCTGCATCAGCGGGACCCGATGGATCACTGGGGCGCCTCTGCGGGGGGCGTGGCTGCAGCCTTGCTTGGACCCCTCTCCTGGGCTGTTTCTGTCCGGATCGCGGGGCCTGCCTTCTCAGGGGCTGTTTGCCCCCTCCACCTCCTCAGGCCCCAGGGCCTGACAGTGGGGCAGAGGGTGGGGCCAGAAGTGGATGGAGCCAAGCCAATGGTAGGCAGAGCCAACCAAACAGTTAAGCCAATGGTGTGACTTAACCCAGCAACAAGGAGTTCCTAGAGTTAACATTGGAGGGAGATTACATTAGTTAACCCTGTGAACTCCTTGCTGCTGCTGCATGAAGCCCTGCCACTGGGGGAGAGAGAGCCCTCTTACTAAGGTTCCATTCAATGTCTTTCTCCCACTGGTCCCAGTTCTCCCTAGCAGTGTAAAAAATAGAGCCCAGGTTTATTTATTTATTTTACCTTATTTGTATCCCACTCTTCATACCTCACGGTAGCCCAGAGCGGCTTACAATAACAAAATACAATATAAAAATATAATATAAAATAATTAAAACATTTTAAAACATAACAAACAAAAGCAGGGGGAAAAACACAGCCCCCAAACCAACCCTACCCCTCTCCCTCACCAAAAGCCTGACGGAACAGCCAGGTCTTACAGTTCTTGCGGAAAGCCGAGAGGTCCGGGGCCAGATGGGACCCCACCGGGAGGGAGTTCCATAGCCGTGGTGCGGCCCCCGAGAATGCCCTGTCCTGTGTGACCCCCCCGGGGGACCTCAAACGTGGCGCCCCCGGCCAACCGCAGATGCTGATCTAGAACCCGGGGAGTGAGGCGGTCTCGCAGATAGGCAGGACCCAGGCCGTGTAAGGCTTTATAGGTTAAAGCCAACACTTTGAATCAGACCCGGAAGACTATTGGCAGCCAGTGAAGAGATCAGAGCACTGGTGCAATGTGCTCCTGGTGGCCCAGCCCCACCAGGAGCCAGGCCGCTGTGTTCTGCACCAGCTGCAGCTTCCGAGCTGTCACCATAGGTAGCCCCATGTGGTTTTGTGTTTGAGGGGCAGGGAGAGCGGACCCAGGCAGCTGGGACTTTGCTGTGGCCGCTGCCCTCTGCTGTTATTTGCAAGCCCCACTCAGCTCTGCTGAGTGTTTGCACCTGAGGATACGGAGCTCTGTTGGACCCCCACCCACTACCTCCGCTCCATGGGCTATAATTGGAGACCTGAGCCTGCGGCCACGCTGCAAGCACACGCCGAAGGACATCGCGCTGAAGGGCTGCACGCGCAAGGGCGCGCCCTTGTGCGCACAGCCTTAGGCACAGGCCGTGCACTGTGCTGATACTGTCCCATGTGAGTGGGACATTAGTTCCCGTAGTAGTCAAGCATTGCCGACGTCTTCCGGAACTCAGGAGCCAAGTGTCCTGTATAAACTTTGTAAAGTGAGTGGCTATATTTGACAGGAGCCAAGCTGTGCCGCCGCGAGCTCTGAAAAGAGCGAGGCAACTTTCGCCCAGGAGCCAAGCTGTGCCGCCGCAAGCTCTGAAAAGAGCGAGGCAACTTTCGCCCAGGAGCCAAGCTGTGCCGCCGCAAGCTCTGAAAACAGTGAGGCAACTTTTTCCCAGGAGCCAAGCTGTGCCGCCGCGAGCTCTGAAAACAGCGAGGCAACTTTCGCCCAGGAGCCAAGCTGTGCTGCTGCAAGCTCTGAAAAGAGCACGGCATTAAAAAAAAGAAAAGAAAAAAACCATACGTAGCGACTTTGTGCTTCTTTCTATGGAACAGAAGCGGATTCGTCCTTCACCTTCTTTTAGTGATGAACTTCCACAGAAAAATAAGAGGCGCATAGCTTTATTGGAGAAGAAGGAAGGTAACATAAGTCTATGTAACAGATTTGATTGTTTACCTATTGAAGATGAGACCTTGGGAGATTTGGCCGAAATTGAAAGAAGACCGGATCTTACCCCTTTGATCTTAAGGGAAGAGACAGATAAGATGCAGGATGTTGAAATGAAGGAATTTTTGATAACCCAGACTAGACTGATTGCAAGAACTGTTGCTCAGTTATTCTCTAGTATTTCTGAAATAAGTAATTCTTTGATTAAGGCTAGAACACAGCTGAATTAAGTTAGAGATAAATTGAGTTTAGGCTCACCAGATCTTGTTGGGGATTTTTGCGAAGCCAATTTGAATCTAACAGAACCCCGTAATAGTCGGTTGGGCTCAAACAAAATAGGCCGCGATATTCAGGACCGGATTACACATATTGTGCCTAGAGCAGTCTTTTTCAAGGTAAGGTGGGAACTCAATTCCCGTATTCCCTCCTGAAACGATATTACAGCTATTTCCTCCAATTTAGCTTGTCTTTTACATAGGGAGGTGACTTCACAGAATATAAGGAAAGTGATTAATCTCCCTTCATCGAGGTGGGGCTACCTAATAAAAGTTTATTTCCATTCTGGAGAGTTAGTTAAAAACATCTTCCAGTGTAGGAAATACCTTCTTACCAGAGGGATTTCAATAGATAGGGTGACTCTCACTAAACAAGATGTTATCTCTCGTCCTAAAACATCTACTTTCCAGTCTATACCAGCGAACTCCTCAGCTAATTTTATTCCGCTGGGTGCCCAAAAACGTGGGCCTGGTATTCTAAAAGAGAGTACCCAGACGTTACCTTTGAACAATCTGGTACAATGTACAAGTAAGGACCTAGAAACAGTCTTGATAAATATAGAAGTGGCAGGGCAATTGGTGGGAGTTGATGAGTGTTTACCTGATAATCAAGATACAAATAAAGTTCCCTTTATTGAGAGCTGTAGCAATGATGTGACCAAACCCCAGACCTCATGGATTATACAGAAGGTGTTCCCCTACCCTATAAGCTGGGAGGAGACACACACACACACCCCAATGTGTTTGTGTGACTGATATTAGTTTAACAACACAGAATGCTGACTTTTCTGCATTGCAGCACCTACTCATTAGTGAACTGGGAACTTTTTTATTAGATAAAACGGGAGTAAAGGACTCTGTGTCCTTGTATAGTATATTTCAGAATCTCCCTATAATTGAGCAAGATGCTATATTGCAAAAACTGGACCTGTTTAGAAGAAATTCTCATATAGAGGTATTAGAGTATAAAGCCCCAGTTTTGGGACAGGCCTTTCCCCCATATAAACCAGAGCATAATTGTGAGATTTTGACAGCTGCTCACTATCTCGATCCTGAGGAGGAAGGCAGTCCTGTAGGAAATACGGCTGTAGTAGTAGCACCAGAGCTGTCATTGGAACAAAATCTTAAAATAGGAGCCTCTAACCCCCAACAAACAAATGTGCAGTTTAGGAGCAATGTTTCGGTTTTAAATTTGGACCAGTCCCTGATTGAGATAGCGCAAAGTCCCTCCTGACTCGAACTGAGCAAGAATTCTCCTCATGAGGAGATTCCTGGACCTATTGTAAGCCCAGGAACCGCTCAACACCAAGATTTACAGTGGATAGGTGTTCTTCTACCACGTAATATTTTTAGAATAGCATCATGGAATATAGTGGGTCTGAAGTCAAAACTGATGGATAAGGAATGGATTGATTATATGAACCAATATGATTGTGTCTGCTTGCAGGAAACCTGGATGGGACCAAAGGAGGGTCTGGAATTAAATATCGGAAAATTTAGGAGAGAGCTACATGGGGGACAGAAGTCAGGTAATAGAGGCCAGCTATCTGGGGGTTTGGCAGTTTTGGTGGCTGATTCTTACTTTTGGTCTTTCCATTTACTTCTGTCAGATAGACCTGAGTTTCAGATAGGTCTACTGAAGATGGTCGATCAGGCCCACTACTTAATTGTTAATGTATACATCCCCCCATCTTCTTCCCCCTACTACAAAAAGGATGTCTGGTCTATTTTGGAAGATAGAGTGAATATATTGGGAGACCAATTTCCCCAAGCGCAGGTTATATTACTAGGAGATTGGAATGCTAGGCTAGGACTTAACGACGAATGTGTAGACTGGGAGGAGGAGGAATTTATGGATGGTCACCTACAGATCCCTGACCAGCACTCCCAGGATCTAGTGATTAATGATATGGGATGGTCTCTTCAGCTTTTGATTCAAAAGCTTGGCCTAATCCCCTTAAATGGTAGATCACAGGAAGATCTAAATGGTGGGTATATTTATGTAGGCCCATTGGGGGAAAGTATTATAGATTACATATTTATTGAACCTAGTTCCTGGGAGAATTTTGTTAGTTTTACCCTAGATACCCAACCAGAAAGTGACCATAAATTATTGGAGGCACAGATCAGGATATGTAAAAATCTGGTGCATAAAATAAGTAACACAACTAAATTGGCAAGTGAAAGGAGGATCAGGAGATGGGAACCCACTCAATTAATTTGTAAGATGTATGCCTTGTGTAACACTGGAAAACTTAAGGAATTAGGTCTAGCATTATTTCAGGAACTCGATGCGGGTGGAATGATTAACAAATTTGCCAAAATTTTGGACTTTCTTAAGAAAAATCTACTACTTACTACTTGTAGTTCATCTGCTACACAGATGAATACCTGGTATGATAGGGAATGTCAAGTATCCAAGCAGCTACTCGTCGCTGGGAGAAAGAAGTGGGTAATGACTCAAACCGATTCCGCTCAACTGCATTATCTAGAGTTGAAGCAATCCTATAAGCAGTTACTCAGGGCAAAAAGAGACAGATATTATAACAAATGTTGGGCAATACTTGCGCTTGCAAGCAGGATGGGGAATACTAGACATTTCTGTAAGATCTTGAATCAGATAATAAAGCCTAGACAGAAGACAGGGAATTCCCCTACACCCAATGTGATCTGGGAAGAATTTTTTAGGACTTGCATAAGGCTAAGATCCTGCCCACGGCCAATCTTGGGGACAGTCTAGATTGGCAATGCTCCACCGTAACCCCAGAAATTGAGTTTTTGGAGCCGGATATTGAAAATATTATTAGGGCCCTGAAAACCAATAAATCACCAGGGCCAGACTATCTGTCAGCTGAGGTCTTACAAACCGCCCCAAAATGGTGGGCTTCAATACTATCTAAGCTCTTCAACAAGATAACACAGTTCAAAATTCCTTCTATGTGGGGGATTAACTGGTTAGTCCCAATCTATAAAAAAGGTGAGCGTACTGACCCGGGGAGTTACAGACGTATTAGTCTTCTCTCTGTGATCAGCAAGTTATACTCAGCTAAGATCTTGCAGCAGTTACAAGCTTGGGCAGATACGAATAGTAAAATCCTTAAGGAACATTACGGCTTTAGGGCAAATAGATCCACTATGGACTGCTGCTTTATTATGATGCACCTGATTATCAAGTACTCTAAGATTAGAAAAGGGAAACTTTTTATGGCCTTCATTGATTTTACTAAGGCCTTCAATTCCATCCCGCGGGAGAGACTTTAGATTAAATTAAGGATTATGGGTATGAGTGATAGACTCCTTTCAGTTTTGCTCCAACTACACTGTAATGACGCAACGAGGGTTAAAAATGGAACTGGGAATGCACCAAGTGCCTTAATCCCTATTAGAAGAGGGGTACGGCAGGGGTTAGGGTTTTAGCCCCGTTACTCTTCAATCTGCATGTTGCAGATTTGGTGAACTTTATTAAGGAGCTGAATTCACATCCTCCTAGGATCCATACTTATCCCTTATATGCTCTGCAGTATGCGGATGACCTGGTCTTATTTTCGCAGACTAAAAAGGGCCTTAAAACTTCAATTAAAGGATTAATGGATTACTGCTCATTAAATGGTCTGGAAATAAATAGCAGCAAATCCAAAATCATGGTAGTGGGAGGTAAAGTTGCATCCTCCAAATGGAGAATCAATGAGGCCAACTTTGAAGTAGTTAATTCCTTCACATATCTGGGTGTTACTTTCTCGTCCAGGGGTTCATGGGCAACTCATATCAAAAATAGAGCTTCGGTGTCTCCTGAAAGCCATGAATGCTTCTAAAGGAATACCCCTAAGTACTATCTTGAAGACATTTCAATCAAAAATCCACACCATGTTAACCTTTGGGCTAGAACTCATCTCCTCTCCGGATATTATTGTACTGGAAAGGGTCCAAAATTCTTTTTTGCAAAGGGTGCTCAGAATTGGTAACAGCGTCCTGGCTGCTGTTGTACGGGCAGAAACGGGCACCCTGTCTATCGAACATCATGGGAGAATGACGCTGATCAGATACTGGCTACACCTATTATCTCAAACTCAGGATACATTACAAGTCCAGTGTCTAGCTGAAGAGTTAGCGCATATTGGTAGTAGATCATATCTTTGGGTGAAATATCTGGCCCTAGCATTAGGAAATTTGGATTTTTCCTTTATGTATTTCCAAGGCAAATCTATACCCTATATGGCGAAAGAAATAGAGCGGAGATCTAAGGATCTTGCTACGCAGCAAGATCTTACCCTGGTTAAACAATGGAAAGTGGCACCTAGGAAAGACTAGTTTTGCCCTGGGACCTGATGCCCTGGATGAACTGATTAATAAAACTCTTAGAAGGCATTATACTCTCCTTCGCTTTCAACTGACGCAAACGTCGGTTTTAGTGGGGAGGTTTTGGGGAATCCAATATGATCTTTGTCAATGTACCTGCTCGTTGCAGGAGGTTGAAACCCCTGAACACCTTCTCTTAAAATGCCCTTACTACTCTCGACTTAGAAATACTTGGTTAATGCCTCTAGTTATAAATGCTAGGAAATCAAAAGTAGAGGATCCTTTCTTATTTATTACTAACCTCTCTCAAGTGGGTGACTTGACAGCAGTGGCAACCTTTCTGGTGCTCGCAACAAAGAGGCAAACTGCTATACAGGCACGACTTACAGATCATAAGACAACTTAAGCTAGGAGAGAGCTTTCATGCAATGAGATAGGTTTTTTCTGGTAGTAATTAAGAGATGTATTGACTAAGAGCTAGGTATGACTAGTTAATGGGTCCCATGTTTAAGAATTAATCATATTATGTGATTTGTTTAATTCATCAGCATCCTTTTTGTCTTCAACTTACCAAATCTGTTATGAGAAGAACATAAATGATCTTTGTTTACTTCCCTTTCTTAATATTTGTTATAATTTAATAACAATTTAATAATTTTATTATAATGTTGTTTGTATATATGTATGCTTTTGGACTGTTTTGGGGCTATGGTGAAAATTAGTCCTGTTAATAAAAAATGTTCATTCATTCAGGTAGCCCCACGTAGAGCGCGTTACAGTAGTCTAACTGAGTGGTAATAAAAGCATGGATGATCGTGGCCAGATCCGAAACTGACACCAGCAGCCAAAGCCACCGCACCAGATGTAACTGGCAGAAGGCACTCCTCGCCACAGCCTCCACCTGGAGATCCAGGCGGAGCTGTGCATCGAGGAGCACCCCCAGATTTCGAACCTGGGAAGTCAACTGCTCAATTGAGGGGGCTGTCATCTCCATCGACTTACCCACTAACATCACCTCCATCTTGTCAGGATTCAGTCGCAGTCGATTAGCCCTCATCCAGTCCCCCACAGCTGTCAGACATCGGGTAAGCACCGAGACAGCCGGGCCTAGGTCGGTTGAAAATGAGAGGTACAGTTGGGTGTCATCCACATATTGATGACACCTCACCCCGTACCCCCGATCACCTCGCCGAGCGGCTGCATATACATGTTGAACAGGAGAGGGGACAAAACAGAACCCTGCGAGACCCCACACGAGAGGTCTTGGTGTGATGAAAAATGATCACCGAGCACCACCCGCTGAGCTCGTCCTGTCAGGAATGAGCGGAACCATTCAAGAACGATGCCCGCACTGTCCCGCAGTCGTGTCACCAACATCTCGTGGTCAATGGTATCAAATGCAGCCGACAGATCTAATAGGACTAAAAGGGTCGATCGACCCTTATCCTTTTCACGGCGCAGATCATCGACCAAAGCCACCAGTGCTGTCTCAGTGCCATGCCCCGGACGAAAGCCAGACTGAGAGGGATCCAGATAACTGACACGATTGAGATGCTCTTGGAGCTGCTGAGCCACTACCCGTTCAATAACCGAGACAGTAAAGAGACAGGTTTGGCTGTAACTTTGTTGTTTTTCACTATATGCTGAACCTTGGTCTGCATATACCTCCAATGGAAAACATTAAGTGTACCAAATTTTACAAGGATTGAGTAAAGGAATTCAATTTTAGAAGCAGTTGAATCATTGAATTGAATCGTTTTGGCTTTCATTTTCATTGGTTTCAATGGAAACCACATTTTGGGCTGTAACTTTGTTGTTTTTCACTATATGTGCCTGAAACGTGGGCTGCATATACCTCCACTGGAAGACATTAAGCGTACCAAATTCCACAAGGATTGAGTAAAGAAATCCAATTTTAGAAGCAATTGAATTAGTTTATTTTGCAAAATTCTTCATATACATTCATATACATTCTTAGCTGTAACCCCTTTGCCTCATATCTAATGTAGATGACCCTTGGCAGGTTTACACCCCTTCCCATATTTACTATCTTTGCCAACTTTCAGAAGTATTGGATAAAGGGTCCTGGTGGTGTAATCAATTAACATATAAATGTATATCTGACTAACATCTTTGTAGTCCAACCAGTGTACATGAAATTTGGCAGGGCTGTATATAACACTTTCATTAGCATTTCATTATCATCTCTGCCACATATCAGAAAGCTGTGATAAAGGGTCCCAATTTTATATGCCTGCACAGCATATGCAGAGAAGGAGCCTATGCCAGGGATTCTCTTACATCACTGTGGTATAAGATCAGTTGGTGATGCCTATTGGCCAGCAGAAAGGTCAAACAAATATCCTCATTCTGTGCTGTGACCATCCCAACATCTCTCCCTCACTTGTTACTGGAAAGTCAGAAGCATCTGTTTAGGAAAGAGTCAATAGAGATTCTCTGATGTCCTCTGTCACAGTGCTGCAGGATGTGATTGTGATAATTGACCAGCCTGGATGTGTAAATATGTCCCCTGATTGCTGGGATGCTATCCCCAAAATCCCAGTTATGTCCTTTATGCCCTTATGCCCACCTCAGAGTCGCCCCTATGCCTGCCTTGAAGCCACTGCCAATTGGTCCTGTAAAGCTGAAAGCATGCAGTAATAGGCCAGTGAATGTGTCCTGTCTCTTATACACATCTAGATGTGTATAAGAGACAGGTCTTATACCATCAGGACCCTTTATCCAATCTTTCTGAAAATTGGCAGGAGTGTTAGGATTATGGAGGGACATAATATTCACAGGTGTAATGCAAATTGGATGCAAGATAAAGAAGTTGTAGCCATGAATGTGTATGGAGCTTTTCGGAAAATCACAATATTCAATTGCTTCTAAAAATCGGTTTCCTTTCACAAAAATCGGTTTCCTTTCCTAATAATTTCACAAATTGTTGATACACATAGTGCCCTCCATTGGGGGTACACCCTCTCCATGTTTAATCAGAATTGAATCAGAAACAAAAGCCAGAAATATGTTAAGGGTTTTCCCTTTATTTCAAAAACAAAATGTCATTTTGTTTCGTTATTATTATTTGTCATTTTTGATATTGCAATAACGATAATGAAAACAACAATGTTCATTATCGTTATTGTAATAATGAAAATGGCACGCACACCCCTACAAGGGAGGCATGATTTGCCCATCTCTCTTTTATTGTTCTCTTTGGGTAGGGAGTGCAGTGGGGATTTGCTTCTTACAAATCCCCACTGCACTCCCTACCCAAAATGCTTGTAAGGGGGCATTTCCCCCCTCTCTTTTATTGCCCTCTTTTGCACAGTGAGGACTTGGGCTTAAGGGGGCATTTGCCCCTCCCTGATTTATTTCCCTCTTTGGCATGGGGTACAACGGGGATTTGCCCCTAGACTGTGTATTTTCCTGTAGTGAGACTAGGGGAAGGGGTTATTTAACCATCTGTGTTTGATGCTCACTTTCAGGCGGCAGCTGGAGCCCAGCTATCATACCCACTGCTCCACTGAACCTGAGTCCCCCTACCCTGTTGGAGCTGTGGCTTGGGGGGTTTCCCATGGCTTTGGAGTGAGGGATAAACTGGCCTAACACTGTTGCTCACTTGGTAGGGGGTGAGGCTAGAGGTGGGGCTGGAGGCGGGGCCTGTTCACCTGGGTGGAGCTATACTAACTTTGGACTTCAGCCCCCCCATCCACATCACTTCTGAATCTGCCCATGTTTCTTGAGCAGAGGCCGTACCACTGCCTCTTTGAGACAGCTCAGGACTGCAAGGGAGATCCCACCCCCACCCCTCCCTGGGACTCCCTCTCTCACAGGGAGTCCCCCCACCCTATCCCTCAGGTACTGCCTGCCCCCCATCTCACCAGGCAACAGAACCTCTTCCTCTCACCCCCACCCCCTGGCCCTCCCCTGTCACCGGAGGGCTCCCCACCTCCACTCTTAACCCTCTCCAATCCCTTCTCCCCTGCATAGCCCCACCACTCCTGTCCAGTGCTCTCACCACTTGCGCCCCCCATTCCCCCCCCCCTCCCCCTCCATCGGTTTCCCTCTTGGACCCTCAACTTGCTCCTTAAGGCCCTGATAGGCCCCCCCTTTTGAACCACTGATCCCCACTCCCAGTCTTAACCCTCTCCAATCCCTTCTCCCCTGCATATCCCCCCCAATCCTGTCCAGTGCTCTCACCACTTGGGTCCCCCATTCCCCCCCCCCTCCACATGCTGCCACCATGTGGTTTTCCTTGCTGGAAGCACGGACCTGTCTCTCACCCAGGGCAAGTACTCCCTGCACTCCCTTCCCCTCCCCCC
>QEPC01010756.1:446524-467624 GCA_003113815.1 Sphenodon punctatus
CCCCCCCCCCCAATTTTCCTTGAGAATCTTTCTGTGTTGTTCTCTCTTTCCCTTTCCTTCCCTTCTCCCTCTCTCAACTATCCTTTTTTCTTCCTTTCCCTTCCCTTCCTTCCTATTCCCCCCCTTTTTTTAATAACCCCCCCCTTTTTTTTTTCTTTCCCCAAATTATATTTTTCACATATAGGATACAGGCGTCTCTTTATTTGGAATACACTGAGACAGCCAAGATTTGGGATATCTACTTATCTAATCCCTTTTGAAAATTTAAGACAAATTCAAAATCTGTCTGGTAGGTGTTACCTCAAAGTTTTGGGTTATATACTCCTACCATGGGCATGTGGCAACATTTATATAATAAGGAAATTCTTTATCATTCTATATACATGAAATAGATTGTTTTGCTTTCAGATAACTGTTTGAGGGTCTGAAGAAGACCCCTAGAAGGTCGAACCATGTCAGCTTATTTTGTATATCCTCTTCTTTGTCTTTACATGTTCAAAAGTTTACATTATCCATTCAGAAGACAATCTGTTGTCATGAAGTCTGTTTGAAACCTGTACAGCAGTTTTGTACATTGATTGTTTATCTTTTTTTCATTAGTATAATATATAAAAATATCATTTTAGACACTTGCCCTCTAGATTGTTTTTCTTGTCGTTAGTGACAGTGGATACCTGTCGGTTTCACTATTTAGTCCCTCCTCCTAGTTCTATGTCTCCATCTTCCAAATCTGTGAGCACTCCAAGTGAAGCTGGAGGCCAAGACTCTGGTGATGCTGCTGTTGGATCTAGGTATGCTGCTAGTTTCTTAAAATATTTCATTGTTTAAAATACTACTGGAAGTATTTGTAGCGCTGAGTGCTTTCCAATAAATGAGTGAATGCTGACAACTTAAAATTGTTGAATCTTCAAATGTTTAACTACACAAGCATTTCTTGTTCTAAAACAATTATGTAAAATAGTCCTTATACACAGCTATTTTATCCTCTGATTCGGATGATTGATGAGGCTGTTTATATTGTTAACTTGAATTATTGTATTATGTTTGAACTATTGTAAGGGTATTATATTTTGGGGTGGGGTTTGTTGTTGGGTAGTATATATTGTATTGATTTTTGTGTGGATTTTTGCTGTATAATTTTCATTTGTTGTGAGCCACCTCGAGCTGCTTTCAGCGGGAGAGTGTGGGGTTTAAAAATGGAATGGAATGATCAGGGGTGGGAGGAGGCCAAGTCTGATTGGATGCCAGTCCCCCAGCCATAAGCCATAGCTACAGCCCCACTGGGCCTCTGGGGTGGGGGGGGGACTGTCTGAGCCATGTTGGGGCACCCCCTATCCATCAAGGAGGGTACGCCAATGCCCCAGGCAGCCAGAGGAAGCGGGGGGATCCTCTCCTAATCCCACAGTGTCTTCAGAGATGACCTCCCTAAAGAGACAGCAGAGACTCCAGGGTGAGTTTGTGGGGTTTAATATCTTTAGCTAGGGGTGCAGGTGATGGGGAAACCTGGGGCTTGTGGTTTATTTTCAGGTTTCCTTAGAGTTGGAGGGGCCAAAGTGTCAGATAGGCATGAACCAAGGTAAGTGATGCATACCTGGAACTAGAGGGACCAACTGAGCTTGTTTTATGAATTACCTTCCAAGTGATTTAAGCCTCACATGCGTTTGTACAAACATAGTGATCAAAGCAAGCAAAAATTGGATGGGTGTGTAGTTAGTGGGCAGGGAGGCTCCTACTCTCCATGAGTGTATCCAATCCTTTTTGGAGTCTAGTTATATTTTTATTTAATAATAATAATAAATAATTATTTCTATACCACCAGCAATGGACCTGGCACTGTACAGTCATTAGACAGAGCCATCTAGCTATACTACTGGCCTCTGCAGCATCCAGTTAGTTCCATAGGTTAACTGTGTATTATGTGAAAAGGGCACATCGGGAGTAACCCAACTCCTGTAGGTTGTATTTCCAAAGCAGCTCATCATCCTTATTCTTCATGAACCTATCCGGTCCTTTTCAAACCTGGTTGTAGTTTTGACCTCTGAAGCATCCCACAGCAGACCATTCCATAGGTTAATTGTGTGACTGAAGTCAATCTTTGGTTGAAGCTCCCGCCCCCAGTTCTCAGGTAAAAATCCAGCTCCGGGTTCCCTTTCTCCACCCCACAACCCTCTTGTATCCACTTCTCAAAGCTCTGAGCCCCAAGCCGTTCCCAACCGCAAATCAGCTTTGCTAGCCTTTTCTGTACCCTTTCCAGTTTTATTTTCTCCTTTTGGAGACAGGGACATTGAATCCACATTGAATTTCATCTGGCATTTTATTTCGCCAGCTTTGCAAAATCCTTCTGTAATGCTTGGCTTTCGTCTCTGGGCTTAACTAGCTTAAACTTACTTCTCTTCCCCTCTGCTTGCGAGGTGAAAAACCTGAGGCGAAACAAATTAGGCTACATTTAAGCCAGTGTAGTTGAGGCACGCTTCGGTTTTACTCTTGAACTGTTCACACAGGGTGTTAATTTGACAATACTAGCAAGTAGGAAGAGCAGTCTGTGCTCCTGAAAAATCAGAAGTGCACCTTCCACTTTCACCTGTATTTCAAAGTGAGGGTGTTTTAAACGAGATACTAGCATGAGTGGGGACAGAGCTACTCATTCGACCGACTGCCTGAAGGTGGAGCAGGGGCATGCACACTCCCGTGGCCCACGCACAGCACACGGCTGAGAAATCCAAGGTGCCCTGTACGGGGCAAGCCAAACAAGTGAGTGGCAATGGGTACCGCTGCATCCGTTACCCATATGAACTGGGGCGCCCACCCACGCTAGCAGACGGGCCCCCCTGCGCCGAGGCACTGTGTGCGGAGGACACAGCCTTTGCAAGTCACAGGAACTGGAGCCCGGTTCCTCAGCACTCATGCCATGCTATGCCAATTTCAAAGGCCAGCCCGGTGCTTCGCCCTCCCCCTGGTCTGTGGCAGGGGGAGTGCGAGGCGGCTGCCCTGCCTGTTAGAATCTCTCCCACACGCACTCCATCCAAGGGGCTGCTCTGTGGCTGTGCCCCTGGGCAGCCACGGTCCCCCACTCCGCTCATTTAAAAACACCCACTTAAGTGTGAACACTTAGCAGCGGGAGGGTGCTGCCCACGGCTCAACGATTGTTCCATCTCAGTGAGGAAGGAGAAGATTGCCACAGGACTACTGCCATTTACACGCTCTGTCTGAACGCTACCACTTGGGGGCATGTTGCTGGCTTGGAATTTGTCAGGTTTCTAAATGTGAGAATTAGTGTTACCATACACCACTTATTTTAATGGTCATCCCTTATTTCAGACCTCACCCCACAGCCTCCTAGAGAATAACGGACACCCTTATTTCAGAAACACCACCCACCCACAGTCCCATAGAGCATAGTGGACAGCCCTTATTTCAGACCCTCACACACCCCACAGAGCATAACAGACACCCCTTATTTCAGAAACACACACACACACACACACACACACAGTCCCATAGAGAACGGACACCCCTTATTCAGACACCCCCCAGCCTCATACAGCATAACAGACACCCCTTATTTCAGATCCCCCCACAGCCCCATAGAGCATAATGGACACCCCTTATTTCAGAAACACCACACACACAGCCCCACAAAACATAAGGACACCTGTTAATTCAGACCCGTGCCCCCATAGAGCATAACGGACACCCCTTATTTCAGACCCGCCCCCCCCCCCCCACACACACACACTGCATAATGGATGCCCTTTATTCTGGACATCCTATGGAATGGTTTATTATTGTAGGGTCTCCCAAAAGCAGCAGGGATTTTCTAGAGGAGGGAGCAAGGCTGGCCTGTGGCTTCAGCCAACAGGACACTAATCGACAGCAGGGTCTGTGGCCGAAGCACCAGGATAGGCCCGTCCCTCCTGTAGCCAAGGTGCCAGCCCACCCCTGCCACTGGTGGGTACTACCCACCATGCCGTCTAATGGAGGGCAGTGCCTGGGGTTCTGGGATGGGCAGTGCCAGCTCAGGTCAGAGAGGGGGCCCATGCAGTGGCGCAGCACTGCACTGTTCACTGCCCTCTTCACAGTGCCCCAATCAGAGCCAGAAAAGCAAGGCCAGTCTTAGATTTGTGGGGCCTTTGTTGCCCCTGCCCCCCTCAGGGGCACCTTCTGCGGGGTCCTGGAGATGGTTGTATGTGGGGACCTGCTTGGAAAGAGTAGGGGCCCCACACCCTGATCTGGGGAAAACAGGGGCCACCTCGGGGGGCCTGCAAGTAAAGAAAATAGTGCAGCCTGTGGGCCCCACCCCATATTGCTTGTGGTAAGGCTGACGGCCCTTGGTGCTGCCCCATCACTGAGGGTTGCTGAGCCCAGCCATGACACAGACTTACCCCAGAAGCACCTGGAGAAGCCTCAGCACAGACCCAGGAAAGGAGGGGTGGCCGGCACCCAAAGAAGGATTGCAGAGCCCCCCAGCCAGGCCAAAAATTCTTTATTCCACAGAGATACAAACAGGCACAGTGAGCATCTCTATGCTACAGACTAGCTAGACTGTCATCATCCCTGTTCCCCAGTATCTCACTCTGCCCCTCAATATCTGGCTGTCTGGATACCCTCCAACATGCACTCATCTCTCTCCCAGAGCATCCTGGAGGTTCATGGCATCACCTTTTCACCCCCTTCCACCCCACTTTAACTAAACTGGCCCCACAGCCTTCCCAGAGAACCCAGGAGCCCTATCCACCCCGCCCCACAAACTGTTCTAACCCATTGGCCCCCATTCTTCTCTCAGCGAACCCACACGTCCTGGCTGCCAGCCCCCCACTGCTCTGACCCACTAGCCCCCACTCCCCTCCCAGAGAACCCAGGACTCCTGGCTCCCAGCCCCCACTGCTCTAACCCACCAGCCCCCACACTCTTCCCAGAGAACCTAGGTGTTCTGTCTACCTGCCTAACTCTAGATCACCCTACCCTCGTAAAGAACCAGCCTCCACTGCTCTAACCCACTACCCCCGCCACAACCCTTACTGCTTATGGACTGTCCTACATGAGGCAATGAGGTGCATGAAAATTGAGAAGCCTTGTGGCACCAATGGCCTTGGGGGGGGGGGAGAAGATGACAAGGATGTCTCATTGAGGCTTAAAGGGATCTTGGGGGGGTATTACGTGTGGAGCTCTGCAGAGGGCAACATAGGGGGCCTGAAGGGGGGCACTCTGCAGACTCTGAGGCTTACTGCAGTGGCATCCACTCCCCACACATCATTGCCTTCACCAGGCCTGCACCCCACTACTCCTGATCTCTCATCCTGCTCCTCCTCCACCTTCCCTCTTTCCCATAACTCCCTGTCCTGACCCCACATTACTCTGCCTCCTGTCTCCCACCACCAGAAACTGCCACCAAAATCACTTCCATCACCAGGACCCCATCCCTGACTCAGACCCTCCCCACTTTTCAAGTCCCCTTGCATCCCTGTGCCCCACGCCACAGGCAAGACCATCACTCCCCGACTAAGACCACCCCATACACCCCAGTCCTGTCCACCACCTATAGCAGAGAAGCGTCCATGACCTCAGGCGCCAGGGTCTCTGCAGTCCGTGTGGTAGCCAGAGAGCCAGCCCTCTGCATTTCCCACATGGCCCCCATCACACAGACACAGCCCACCCTCCCCTCCCTGCACTCTTAAGGCAGTCCCAGAATCCACTGGCCTGTCCACCACCAGGAGACTGTGTCCTCTGCCATTGAGGAGTTGCAGTCCTACAATGTCTAGAGAGGTTGCCACGTTGCTGCCCCTCCCATGCTTCCCTCCTCATTTCCCATAACCTCTCGTGGCTCTTCCCACACAGACAAGACTTTTGTTCCCCTACTGAGGCCATCCCAGAACCCACAATCCTGTCCACTGCCTTGTCCTCCACAGCCAAAACGTTTCAGTACCCCAGTAACTAGAGAGCTGCCACATCCTTGCCCCTCTCCCATAATCCCCTGTGGCTCTGTACCCCCTATCAGAGAGGTAGGGCCCTCACTCCCCTAACAAAGCTCCCCCAGAACCCCCACTCCCATCTGCTGCCAGAGGAATGGTCATGTCACCTGTCACTGAGGCCTTGCAGTCCTCTAGTCCCTGGAGAGGCTGCCACATCCCTGCCACTCTTCCCTGTTCCCCATAACCCTCTCCCCCCTTGTGGCTTTCTGGCCGCTCCCACAGAAGTAAGTCCGTGCCCCAGAACCTACTCTCCCACAGAGGCAGTCCTGTCCTCCATTGCCAATGCCCCTGTAGTCTCTGCCAAGCTGTTCTCTCCTATGGTGGCAACAATAATAGTGCCTCCCTGCTTCCGAGCATGCACTTTCTGGTGCCGTGTGTACTGCAGGAGGTAGCGGAACTGCAGCCTGCACACTTCACAGGAGTACGGCATTTCCCCAGTGTGAATTCGCACATGTTGCACAAGAGCTGAACTTTGGGAAAAGCTCTTTCCGCATTCCTGACATGAATAGGGCCTCTCTCCGGTGTGGATGCGCCGATGCTGGGCCAGCGCCGAGGAGTGGCTGAAACACCGTCCACAGTCGACACAGGCATAGGGCCTTTCTCCGGTGTGAACTCTTCGATGCTCCAAGAGTTTGGTACTCTGGGTAAATCCTCTCCCACACTCCTCACATCGAAATGGGCGTTCACCTGTATGTGTCCGGCGATGCGCTGATAGGTGCGAACTTTGCTGGAAGCTCTTGCCACAATCGCCGCAGATATACAATGTACGTCGTGGTTGTCCACCTTCTTGGTGGATCTTTTGATGTTGGACCAGGTGGGAATTCTGGCTAAATCCGCGTCCACAATCTGGACACCGGAAAGGGCATTCTCCAGAATGGATTCGTCGATGCTGGAGAAGGTGCGAACTGACACTGAAGCTTTTACCGCAGTCAGGACACTGGAAGGGGCGTTGTCCAGAATGAACACGGCGGTGGCGGAGCAAGGTGGAGCTCAAACCAAAGGATTTTCCGCAATCTGGACATTCATAGGGCTTCTCGCCAGTGTGGGTCGTCTGATGTTGGATCAGGGTGGAACTCAATGAGAAAGACTTCCCACAATCCGTGCACCGAAAAGGACGTTCACCAGTGTGCGTTCGTTGATGTTGTGTCCGTGTTGAGCTCTCAGAAAAACATTTCCCACAAATGGCACAAGCAAAAGGTCTTTCCCCCGTGTGCGTCCGGTGATGGTTGAGAAGATTTGAATTCCGGTTGAAGCTCTTTCCACATTGATCACATTTATAAGGTTTCTCACCAGTGTGGATGATCTGGTGTTGGATGAGCGTTGAGCTCAAGGAGAAAGACTTCCCACAATCAGGACACTTATAGGGTTTCTCTCCAGTGTGGACACGCTGGTGCTGGATGAGGTTGGAACTCCGGCTGAAACATTTGCCACAGTCTGGACACTTGTAGGGCTTCTCTCCAGTGTGGGTCCGTTGATGTTGGATGAAAGTTGAGCCACGGTTAAAGCACTTTCCACAATCACCACACTTATAGGGTTTCTCACCTGTATGGATACGGCGGTGCTGAACCAAGGTGGAATTGGCACCAAAGGATTTGCCGCATTCAGGGCACTTGTAGGGTTTCTCAGTGGTGGGAGGGAGGGGGGCTGAACAGGGGATGAAATTAATGGAAGAGGCAGAGTGGAAGTGTTGGCCAGCACTGATGTTCAAGTCAGGATAGAAGTTGTCATTGGAGTAGTCGACTAAGCCTCGATGGAGGGTCTCATTGGCAATACCAATCAGTCTTTGATGGAGGTCTTCATTGGCACGGCCAACCAAGTGTCTGTGAAGGTCTTTGTTGGGGTCATCAACCAAGTTTTGATTGTCTTTATTGGCACTGTCATTCATGTCTGCACGGAAGCCTTCATTGGTGTCTCCATCCATGTCTAGATGGAAATCATCTTTATCATAGTCATCCATGTCAGGACAGAAGCCTTGATGGTCATCTCCATCCATATCTGTATGAAAGTTCTCATGGGCATCATCATCTATATCTGGATGGAGAGCTTCATTGGTGTCATCATCCGTGTCTGACTGGAAGACACCATGGACATCTCCATCCACGCTGTGGCCACTGCTAATGTTCAAATCTGGACTGAAGTCTTGGTCATCTTCCATATCTGCCTGGAAGTCCTGAGTTGAATCTCCATCTAAGTCCCGATCAACATCCCCATCCAAGCTGCGGCCACTGTTGGCATCCAAATTTGGACAGGCATCCAAGTCAGCATGGAATCTCTTTTGACGGTCAACATTTGAGCTTGGATGGAACCTCTGATTATCATTGTCCAAGACCTGATGGAACCTCGGTTCACCATCAAAGTCCAAGTTGCCATAGAACTGCTGTTCACCATTTTCTTCTTCCGACTCTCTTTGAAATCTCCGCTCACCATCGCCACTGCCTGAGTTGGAATCCCACCCTTGTTTGTCGTTGTGCTCCGAACTAGGTCGATAGCGTCTCCCATCCTTCTGAGAGAAGAAATCGCCCATTCCTTCCTCTTCAGAATCCCACTGATCACGGTCCGACCAGCACTGAATGTCACAAGAGATCTCCCTGGTGGTGGAATCAGCATGGCTCTCCAGATCAAATCCATTCTCCTTTATGGAACGGCTTTCTTCCTCTTTGTTTTTATTCATAGTTGGCCTTTCCACTGGAACAAAAAAAAAGAGAATCCAAAGCTCAGCCTCTCTGTTGCTTAGTCATAGACTTGTAAAAGCTAGGAAGTGCTTTAGAAGTAGAGAAGAATAATTGGAATCAACTAATAATTGATTCAGTTTGGCCAATTCAGATTAGTTCGTGCAAAAGCAAATTTGGAGGATGCATTTGGAGCTCTTTGGTTGGTGAGTCATTGATAGACTCGCTGACTCACCCCTCCAGAAAAGGGCAATGTGACCAGAGAACATTCCCCACCCCCTTCAGGGAAGAAACAGCGCTCCCTGCGCTGCAGCTGTGCATGGTGCGCATGTTCATTCTTCTCTTTTCCCTCCCCAAGCAGCTCCCTCTCCCCTTTCACATCCAGCAAAAACATCTTCTCTTCTCCTTCAAGGCTCTTTGTGGCCTTGCTCCTTCCTATCTCTCTGCCCTTGTTTTCTGCTAGGTTCCCACCAGTGCTATTCATCCATCCCCAGAGCCTCCTGCTCTCCTAAACTGTCTTTGCCCCTTCCCCCAGGCTGCCCCCTAGGCCTGGAACTACCTACCTGATAACACACGCTCAGCTCCTTCCTCCCCAACCTTCCAATCTCTCCTGAAAACCTCCCTCTTCCCTCAGGCTTTCCCCAGCTCCTTGCATCCCCAGGCTGTTCCCTCATTCAGGCTCTCCCTCTCCCCTGGAACTAAGCCTATGCCCCTGTTACGTCTCAACTTTGGAATGGTTCCTCTGCCTCTCCCTTGTCTCCCTTAGATGGTAAGCCCCTTATTTGGGCAGGGATCCGTCTCTAATTGATGATTGTGCCAGGTCCATTGCTGGTCCTACAGAAAAAATAACGATAACACAACATGAGCATGAGAAGCGCTGATATAAACTATGGGCCAACAGAGCCCCACCCTGTGAGGGGCCTGCAGCAGTAGAGGAGAGGGCCCCCAGCCCACAGGGCAGACCAGTAAACACATCACACATGGCCCTGCGCTCCAGGGAGCCCCCAGAGGCTGAAAGGGGATGGGATGTTAATTAAACATCAACAAATTCCTTGTGGGGCCATTTTTCCTTTTCTGATGAGGCAGTGTGTCCATCAGACATTCCTGTTACAGGGCAGCCCACACCTCCATTTCCCACGGGGGTCAGCACTGTGGCCCACGCAGAACCAGGGCCACAGCCTGGCAGATGTACCTATCAGCCCTGAACTTCAGAGATGCAGTAGCAGGACAGGCAGGTCGTGCTCCTTGGCCAGATCTGCTCATCCCCACCCCACCCCACCCTTTTGTGTTGACGTGCGATATCGCTAGAGCAGGCCACATGCAGCAACCTTCTCATTTCCCTGTATCTTTCCAACAGTGATCAGTGCTGTTCCCCTAACTAGCAGGGAAGGAAAAAGCTGAGCCTGATGGTCAACCTGTGACAACTGGACAGAGACCACCTACCTTGTGCCCCAGAGCTGCCTCCTTGGTGAGTACGGCCCTGGGAGCTCAGGCCTGGCTAGAAAGCAGACAGGGAGAAGTCTGTCCCCTAGGCAGCTGGGGCTGGGCACCGCTTGAAGACCCTGCGGCTCAGGGATGGGGGAAGGGGCCGCCCTCTAACCGTGCCATTTGGAGACTGACTGCAGCAGCTGGATTCCTGAGAATCCAGCTGCCACGGTCCATCCCAGCCAACCAGCACAGTCACCGCCAGAAGCTGGCGCCTTCCCCATCCTCTAAGTCACAGGATCTCTCAAAATGGGTTCTCTGGGGCACAAGTACAGCTGGGAAGGGAGTGTGCAGCGGACTTCTTCTCGAACCACTCTGGCTCTCTGGAGAGTCCCCTGCAGCCAATGGAGAGAGCTCCAGAAATGGGCTGGGAACGGCCCACCGGAACCAAGGGCCATGTACAATCACACACACAGAACCCCGATTCCCTCCAACAGGAGCAGCACACACACCACAGGCACAACCACCGGTGGGTGGCAGTGAGTGATGATTTTGTGCCCCCTTAACATTTTCCAGGTCCCACTATGGCCCATGGGTGGGTTGGGGGTGGCACCCTCAGCCCTTGCAGGGAACACCAATGAAGGAAGCATTTTGGCGAAGACCAGAAAAGGGGCTTTGTGGGGTGCAGTCAGGATGTGGAGTAGAACTGCTACAACAGAGGGATAAAGAGTGAGGGGCACCTTACCGCTGTAATAGCAGAGACCCCAAAACCTATTTGATACCCAGCACAACATGGCCCCCAATATCAGTCGGGGGGGGTCTGTGCAGCACCTGGCACAATTAGGTCCCCGATCTCAGTAACAGGGAATATGTACAGCATCTGGCACGATGCGGTCCCTGATCTCAGTCAGGGGGGTCTGTGCACACTGGGGTCCCCCAATCTCAGTCAGGGGGGTCTGTGCAGCACCCAGAGCAATGGGGTTCCCACTCACAGTCAGGGGGGTGGTCTGTGCAGCCCTAGGCACAATGGGATCCCCGATCTCAGTCGGGGGGATCTGTACAGCATCTGGCACAATGGAGTCCCTGATCTCAGTGGTGAGGGGGATCTGTGCAGCGCCCGGCACGATGGGGTCCCCGATCTCAGTCGGGGGGGTCTGTGCAGCGCCCGGCACGATGGGGTCCCCGATCTCACTCGGGGGGGTCTGTGCCGCGCCCGGCACGATGGGGTCCCCGTTCTCAGTCGGGGGGGGTCTGTGCAGCGCCCGGCACGATGAGGTCCCCGTTCTCAGTTGGCGGGGGGGTCTGTGCAGCGCCCGGCACGATGGGGTCCCCGTTCTCAGTCGGGGGGGGTCTCTGCAGCGCCCGGCACGATGAGGTCCCCGTTCTCAGTTGGCGGGGGGGTCTGTGCAGCGCCCGGCACGATGGGGTCCCCGTTCTCAGTCGGGGGGGGTCTCTGCAGCGCCCGGCACGATGGGGTCCCCGATCACAGTCGGGGGGGGGTCTGTGCAGCACCCGGCACGATGGGGTCCCCGTTCTCAGTCGGGGGGGGTCTGTGCAGCGCCCGGCACGATGGGGTCCCCGATCTCAGTCGGGGGGGGTTTGTGCAGCGCCCGGCACGATGGGGTCCCCGATCTCAGTCGGGGGGGGTCTGTGCAGCGCCCGGCACGATGGGGTCCCCGATCTCAGTCGGGGGGGGTCTGTGCAGCGCCCGGCACGATGGGGTCCCCGATCTCAGTCGGGGGGGGTCTGTGCAGCGCCCGGCACGATGGGGTCCCCGATCTCAGTCGGGGGGGGGTCTGTGCAGCGCCTGGCACGATGGGGTCCCCGATCTCAGTCGGGGGGGGTCTGTGCAGCGCCCGGCACGATGGGGTCCCCGATCTCAGTCGGGGGGGGGTCTGTGCAGCGCCCGGCACAATGGGGTCCCCGTTCTCAGTCAGAGGGTCTGTGCAGCGCCCGGCACGATGGGGGTCCCCGATCTCAGTCTGGAGGGGGTCTGTACAGCTAATCTCAATGAGGGCCACAATCTCAGTCGGGGGGGGGGGCGGTGTCTATGCAGCACCCAGCATGATGGGTTCTTCTTCGAGGAGCACCGCGATTCTAACTAATGGGATAACCTGCTATGAAATGCTATGTCAGCAGCTGCTAGGCAGACTATGGAACCCACCCTCACCCCCCTCCAAGCGAGGGATTTTGCTCTTGTGAGAGGAGAGGGGATAAAAAGGGAGGGCGGAGCCTACCCACCTCAGTTCCTTCCAACCGCCGACGGCTGAGAAGGGACGCTTACAGCGTGTGCTTAGCACGTTTGTCAGCAAACTTCGAAGTTTTCTAGTAGTTCTTTACTTCACTGTATTAGTTAACTAGGTAGTTGACAGTAGTTAGTTAGTTTAGGTTGAGGGGGATGCCCCCCCCTCTCTCTGGCCGTCATGGCCCAGGCTCAGGGCTGCAAGGCGGGTTTCAAGAAATGCCCAGACTGCTCGCCCCGACCAACACGCGCTTTGCTTTGTTTGCCTGGGCGAGCAGCACAACTCTGAGGGCTGCAGAGCCTGCAATGCGCTCTCCTCCAGGTCCCCAAAAACAGGAGGCGCCGGCTCAGAGAAATCCTCCATGGGGACGAGCAGATCCACTCAGGGTCTTCCTGGAGCTCCCCCGCGGGCCATCGCCCCACACCCCGGGCTAGTGCATCCCACACCGCTGCCCCTTCTGGCTCCCAGTAGAGAACTCCCTCGGGAGTAGCAGCCCCTGCCGCCGCTCAGCCGGCTGCTCCAAATGTTGCCACCCCGAGCCCGCAGCAAGTGCAGGGGCAGAGGGACCCCCAACAGCCAGGGAACCAAGCTCCCAGGGTCGAGCCCATGGCTCCCACATTGCCCGCACCCCCTGCAGCTCAGCAAATTCACCGGGGAGGGGAGGAGAGGAGGCAGCTTGCAGCAGCGCTGCCCGCAGGAGCCGCTCCACAGGGCAGAGAGAGAGCAGGGAGCGCAGCAGATCTCACTCCCCGCTCAGCAGATCCAGGTCCCGGCACAGCCCTATGCAGCCGACTCCCAGCAGCTGGAGAGTCAGCCCCGCCCCCCGGAGCAGCCAGTCCAGGCCCCGCCCCCAGCACAGCCCAGGCAGATCCCGGTCCCGACGAGACAGGAGGCTGCTGTCATCTGCCAGGCACAGGGACTCCAGGTCCACATGGCGCAGAGGCAGATCCCGGGGCAGGAGACCCAGGCACCGAACTAGTAGCTCTTCTAGCTCCTCCACTTCCTCCTGCAGCGCCTGCAGGGATAGGAGCAGCTCTCGCCGCCGCCTTCTCCCGAGGCGCAGACAGCGCTCATACACACGCTCCTGCTCGAACAGGCGCGAGAAGAGGCGCAGACAGCGCAGCGGCCACTCCCGCTTCCCTTCCCGTACAGGGAGGGGATATAGAAGCAGCAGCTTGGACACCCACTCCTCTTATGGGCAGCAGAGGGGATCCCCGGGGCTGCCTCCAATCCTCCCCCGGGTTCCCCCACCCCCATTCGAGGACCAGCCCGCACTACCAGTGCTGCCCCTGGCGTTCCCCAGCGCCCGTACAACCAGCCCAGCCAAGGCAACCATCTCCACCCCTCCTGCCTCTGCAGCTACCACCCGCAGCACCCACCCCACAGCCTGCTACAGGGGCATCCTTTCTCCACAGCTTGCTGGGAGGGACAAATACCTGGTCTGAATGTGAGACAGGACAAGGGGTCCCAGGACCCATGTCCCCAAGACATGACCTAGAAGAGGCGGAGGGCCCCCCACCGAGTGACTTTGTGTCAGACCCATCAGCGCTCCTAGCCACGGAAGACACGAAAGCCTTCCAAGCTCTCCTAACCCGCCTGACTGCGGCCATGCCACGAATCCCTAAGAGAGTGGCCAGAAAGACCACCTCAGGTCCAGTCTTCGGAATCCTGGGAGTAGGAGACTCCGGACACATGTCATTACCTGTGTTCGAGGAATGCTTGCCCCCTCTGCACCTGTATGGGCCACACCTTTGTCCTCAGTCCCTACTACCAAGGTGGCAGATTCCCTCTATCCTATAGCGCCAGATGCGCCTGCAATGTTCTCCAAGCACCCGGCCCCGAACTCGCTCGTTGTCGCCGCTGCTACGCACCAATCCCGAACAGAAGCAGTCCAGACGTCACCATCTGACCATGAAGGATGGTGCCTAGATGTGCTTGGCAGGAAATCCTTTGCCCCTGCGACGCTCTCTCTGAGGATCCTGAGCTACCTCTCAGCTCTCTGTGGGTACCGGCACTGGCTCTGGGCACAACCCCCCCAGTGACAGATCCAGACCAAGCCCGTGCACTGCTACAGGAAGGCTCCCAGGTAGCCCAGTTCAAGCTGACGGCATGCTTACATGTGGCCGACTCTGCCATTCGAAACATTGCCTCTGCGATCACGCTCCGCAGACATGCCTAGCTCCGCTCAACAGCACTAACAGAAAACAAGATCCACGTAGAATACCTCCCCTTCCATGGAGATGGCCTCTTTGCAAAGACCACAGACACCTTGCCAAGATCAAGGAGACCTGCCAGACTGCCTGCTCCACAAGGGTGGTCAGGTCAGCAAAGTGGAGATACTTTGACCCCAAACCCAACTACACTTATGGGCGAAGAACCCCATCCTACCTCTTCTCTTACCAAGCCCGGCGACTGGGCAACCATCATCAGCAACCCGGCTTCCGCCCTCAGCCAGCCAGCCAGCCAGGGCGGCAGTTCAATAATACCCGACCACGAGGCCGCAAACCAAACCACAAATCAGGGGGTAACCAACCCCAGTCGCGGATTTAGCCACTCCCAGGTTGAGAAAGACAACCCACCGCTTCTGTTCTCCAACAGGCTGTCCAAATTCTACCCTGCTTGGCGCAGAATAACTAAAGACAGATGGGTGCAAGACATAATAAAAAATGTGTACCCCATCCAATTCGAGGTTCTACCCCACCACAAACCTCCGCCCCTCTCCATCAATACCTGTCACTCTGAGGTGCTTCTAAAAGAGATCACAGCACTCTTAGCCAAGGGGGCCATCGAGGAAGTCCCACCCTCAAGAGTTAGCGACGGCTTCTATTCCCGTTACTTCACTGTGCCAAAGAGGGAAGGAGGGCTGAGACCTATTCTCGACCTCAGGGACCTGAACAAATTCATCCGAAAGTTCAAATTCAGGATGGTCTCCCTCTCCTCCATCCTTCCTGCCTTGCGGAGAAATAGCTGGCTCTTGAGCTTCAGGATGTGTATTTTCACATCTCAATACACCCCGCTCACAGACATTTCTTGTGTTTTGTTGTAGATGGACGCCACTTTCAATACGCTGTCCCGCCGTTCGGCCTCTCCACTGCCCTGAGGGTGTTCGCCAAGTGCCTCGCTGTCGTGGCCGCAGCCCTATGATGCAGGGGTGTCCAGCTGTATCCATACCTAGACGACTGGCTCCTGGCGACCAAATCCAGAAGCACCCTTCGCCGGAACATAGACACTACAACTCAGCTTCTCCACAATCTTGACCTCGTTGTCAACAGCGACAAGTCAGCCGTCACTCCATCCAGGGTGCTGCCTTTCACTCCAAAGGCACAGGCCTTCCTCCCAAAAGACAGGTTTCAAGCTATCCAGAAAGCCATCAGCAGCCTAAGAGTCAGACCCACCACGCCCACACGCTTCTACCTCAGCCTCCTAGGAATGATGGCAGCATCCACTGCAGTGACACCCTTCACTCGCCTCAGGATGCACCATGGTCCATCCCCTTTCATGCAGACTAACTGCCTCAGATCACATTGTCCAGTCTCTGCAATGGTGGGAGAAACGACACCATGTTCAAGCAGGCATGCCGTTCTAGAGCCCAGATCCAACCATGACAATCACGACAGATGTGTCCCTGTCCGGATGGGGGGCCCATCTCAAAGACCTCACAGCCCAGGGCACGTGGCCCCCAGAGGACATGGATCTTCACATCAAAAAAGCGCGAACCAAGTCAAGAAACCTTCTGACCAATGCCTCTCTGCCCCTCATTGGCGATACCAGCAAAGATGGATGCCCCGAAGAGCAACGAAGGCGAACCCATGCAGTTAGGGGCATCCAGGGGGCCGCTGACAGCAGCAGTACGAGAACAACGCCTGGTGTCGCGTTCATGCTTCTATTGCGGGGACCCATCCCACTTTGCTCGCAACATTTCGTTGCTTCCCAGGTCCCAACGCGAGTCAGGAAACGCCAAACCCCGGGACACATAGGGGATGTCCCGGGAAGATCCACAGGTCCCCTGCCATGTGACACTTTCGCCCTGTCTACGATGCCCAAGGCAAATCAACACCTACGGATCCCCCTGATGTTATGGATCGACCCAACAAGGAGTCTTGTTGCCTGGGCCTTGATCGACTCCGGGGCCTCTGGGAACTTCATGGATGAAGGATGGTTGCGGAAACACGCGGTTCTGTACCATCGCCGCATACCTACAGAGACGGTGCATTCCATAGGTGGGTCTCTGCTGGTATCGGGTCCCGTTACGTTGCAGACCCAAGAGTTGCCCCTTATGATTAGCGGGCATACGGGCCCGATTCAATTTGATGTGGTGTGCACGCCTATCTTCCCGACTATTCTGGGAATGCACTGGTTGCAGCACTGGAACCCTGCGATTGATTGGTGGACCCGCACTGTGTCTTTCCCATTCAAGGTACCAGAGCCTCCGGAAGCCCCTCTTGCACAGACACCATTGTGTACTACGGTACACAGGCACGACACCACCTGCTTACCTGCGATCTACCAGTGCTTCGCAGATGTCTTCGATGCAAAAGAAGCGACAGTATTACCACCCCACAGGCCATATGATTGTCCTATCGAGCTATTACCAGGAACCGAACACCCTTATGGCCGCATCTACGCCCTCTCGGGCCCAGAACTCAGCACCCTCAAGGAATATCTAGATGAGAGCCTACAGAAGGGCTTCATCCGCCATTCGACATCCCCTGCAGGAGCCCCCCTGTTCTTCGTCCCAAAGAAGGATGAAGGGTTGCGACCCTGCATCAATTATTGAGGGTTCAGCGTCATAACCATACAAGAATCGCTACCCTCTCCCACTGATTCTGGAACTACTGGATCGGCTGCAAGGTGCCCGCACTTTACAAAATTGGATCTTCGCGGGGCTTACAACCTGGTACGAGTGCACGCCGGGGATGAGTGGAAGACTGCTTTCAGAACCCGGTATGGCCACTTCAAATACCTCGTAATGCCGTTTGGCCTTGCCAATGCTCCGGCGACATTTCGGCACCTCATCGACGACGTGTTCCGAGACGTGCTGGACATATATGTCATCGCATACCTGGACGACATTGTAATTTACTCGGCCATGGAGCAAGAACATGTACACCACGTCAGTACCATTTTAGAAAAGCTACTAACGCACCATTTGTTTTGTAAGATGACCAAATGTGCCTTTCATGCTACCACCATCGCCTTTTGGGGATTTATCATCTCCCCACAAGGGGTGGAAATGGACAAAAGAAAATAGATGCCATTTTAGCATGGGCGGCCCCTCCTTCAGTAAAAGCGCTTCAGCATTTTCTGGGTACTACAAATTACTATCGACAATACATTCCCTACTATGCGAGAGTATCTGAGCCCCTAAGTATCTGAGTCTGTCTTGAAAAAAGGCAGACCCTACAAATGGGCAGAACAACAGCAGCAGGCGTTTGAGACTTTAAAGACCGCCTTCACCCAGGCACCGATCCTCCAATACCCAGACTTTGAAAAACCATTTACGATGGAAACTGATGCATCCAACATCGCTATCGGAGCCGCGCTCCTACAAACAGGACCTGATGGAGGGCGATTACTGCTTTGTGTGTTTTACTCCAAACAACTCACCAGTGCAGAGGCCAACTATACCATCTTGGACCAGGAACCTTTAGCCATCAAGGCAGCATTTGAAACGTGGCGCCACTATCTGGAAGGAGCCAAGTACCCTCTAACAGTGATCACGGATCATAAGAATCTCACCTATCTGCAAACAGTACGTATTACCAATGCTCGACATGGGTGCTGGGCCTTGTTCTTTTCCCACTTTAATTTTCGTATCCAATACCAGCCCGGACAACAGAATTTGTTAGCAGACACTCTGTCACACTCCACGGAAAACAGGGATACTTTGGGCAGTAAAGGAGAACCCTTGCTGGACTGTCGCATTTTTGCAGCAACCAGTTTGTCACACACCCAGTTACAACGGCTCTCGAACCATGATCGAGAAATACTACAAACCATAGAATACCAACCACAGCAGGGAATATACCTTCATAAGGGCAGGATAATTGTACCAAGAAAAGCCCAAAGACAGGCACTATGGAGTCACCACGATGCTCCCCTCGCGGGGCACCTGGTACTGAAATGGATTTACAAGTTACTGTACAGACACTTTTGGTGGCCCTCGATGTGAAACAATGGCGCACGGTACGTACATGCTTGCACGATCTGCGCTCAAACCAAGATCCCTCGGCACAAACCCCAAAAGGTTATTACACCTTGCGCTGATGCCACAAGGCCCTTGGCAACGCATCGGGATGTACTTTATCGCAGACTTGCCATTGTCCCAAAACTGCATGACCATCTTTGTAGGGATAGATCATTTTACCAAGCTAGGCCACTTCGCTGCCTGCCCACAGCAAAACAGACTGCACATCTATTACTACAAAACGTGATCAAACTACATGGAATCCCTACAGAGATTGTCTCCGACAGAGGCACACAATTTACCTCTCGACTTTGGAGAGCCCTCTTATCAGCTCTACAAGTGAAGTTAAACTTAACCACCGCATACCACCCACAAGCCAATGGCCAGGTGGAGCTAACCAACCAAACATTAGAACATAACCTTTGGTGTTACGTGAATTATCTTCAGGATGACTGGTACGAACTATTGCCCCTCGCTGAATTTGTTTATAACACCTTAAATGCCTCCATTGGATCCTCCCCCTTTCATTTAACCTATGGGTACCATTCACGCATACGTCTACCCAACCTGTGCGTGCTTAAGGTCCCCGCAGCCGGAGCCCTCATCTTGCACATCCAACAAGCACATGCCCGTGCCAAGACAACGCTCACTTCAGCTCGTTTACAATACAAAAAGCAAGCGGATCAACGACGACAAGGTACTCCAGAATTCCATCCCGGAGATCTAGTCTGGATAGATAGATGACATTATCCCTCCACCTGTCCCTCTACGAAACTGGATTACTGGTTCATGGGGCCATTCCCCATTAAAAGCAAAATAAATAATGTGGCCTATAGCATCAAGTTACCTCCCCAGTACCATTTTCACCTGTCTTTTCATGTATCCCTCTTAAAACCTGCAGTGGCAGGAAACCCGGCGCCAGACCAGGACATCACTCCGGTCCCGGTAATAGGGGACTCCGAATACGAGGTGCATAGGATTCTCGACTCCCGCATCAAACGAGGACATTTACACTCTCTCATTGACTGGAAGGGCTACGATCCCTCCGAGAGATCCTGGGAGAAGGCAACGGATGTGCACGCCCCCCTTTTGGTGCACCATTTTCATGCCCGACACCCTACCAAGCCTGCACCCCCTGCCTTGCATCAGGCCTGGAGTGGGGGTGCTGTCAGGCTCTGGCAGTGGGGCCTTAGGAGGAAATGGGGGACGGTACCTTTCAGAGCCCCCGTTGGGGCCCCTCCCCCGGACTCCATGGCGCGCCCGTGCCACTGACAACTGTTTTCTTCCCCAAGCCTCACTCTTCCCCAGAGGAGGCTACGCTCCACACCCTCGACCTTCGGAGAATACGCCTGTTCTATCTATCCAGAACCAGGCACTTCCAGTTGTCAGACTCCCTGTTCATCTCTTATGGTAGCAGGCAGGTTGGGGTTCCCGTTACGTTCCAGAGACTATCCAAATGGATTCTGGAGTGCATTCACGTGGCCTACAATAGTATGCAGCTTACCCCACCTGAGGGACTTCGAGCACACTCCACCAGAGCAGTAGAAGCTTCTGTGGCCAATTTTCGTTTTGTTCCAATAGAGCTAATACACAAAGTTGTGACTTGGGCCTCCCCACTTACCTTTGTTAAACATTACTCCCTAGATATAGCTGCCCAACAGGACGCAGCCATAGGGAGAGCTGTACTATCCTCTGTTCTCTAACGAATCTGCACTAGCTCTAGTTTTGTGTTTTACGTTCTGATTATTCCCCTCTCAGGGAGTTACACTTGGGCCCCTCGCCCACAGAATTGTTAGGAGTTGAGGTGTATCTGGTAACATCTTACCAGACTGTTTCTCCTGTTGGCAAGAAGCCTATGAAACACTGGGATGAGATCACTCATCATGTTTTGTTATTAATAAATATGTTCTTTGCCTCGTACCCTCCTCCTTCTTTCATTTATACTGCTTATCAGTCTCCCATTAGTGAGAATTGCGGTACTCCTCGAAGAAGAAATTCAGGTTACTTACCAATAACTGAGTTCTTCGAGAGACGTTCGCGTATTCTCACGACCTGCCCATCCTTCCCCACTACTCGGCTGGGTTGGAAGGAACTGAGGTGGGTAGGCTCCGCCCTCCCTTGCAAGGGATGAGGGAGGGTGGAGCCAGAAAATTCCAGTCTGCCTAGCAACTGCTGACATAGCATTCTGGACCAGCTGCTGCGCAGGCAGGTTATCCCATTAGTGAGAATACACATAGCTCTCTCGAAGAACTCAGTTACTGGTAAGTAACCTGAATGTCCTCGATCTCAGTGAGGGGGAATCTGTACAACATCTAGCACAATAGAGTTCCCAGTCTTAGTTAGGGGGCTCTGTGCAGCAGCCTCCACAATGGGATACCCAATCTCAGTCAGGGGGGACTGTGCAGCACCCAGCATGATGAGGTCACCAATCTCAGTTGGGAGGGGGGTCTGTGCAGCACCCTCCACAATGGGGTCCCCGATCTCAGTCAGGGGGGGTCTGTGCAGCGCCCTCCACAATGGGGTCCCCGATCTCAGTCAGGGGAGTCTGTGCAGCGCCCTCCACAATGGGGTCCCCGATCTCAGTCAGGGGAGTCTGTGCAGCGCCCT
>QEPC01010756.1:468830-478959 GCA_003113815.1 Sphenodon punctatus
TCTCAGTCAGGGGGGGGGTCTGTGCAGCGCCCAACACGATGGGGTCCCCGTTCTCAGTCAGGGGGTCTGTGCAGCGCCCGGCACGATGGGGGTCCCCGATCTCAGTCTGGAGGGGGTCTGTACAGCTAATCTCAGTCATGGGGGTCTGTGCAACGTCTGGCATAATGAGTTCACCAATCTCAGTCGGGGGGGGTCTGTGCAGCACCCTCCACAATGGGGTCCCCGATCTCAGTTGGGGGTGGGTCTGTGCAGCACCCTCCACAATGGGGTCCCCGATCTCAGTGGGGGGGGTCTGTGCAGTGCCCTCCACATTGGGGTCCCTGACCTCAGTCAGGGGGGTCTGTGCAGCGCTGGGAAATTCAGGTTACTTACCAGTAAATGAGTTCTTCGAGAAAGCTCCGCGTATTCTCACGAATGGGTTAACCTGCCTGCGCAGCCGCTGGTCCGGAATGCTATGTCAGCAGTTGCTAGGCAGACTATGGAATAGTCTGGCTCCACCCTCCCTCACCCTCCTCCGAGCAAGGGATTTTGCTCTCGCGAGAGGAGAGGGGGTAAAAGGGAAGGGTGGAGCCTACTCACCTCAGTTCCTTCCAACCACTACCAGCCAGCCAAGTAGAGGGGAAGGATGGGCGGGTCGTGAGAATACGCGGAGCTCTCTTGAAGAACTCAGTTACTGGTAAGTAACCTGAATTTCTTCTTCGAAGAGAACCGCGATTCTCACTAATGGGAGACTGATAAGCAGTAGAAATGAAACGAGGAGGAGGGTACGAGGCAAAGAACATATTTATTAGTAACAAAACATGATGAGTGATCTCATCAAGGTATTTCATAGACCTCTTACAAACAGGAGAAACAGTCTGGTAAGATGTTACCAGGCAAACCTCAACTCTTAACAATTCTGTGGGCGAGGGGCCCAAGTATAACTCCCTGAGGGGGAAATTATCAGAATATAAACACAAAACTAGAGCTAGTGCAGGTTCGTTAGAGAACAGAGGCTAGTACAGCTCTCCCCACAGCTGCAGCCTGTTGGGTAGGGATGGGCGAACGCGGTTCGGGAGTTCAGACCAAACTCGAATAGTTCGGTCAACCGAACCGAACTCGAATGTTCGGTTCGGATGTGTTCGGTGAGTTCAGAATTGAATTTCCTTTGGTTTCAATGGAAAACACATTATCGGCTGTAACGTTTTTGTTGTTTATGCTATGTGGCTGAAAGCTGGGATGCCTATACCCCCAATATAAAGCATTATGCGTACCAAATTTCAAAACGATTGGATAAAGGAATCCGATGTTAAAACCAATTGAATTATTGTATTTTGCAATGTTCTACATATACATTCTTAGCTGTAACTTCTTTGCCTCACATCTAATGTAGGTGAAACCTGTCCAGTTTATACCCCTTCTCATATTTAGTATCTTTACCAAATTCCAGAAGGATTGGACAAAGGATCTTGGTGGTATAAGCAATTAACATATAAATGTATGTCTGCCTATAACATCTTTGTAGTCCAACCAGTGTACATGAAATTTGGCAGGGCTATATATTACACTTTCATGATCATCTCTGCCAAATATGAGAAAGATTTTATAAAGGGTCCCAATTTTATATGCCTGTACAACGTATGTAGAGAAGGGGCCTATGCCTGGGATTCTCTTATGTCACTGTGGTATAAGATCGGTTTGTGATGCAAATTGGCCAACAGAAATGTCAACCAAATATCCTCATTCTGTGCTGGGACCATCCCAACATATCTCCCCCACTTGTTTCTGGGAAGTCAGAAGCATCTGTTTAGGAAAGAGTCAATAGAAATTCTCTTATGTCCTCTGTCTCAGTGCTGCAGGATGTGATTGTGAGGTGGCCAGCCTGGATGTGTTTAAACTAGGTCTCCTGACTGCTAGGATGCTATCTAAGAAGTCCCAGTTATGTTGCTTATGCCCGCCTCAAGGCTGCCCCTATGCCCACCTCGAAGCCACTACCAATTGGTCCTGTAAAGCTAAAAGCTTGCAGTAATGTGTTTGACCATTGAATGTGTCTGTCAGTCTTTGGGGTTGCTCCACATCCTTCCTCCTACCGTCTCTCTCCCCCTGCCATGAAGGGTGCCTGCCTCTGACTGGCACTGAATATGCTGATATTCATCTGAATAATGATCTTAACAGGGACAAAATCAATTGCTTATATAATTGGGTACCTTTATCAAAATCTCCTGTACATTTGCTGAAATGGCAGGAAAGGTATTTGATACATTCTTGCCAAATATCCTATAAACAGAATGGAATATCAAAATGTTACAGCTCGAAATGTATTTTCAGGTTAATGTCTTATACCCTTGGATAAAGGGATCCACTCTTTCTGAAAATTGGCAGAAGTATTAAGCACATGGAGGGACATAATATGCACAAGTTTCATGAACACTGGATGCAAGATAAAGAAGTTGTAGCCATGCATGTGCATGGAGCTTTTCTTAAAATCACAACATTCAATTCCTTCTGAAATCAGTTCCCTTTATCTAATCATTCTGAACTTTGGTCCAAATACTGCCCTCCATCGGGGGTACAATCTCCCCAAATTTCATCAAAAATGAATAAGAAACCAAAATGTTATAGCCGGAAATATGTTTTTCAGTTTTTTCCCTTTATTTCAAAAACAAAATGTCGTTTTCAGTTCCCGATTGCACCGAACTGAGCCCAACCGAACCGAACACTGAATCCGAACTCAACATTCGATCCGAACCACCGAACGGCCGAACATCCGAACCTGGTTCTGTTCACACATCCCTACTGTTGGGCAGCTATATCTAGGGAGTAATGCTTAACAAAGGTAAGTGGGGAGGCCCACGTTGCGGCTTTGCATATTAGGTCTATAGGAACAAAACAAAAATTGGCCACAGAAGCCGCCACTGCTCTGGTGGAGTGTGCTCTAAGTCCCTCAGAAGGGGTAAGCTGCATACTATTGTAGGCCACTTGGATGCACTCAAGGATCCATTTGGATAGTCTCTGGGATGTAACGGGAACTCCAACATGCTTGCCACCATAAGAGATGAACAGGGAGTCTGACAACTGGAAGGGTCTGGTTCTGGATAGATAGAACAGGAGGGCCCTTCGAAGGTCGAGGGTGTGGAGCGTGGCCTCCTCTGGGGAAGAGTGAGGCTTGGGAAAGAAAACAGGTAGGGAGATAACCTGGTTGATGTGGAACTCGGAGATCACTTTCGGGGCAAATGCCCAGTCTGTTCTAAGGTCCACTTTGTCTTGGTGGAAGTGGAGAAAGGGTGTGGAGGCTCCGAGGGCCGAGAGTTCACTGACCCTCCTCGCAGAGGTGAGGGCCACTAGGAGCGCGACCTTCATTGAGAGGTGAGCGAGACAGCAGGTCGCCACTGGCTCAAAGGGGCGGGGGCGTGTTAGAGCAAGAAGCACCATGGCCAAGTCCCAGTCAGGCATCGGTTTCCTGACTGGTGGGAAAGTGTTCTGGAGGCCCTTCCAGAAATCTTTCACTATTGGGTGGGAGAACAGTCGTTTACCTTGGAGGGGCTGGAGGTGTGCCAAAATTGCTGCCAGGTGAACTTTGATCGATGCAAGGGCTAAGCCCGAGCACTGTAGAACTAACATGTATGAGAGTACATGATGTATTGAGACCTCTGGAGTAGGTACACCATTACCACACGGAGAAGCGTCTCCACTTAGCTCTGTACGTGGCCCTCGTGGAGTCTTTTTTGGATTTCTGGAGAATAGAGGCAATCTCTGTGGAGAAGCCCAAGCTCATGGGCGTAGGAGCCAGGCCGAAAGGTGCAGCGAGGCCAGATCGTGGTGCAGCACTGTCCCGTTTTTCAGAGAGAGGAGATCCAGGCGCTTGGGGAGGTGGATCACTTGCATTGCTTCTTGGCGAAGAATTGTGTACCATGGTTGGCGCGGCCAGTTGGGTGCAATCAGGATCATGTGTGCCCTGTCCCTCATGGTCTTGTAGAGGACTCTCTGGACTAACAGGAGGGGTGGGAAGGCGTCCAGGAGCTTCCTGGACCACCGGAGCTGGAAGGCGTTGCAGAGGGATCCCGGATCGTGTCCTGCTCTGCTGCAGTACTCGGGGGCTTTCATGTTGTCTCCCGTCGCAAACAGGTCTGTTGCTGGGTGACCCCATTTGTTGCATTGCATCTTGACCATGTCCTGGTGGAGGCTCCATTCATGGTGGTCGCTCTGGAATCGTCTGAGTTTGTCCGCCAGCACATTCGAGGATCCAACAAGGTGTATGGCAACAGGTGTTACCTTGTGGATGATGCACCACTCCCAGAGAAGTTCTGCTTCTTCCGATGGGGTTGGAGTTCTTGCTCCCCGCTGCCGGTTGGATGTACCACATCGCTGATACGCTGTCTGTGGCGATCTGCACCATGCATCCGTGTATGAGTAATGAGAATGACTTTAGGGCCCAGCGCACCGCTCTCAGCTCTAGTACGTTGATGTGAAGATCCATGTCCTCTGCGGGTCACATGCCCTGGGCTGTGAGGTCTTTGAGATGGGTCCCCCATCCGGACAGGGATGCATCTGTCGTGATTGTCACTGTTGGATCTGGGCTCTGGAATGGCACGCCTGCTTGAACATGGTGTTGTTTCTCCCACCATTGCAGAGACTGGACAATGTGATCTGGGGCAGTTAGTCTGCATGAGAGGGGATGGAGCATGGGGATGTGTACGGAATTGACCCAGCGTTGGAGTGGGCGCATCCTGAGGCGAGCGAAGGGCGTCACTGCAGTGGACACTGCCATCATCCCTAGGAGGCTGAGGTAGAAGCGTGTGGGCCTGGTGGGTCTGACTCTCAGGCTGCTGATGGCTTTCTGGGTAGCTCAAAACCTGTCTTTCGGGAAAAAAGTCTGTGCCCTTGGAGTGTCTAGGACAGCGCCGATGAAAGGTAGCACCTTGGACAGGGTGACGGCTGACTTGTCGCAGTTGACAACAAGGCCAAGATCATGGAGAAGCTGAGTTGTCGTGTCTATGTCCCGGCGAAGGGTGCTTCTGGATTTGTCTACCAGGAGCCAGTGGTCTAGGTATGGGTAGAACTGGACACCCTGGCGTCGTAGGGCTGTGGCCACCACAGCAACGCACTTGGAAAACACCCTGGGGGCCATGGAGAGGCCGAACGGCAGGACAGCGTATTGGAAGTGGCGTCCGTCTACAGCAAAACGCAAGCTCACAGACATTTCAGGGTGTATTAAGACATGAAAATACACATCCTGAAGGTTGAGAGACGCGAGCTAGCTATTTCTCCGCAACTCGGGGAGGATGGAGGAGAGGGTGACCATCCTGAATTTGAGCTTTCAGATTAATTTGTTCAGGTCCCTGAGATCGAGAATAGGTCTCTGCCCTCCATCCCTCTTTGGCACAGTGAAGTAGCAGGAATAGAAGTTTTCATTAACTCTTGAGGGTGGGACCTCCTGGCTCCTCAATGGCTCCCTTGACTAATAGTGCTGTGATCTCTTTTAGCAGCACCTCAGAGTGCAAGGTATTGATGGAGAGGCGGAGGTTTGGGGTGGGGTAGCACCTCGAATTGGATGGTGTATCCGTTTTTGATTATGTCTTGCACCCATCTGTCTTTAGTTATTCTGCGCCAAGCAGGGTAGAATTTGGACAGCCTGTTGGAGAACAGAAGCGGTGGGTTGTCTCTCTCGACCTGAGAGTGGCTAAACCCGCAACCGGGGTCGGATACCCCCTGACTTGTGGTTTGGGTTACGGCCCTGTGGTTGGGTATTATTGAACTGCTGCCCCGGCTGGTTGGCTGGCTGAGGGCGGAAGCTGGGTTGCTGATGTTGGCTGCCCGGTCGCCGGGCTTGGTAAGAGAAGTGGTAGGATGGGGTTCTTCGCCCATAAGTGTAGTCGGGTTTGGGGCCAAAGTATCTCCACTTTGTTGACCTGATCACCCCTGTGGAGCGGGCAGTCTGGCAGGTCTCCTCGATCTTGGCAAGGGTGTCATCTGTAGTCTTTGCAAAGAGGCCATCCCCATCAAAGGGGAGGTCTTCTAGGCGGGTCTTCTTTTCTGACATTAGTGTCGTTGATCGGAGCCAGGCATGTCTGCGGAGCGTGATCGCAGAGGCAACGTTTCGAATGGCAGAGTCGGCCATGTGTAGGCAAGCCATCAGCTGGAACTGGGCTACCTGGGAGCCTTCCTATAGCAGTGCACGGGCTTGGTCTGGATCTGTCACTAGGGGGGGTTATGCCCAGAGCCAGTGCCGGTACCCACAGAGATCTGAGAGGTAGCTCAGGATCCTCAGAGAGAGTGTCGCAGAGGCAAAAGATTTCCTGCCAAGTACATCTAGACGCCGTCCTTCATGGTCAGAGGGTGATGTCTGGACTGCTCCTCCTTGGGATTGGTGCGTAGCAGCAGCAACAACGAGCGAGTTCAGGGCTGGGTGCTTGGAGAACATTGCAGGTGCATCCAGTGCTACATGATAGAGGGAGTCTGCCACCTTGGTAGTAGGGGCTGAGGACGAAGGTGTGGTCCATACAGTTGCAGAGGGGGCAAGCAGTTCCTTGAAGACGTGTCCGGAGTCTCCTCCTCCCAGGATTCCGAAGACTGGACCTGAGGTGGTCTTTCTGGCCACTCTCTTAGGGATTCGTGGCATGGCCGCAGTCAGGCAGGTTAGGAGAGCTTGGAAGGCTTTCGTGTCTTCCGTGGCTAGAAGCGCTGATGGGTCTGACACAAAGTCACTCGGTGGGGGGCCCTCCACCTCTTCTAGGTCATGTCTTGGGGACATGGGTCCTGTGACCCCTTGTCCTGTCTCACATTCAGACCAGGTATTTGTCCCTCCCAGCAAGCTGTGGAGAAAGGATGCCCCTGTAGCAGGCTGTGGGGTGGGTGCTGCGGGGGGTAGCTGCAGAGGCAGGAGGGGTGGAGATGGTTGCCTTGGCTGGGCTGGTTGTACGGGCGCTGGGGAATGCCAGGGGCAGCACTGGTAGTGCGGGCTGGTCCTCGAATGGGGGTAGAGGAGCCTGGGGGAGGATTGGAGGCAGCCCCGGGGATCCCCTCTGCTGCCCATAAGAGGAGTGGGTGTCCAAGGTGCTGCTCCTATATCCCCTCCATGTACGGGAAGGGAAGCGGCAGTGGCCGCTGCACTGTCTGCGCCTCTTCTCGCGCCTGTTAGAGCAGGAGCATGTATATAAGCGCTGTCTGTGCCTTGTGGGGCGGGGGCGGCGAGAGCGGCTCCTATCCCTGCAGATGCTGCAGGATGAAGTGGAGGAGCTAGAAGAGCTACTAGTTCGGTGCCTGGCTCTCCTGCCCCGGGATGTGCCTCTGCGCCATCTGGACCTTGAGTCCCTGTACCTGTCAGATGACAGCAACCTCCTGTCTCGTCGGGACCGGGATCTGCCTGGGCTGTGCTGGGGGCTGGATTTGCCTGAGCTGTGCTGGGGGCGGGGCCTGGACTGGCTGCTCCAGGGGCGGGGCTGACTCTCCAGCTGCTGGGAGTCGGCTGCACAGGGCTGTGCCGGGACCTGGATCTGCTGAGCGGGGAGTGAGATCTGCTGTGCTCCCTGCTCTCTCTCTGCCCTGTGGAGCGGCTGCTGCAAGCTGCCTCCTCTCCTCCCCAGTGAGTTTACTGAGCTGCAGGGGGTGCAGGCGCTGCGGGAGCCATGGGCTCAACCCTGGGAGCTTGGTTCCCTGGCTGTTGGGGGTCCCTCTGCCCCTGCACTTGCTGCGGGCTCGGGGTATGAATGTTTGGAGCAGCCGGCTGAGCGGCGGCAGGGGCTGCTACTCCCGAGGGAGTTCTGTCCTGAGAGCCGGAAGAGGCAGCAGTGTGGGATGCACTGGACCTGGCGGGGGCAGGGCTAGCCCGGGGTGTGGGGCGATGGCCCGCGGGGGAGCTCCAGGAAGACCCTGAGTGGATCTGCTCGTCCCCATGGAGGATTTCTCTGAGCCGGCGCCTCCTGTTTTTGGGGACCTGGAGGAGAGCGCATTGCAGGCTCTGCAGCCCTCAGAGTTGTGCTGCTCGCCCAGGCAAACAAAGCAAAGCTCGTGTTGGTCGGGGCGAGCTAGCTGGGGCGAGCAGTCTGGGCATTTCTTGAAACCCGCCTTACGCACCTGAGCCTGGGCCATGACAGCCGGAGAGAGGGGGGGGCATCCCCCTCAACCTAAACTAACTAACTAACTACTGGAAACTACCTAGCTAACTAATACACTACTAGAAAACTTCGAAGTTTGCTGACAAACGTGCTAAGCACACGCTGTAAGCGTCCCTTCTCAGCCGTCGGCGGTTGGAAGGAACTGAGGTGGGTAGGTTCCGCCCTCCCCTTTTATCCCCTCCTCTCGCGAGAGCAAAATCCCTCGCTCGGAGGAGGGTGAGGGAGGGTGGAGCCAGACTATTCCATAGTCTGCCTAGCAACTGCTGACATAGCGTTCCAGACCAGCTGCTGCGCAGGCAGGTTAACCAATTAGTGAGAATCACGATGCTCCTTGAAGAAGAACAATGGGGTCCCCAATCTCAGTCGGGGGGGGTCTGTGCAGCACCTGGTACGATGGGGTCCCTGGTCTCAGTCGGGGGGGGGTCTGTGCAGTACTCGGCACGATGGGGTCCCCGATCTCAGTCGGGGGGGGGGTCTGTGCAGTATTCGGCACGATGGGGTCCCACAATTGGAACCCTTAATTTAGTCATAGTAACTACTTACATTCCTCCCTGTAACGCAGGCTCATTTAGAGAATCTCTCTGGAAAGACCTAGAGGAGTTGTTGGAGGAACTTCACCTTAAGTATCCAGAGGGGCTGTTCATTTTTACAGGAGATTTTAATGCAAGGATGGGCCCTGGTGACTATGCTGTTGTGCCCTATGTTGACCCGATCCCAGATGATCCATATGGCCTACTCAACTCTAGGAAGTCCAGGAACCCACATGTTAACTCTTCTGCAATTAGGTTGGCCAAGCTGGTAGCTGCCTTTAATCTGTACATCCTCAATGGGACTGGCTATGGTGATCCGGGTGGGGAACTCACATACCTGGGACCGTCAGGCACCAGTGTTGTGGATTATATACTTGTTTCCCCTGCCGTTCCGCCGTACGTAGCAGACTTTGCGGTAGGTTCAGCCCTAGTTGGAGATCACCTGCCACTGACCCTTTCATTGTCTCTCCGTTGTTCCACCATAGAGCCCATTATCATTCCAGATCCTGAGGGTAGCCATTTAGAAGTCCTCAGGGCTCTGCGCTGGGACAAATCCCTGGCTATTTTGCTGGGGCCCCACATAGCTCAGCCCCTTAATGATCAATTGAGAGGGGCAATCCTCCATTCAACAGAGTCTGACGAGATACTAAATTCTTTTGAGCAGCTTAGTGCCAATTTGACCCAATTTATCCAGTCTCTATTTATGGACATTAAGCCTTTCCGCCCCAGGACTGGAAACCCTTGGTTTGACAAAGAGTGCCAGCTCGCCCGATCCAAATTGAGATCCATCTACCAGATGTATAGGAAGGGATCCTCCCCGCAGTCTCCCTCCAGATTGTAAACTCACTTACAAACAGCTGATCAAGGAGAAGAAAAGGAAATACTCGGAAGAACAGTGGTCTAGTCTCCTTTTGGCCGCTGAACAAAGGGATGCTAGGCAGTTCTGGCGGCTTGTTAATAACTCAACCATTAGGCCCTTAGGGACTATGGCCAGTACCATTTCACCATCTACGTGGGCTGAGAAAGTCCCACAACTGGGAAATAGAAGGGCACGCCATTCAGCAGGTGACATCTTTTCGTTACTTGGGGTTGCTCTTCCACAAATCCGGTTTGTGGAAGGAGCATGTCTCAAGGGCAATCTTGGCGGCCAAAGGGTCCCTATATGCTCTACTCAGCTTTTTAACCCGGCAGGGCAGAGATGCTATTTCCTCTGCGCTGCAGGTCTTCAACGCTAAGACCAGAGAGCAATTGCTATACAGGGCCGAGTTCTGCCTGCACGATGGGGTCCGCGATCTCAGTCGGGGGGTGTGTGGTCTGTGCAGCGCCCGGCACGATGGGGTCCCCGATCTCAGTCGGGGGGGGGGGCTGTGCAGCGCCCGGCACGATGGGGTCCGCGATCTCAGTCGGGGGGGGTCTGTGCAGCGCCTGGCACGATGGGTTCCCCGATCTCAGTCGGGGTGGGGGGGGTCTGTGCAGTGCCCGGCACGATGGGGTCCCCGATCTCAG
>QEPC01010756.1:491254-517422 GCA_003113815.1 Sphenodon punctatus
CCCAGAGAACCCAGGAGTCCTGGCTCCCAGCCCCTCCTCCCCCAAAGAACTCAGGTGTCCTGGCCTGCTCTAACCCACTCCCCTCCCAAAGAACCCAGGAGTTCTGGCTCCCAGCCCCACCCCCTGCTCAAACCCACTAGCCCCCACTCCCCTCCTAAATAACCCAGGAATCTTGGTTCCCAGACCCACCTTGCATCTGGCTGCCTCCCTGCTGAGGGTCAGGCTGTGGTTCTGGTGCTGACCCAATTCCATGCAAGCTCTGTCAGTGACATCACCATGATCCAGGCACCTGCTTCCCAGGAGTCCCCCCTGCTCTGCCCCTCTGGCTCGCTCAATCACTTCCCCTAGCAGCCTGCAGGGGGCGAATCTCCTGTCTGGGAACAGCTCCCTGCACTGGGGGCAGACTGGCTGGGTTCCAGGGGTGCCCCACACCGTCTCAATGCAGACTTGGCAGTAGAGGTGCCCACAGAGCAGGACCACTGGCTCCCGGAACCAATCCAAGCACACCGAGCAGGAGAAGTCTGGTCTCAGGTCCTGGGAAGCAGCACAGGAATCCATGGAGAGGGGATTAGAAGCCAGGAGTCCTGGCTCCCTGCCCCCAGCTAGACACCCCTCTCAGAGAACCCAGGAGTCCCAGATACGTTCACCTCCCACCTCACTTCCACTCTAATTCATTGGCCCCCACTTCCCTCCCAGGGACCTGAAGTGTCCTGTCTCCTTGCCCTAACCCACTAGCCCCCACTCCCCTCCCAGAGAACCCAGCATCCTGGCTCCCAGCCCCTCTACTCTAACCAATTAGCCCCCACTCCCCACCCAGAAAACCCAGGAGTTCTGGCTCCCAGCCTCGCTGCTCTAACCCACTAGCCCCCACTCCCCTCCCAGGAGAACCCAGCATCCTGGCTCCCAGCCCCCCTGCTCTAACCCACTAGCCCCCACTCCCTTCCCAGTGCTGGAGCAGCTATGTTGTGCGATTCGCAGGGCTGTGTGTGTGGCAGGGAAGGTGTGACAACTGCCCAGGGTTTCCAATTTCTCCTGATAGGAGTTTATCAGCTATAGGGGATCAGCACAGGACGGATCCCGGCAGCCGTACACACCCATACTCAGTCATGTACACCACATACAGAGGCTAGCAGCTACACATACACAACCGATACACAGACGATAATAGATAAAAATAAATGCAAAATCACAAACACACTCTCCCAAAACACACACAGCACAAAGTCAAACAGCTAGAAACATTCACAAAAAGAACTAGCCCCACAAACTGATACACACACCCGATACTACACACACACCACAGAGTCTAATAAGCAGAAACACAAACACACAAACAGGTAGATAGACACACTCAACACATGCAAATACACAGCCTACTCCCAAGATCCACATGCACATAATCCCAGAACCCACACAGCCTCAGTAGCATCTGCAGTAGCTAACACTCAGAAAAACATTGGACACATACAACCACTGAGACTACTAGTTAGAAACCCTCATAAGGAAAGGTATATTACACAATCTCACACCACACACATGCAATGTAAAGTAGGAACTCCTCCCCTTCTCAACACACATGCAACACCCATTGTGCCCCCCAATACACACCAGTGCCCCTCACACACCTGAAACACCCAGCAAGTGCCTCCCACTCCCAACATGCAGCAGTGCCCAGACACCCACACACTCCATGCACCCCACACCTATATTATTTTATTAATTACTTTATTTATATAGCGCAAGCAGTGTACTTGGCGCTGTACAATCGGTTGTTACACAGGTCCCTATCCCCAAGGGGCTTACAATCTAAAGACAAGGGATAGGGAGACAAGGGAGAGGCGAACACTGGGAGATTCATGAGGTTGAGAAGTTGCAGGTGCACATGCTTAATTAATGATTGGGGGTGGGGGGAAGAGGACACAGTTTTGCTCATGAAGAGTCAGGGAAAGCCTGACGGATGAGGCAGGTTTTCAGGAGGGATCTGAAGTTGGTTGGGAGGGAGGGAGCAGAATGAATGTATCTAGGCTTCAGGGGCAGCAAGAGAGAAAGGGTGATGACGTTTAGAGGAGCAAGCAGGTCGCAAGCAGGCGAGGGTAGGGGGCTGGGGACAGAGGAGGAACAAAGCTCTCGGCCAGGAGTGTGGCAGGAAACGTAGGCCCTGTGGGGCGGGGACTAAAGAATGACATGAAGAGGACGGCAGGGCCGGCCTTAGCATTTGCGGGGCCCAGGGCGGGGGAGAAATGTGGGGCCCTATTCTGCCATCAGTGGCAAAGCCTCTGGCAGGCCTAGGGACACTACCCAGCTCCGGGGGCACTACCTGGCTCAGTCTGGGGGCGCTACCCGGGCCTGGGCTCGGGGACGGGCACTCCCTTCCGCCCATCCCCAAGCCTGAGCGGTCATTCAGATTCCAACAACCAAATCGGATCACTTACCGGATCCGCTGCTGGTGCCACCGCAGTCGCCACCACCACCTCCGGCCTGGGCCCAGTGCCAGTCTCCCCACCCCACCCCCCTCCGCTTCCTGGCACAGTCTCAGCCAGGGGAAATTTATTTATTTATTTAACAAATTTTTACCCCACTCGTCCCACCACAGGCGGCCCAGAGCGGCTAACAATGAGGGAGAGAGAGGCAGAGGCCCTGCCTCTCCCTCATTTCCCCTGGCCGAAACAGCCAGGCAGGCAGCAGAGGGGGCAAGCAGCGTGAGGGAGAGGCTCTCTCCCTCACTCCTGCTTGCCCCCCACCCCTGCCCGGACCCAATTTTTATTTTTATTTTTTAAATCAAAGTTAAACCGAAACCCGTGGGGGCCCCCAAACGCGGGGCCCTGGGCGGCTGCCCCTAGCCGCCCTGCAGTATGGCCGGCCCTAGAGGACGGGTTGACGCGAGCACATTACTCCGGTGCTTCGCTCTCTGCACTGGCTGACGATAGTCTTCCGGGCTCAATTCAAGGTGTTAGTGTTGACCTTTAAAGCCCTAAACGGCCTGGGCCCCACCTACCTGCAGGACCCAGATCCTGGCTCGACCTCTGCAGTCGTTTGGGGGCGTCCTCCTCGAGGTCCCTCGAGTTTCCTGGGTGTCAATCATGAGGAGGGCATTTTCTGTGGCTGCGCCGCGGCTGTGGAACTCCCTCCCATTGGAGGTCCGCCTGGCCGTCAACCTCCCCTCTTTCTGTAGACAATGTAAGACCTGGCTCTTCTGCTGGGCCTTCACCAAGGGAGATGGGATGGGTGGGTTGGGTTAGAGAGAGTTTTGTGGTACTGGGTACTGGAATTGTTTTTTTGTTTTAGTGTATTTTATCTTGTGTTTTAAAATGTTGTTAGCCACCCCGAGATGCTTGTGGTAGGATGGGGCAGTATATAAATTTTAATAATAAATATTAATAATAAATAAATAAATGATGGCGACTAAGAGCCAGGGGGTGGGGGAGATCCCAGATCGGGCTGTGTGCAGCTGGGCAGGGTAGCCCCCCCTCGGAGTTGAGGGGTGCTCCCTCCTTCAGTCGCGGGCAGCCACTTGGACCCTCCTCTTGAATAATTTGACTAGCGGCATAGCCAGCTCGGTTCCCTCTCTGATATTGGCAAAGGGTATGCCCTGCTCCGGGCTGCCCGCTGGGACGTAAGGGGCAGATGCCAGAACCCATGATATTGTGAAAGCCCCAGGATAGAGCAAGGTGTGCCCTGATACAGGACCCCATGGATGATGCTGTATTTAATAAAGTTGCAGCCACTGCTCTTTACAGCATCCTTGCCCACCTCAAATGTGGCCAGTCCATTTTTTGACTTATCAGGCTGTGGCTGCTTGGGCTGCCTTACTTAGCAAGCAGCTCATCTCCATCTCTGGCTTCTATTGTTCAGCTCTTGAATCCACCAGCCTCTGGCTAGGATTTCTGTGAGACAGCAAAGTGCTGATCAGTAACAATCTCAAATGGGCTACAAGGCTTACCTGGAAAAAATCCTTCTGGACTCACTGGATCCTTTGTTTTCTTAAGGGGTTGCTTGGAATACAGCTTCCTTAGTGGAACCATTTCTCTCCCCACCCCTTTAAATTTACCCATCATGAAAAGTACCCAGGCTCCCAGCCTCCCTGCGCTAACCCACTAGCCCCCAATCCCCTCCCGGAGAACCCAGGAGTCCTGGGTCTCAGCCCCCCTGCTAGCTCCCAAACAGAGAACCCAGGAGTCATGGCTCTCCCAGCCCTCTCCCACACTAACCCACTAACCTCCATTCCCCTCCCAGAGAACTCAGGAGTCCTGGCTCCCAGCCCCCCTGCTTCAACCCACGAGCTCCCACTCTCATCCCAGACAACCCGGGAGTCCTGGTTCCCACCCCTTCTACTCTATCCACTAGCCCCCACTCCACTCCCAGAGAGCCCAGGAGTCCTGGCTCCCAGACCTCCCTTCTCTAACCCACTAGCCCCTCACTGCCCTCCCAGAGAACCCAGGAATTCTTTCTCCCAGCCCCACCCCCCTTCTAACCCACTACACTAGCTCCGAATCCTGTAACCAAGAACCCAAGAGTCCTGTGATATACAATGAGCTGTATCTCTGATACAGAACAGAAGTAAGGGGTGTGTGGAATGACAAAAAAATAAATGCAAGAAGAGATGGAATAACAGTGAGAGAATCAATAGGGAGTGGAACAACAGAGAGCCAGCTATGGGAACTGACTGAAATGATCAAAGTGCTCTCTATGGTATCCTATCACTCTTCTTAATCACTTATTTAACACTTGTTTAACATCAAAATCAAATCCGTTTTTATTGTTTAGCCATTGGCTTTTAACAAATTGTTTAACATCTACATGCAGCCCTTGGGGGAGGTCGTGAGAAGGTTCGGGGTGCGATGTCACCAGTATGCTGATGATACTCAGCTGTACCTCTCTTTTTCTACTGACCCAGACCCTGCTATCTCGGTGCTATCCCAATGTTTGGAGGCCGTGGCGGATTGGATGCGGCTGAGCAGACTGAAGCTCAACCCAGATAAGACGGAGGTGATGGTGGTGGGGAGGGCGAAGGGGGTGGTGGCCCCCCTGGTTGGGGGGGTTTGCCCCCCTGTAGCTCAGCAGGTCCGGAGTCTGGGGGTCATATTGGACGCAGACCTGCGGCTGGAGCGGCAGGTGGAGGCAGTCGCTAAGGCTGCCTTCCGCCAGCTTTATCTGGTACGTAGGCTGCGTCCGTATGTCTCTGGCCCGGACCTGGCCTCCCTCATCCATGCCTTCGTCACCTCGAGGCTCGACTACTGCAACGCGCTCTACGTGGGGCTTCCCTTGTTCTTGGCTCGGAGGCTGCAGCTGGTGCAGAATGCGGCGGCTCGTCTTCTTACGGGGACGGGCCGCCGGGAGCATATTACACCTGTGCTCCGAGCTCTGCACTGGCTGCCGATAGCGTGCCGAGCCAAGTTCAAGGTGTTGGTGATGATCTATAAAGCCCTACACGGTCTCGGCCCCTCATACCTTAGGGACCGCCTCGCCCTCCGCGCCCCAGAGCGGCTCCTGCGGTCTGCCGGGGGTGCCTTCCTGGAGGTCCCCCGTGTTAAGCGGGGGGCCACAATGGAGAGGGCATTCTCGGTGGTGGGGCCGCGGCTTTGGAACTCCCTTCCGGAGGAAGCTCGCCTGGCTCCTAGCCTATTAACATTCCGGCGTAGTTGTAAGACCTGGCTGTTCGCCCAGGCCTTTGGGAGGGAGGGGTAGGGGGATGTTTTAGTTCCCCCACCTATTTATATTTATACTGGTTTTTGCCCTGTTTATATTTTTAATATTATGTGAATTTTAAAGTTTTAAAATTTTATTGTATGTTTTAATGTTGGAAGCCGCCCCAAGCTGCATGGCAGGAGGGGCGGGGTAGAAATCTATAAAATAAATAAATAAATAAATATTATTTCACTCAGAAGCTTGTCATTCTTCCTTTGTCATGGCATTTCTCCTGTCATTTCACTCAGTTCCTTGTTGCCTCAATTTATCCCTGTTCCTCCCTGTCATTTCACCAATTCCACTCACTCTCCCTGGTGCCTTCCTCATTATTCCACTCCCTCTTGCACCTCCAGTCCCATAAATGCAGCTCAGCTGGGATCTGTGAATGACAATAGGATTTACTTCCAAATTGGCATTGGTGTTGCCTCCATTCCTTCCAATGGGCATTCCGTTTTATTAATTTCAATATGTACCCAACTTTATCAGCTTTACCTCTCATTTTCATCTGACCCAGGCCCTGCAGTCTTGGTCTTTACCTGGTGTTTGGCAGCTGTGGGGGGCTGGATGAGGGCGAGCCGTCTGAAGCTGAATCCCGTCAAGACGGAGGTGATGCTGGTGGGTAGGAGTGAAGGGGTGGAGACTCCCATCATTGATGGGGTGCACCCTTCCCTGGTCCCTCAGGTTTGGAGCCTGGAAGTGTTTGACTCTCAGCTTTGCCTGGATATACAGGCAACCACTTGGGGGGGTTGTGAGACGGTATGGGGTATGCCGACACCCAACTCTACCTCTCTTTTTCATCCGACCAGACCCGGCAGTCTCGGTGCTTACTCAGTGCAGTCTGGTGGCTGTGGGGGACTGGGTGAGGACGAGCCGACTGAAGTGAACCGACATTACAAGATGGAGGTGATGTTGGTGGGTAAGGCAGCAGATGTGATGGCCCCGTCATTGATGGGGTTCGCCCTCCACTGGTTCCCCAGGTTCACCGTCTGGGCGTACTCCTCGACCCACAGCTCCACCTGAATCTTCAGGTGGGGGTCAGTGGCGAGGAGTGTGTTTCGCCAATTACATCTGGTGCATCGGCTGTATGTTTCAGATAGTGACCTGGCCACCATCATCCATGCTTTCATTACCTCGAGATTGGACTATTGTAATGCGCTCTACGTGGGGCTACCCATGGTGACGATCCAGAGACTGCAGCTGGTGCAGAATGCGGCGGCCCACCTCCTTATGGGGTGGGCCACCATGAGCACATTACACCGGTGCTCCGGGCTCGGCACTGGCTGCCTATAGTCTTCCGGGCCCGATTCAAGATACTGGTGTTGACCTATAAAGCCCTATACGGCCTTGGCCCGACTTACATACAGGGTCGCCTCACTCTCTGTGCTCTGGAGCGACCCCGGCAGTCAGCTGGGGGCACCCTCCTTGAGGGCCCCCATGTGGGGGGGGGGCACTATGGAGAGAGCGTTCTCGGTGGCCGCACCTCGGCTGTAGAATTCCCTCCTGGCAGAGGCCCACACGGCCCCGGACCTCCCTTCCTTCCAGCGTATGACTAAGACCTGGCTGTTCCGCCAGGTGTTTGGCGGGGGAGATGGAGTTTAGGGGGGGGGGTTGTGGGTTGGGGGAGCAGGGAATCTATTTTTTTGCGTTCTCCTTTATTGTGTTGTTTTAGCTATTGTTTTTATGTGTAAGTCGCCCCAAGCTGCCTGAAGCAGGAGGGGTGAGGTAATAAAATTTGTTAAACAAACAAACAAACAAACAAATACCCAAGTGGCAGCTGTGGCGAGGACTGCCTTCTGTAAATTACATCTGGCCTGTCATCTTTGGCCATACATCTCAGGCTTTGATCTTGCCACCATCATCCATGCCTTTTTCACCTCAGGATTGGACTACTGCAATGCAGTCTACATGGGGCTACCGCTTGGTGATGATTCGGAGGCTGCAGCTGGTGCAGAATGTGGCAGCCCATCTTCTTGTGAGGACGGGTCACCATGAGCACATAACACCAGTGCTCTGCTCTCTGTACTGCCTGCCTGTAGTCTTCCGGGCCCAATTCAAGGCGTTGGTTCTTACCTTTAAAGCCCTATACGGCCTGGGCCCCACCTACCCGCAAGACTGCCTCACCCCTTGGATCCTGGATTGGCCCCTGCGGTCACCCGGGAGCACCCTCTTAGAGATTCTCCAGGTGTCACGGGTTGCAACAGTTGGGAGGGCATTCTTGGTGGTTGTGCCACGGCTGTGGAACTCTCTCCTGGCAGAGGTCCATTTATCCCCGGACCGTCCCTCCTTCCATAGACAATGTAAAACCTGGCTGCTTCATACTGAAGATGACAGATTGCAACATAGAGCTAATTTTAAGAGCTTATGCCATGGCTGTGTGGGCAGCAAAGAAAGGTTTCTTTGTTTCCATCATAGCATCTGCAAAATCGCGTCCGGCTGAGCTTTTCCAGGTGGTGAAGGGGCTGGTCAGTCCAGCCTGTCTCCACCTGGAACTGGATTCTTCCAGTACTTGCTGTGACATGTTTATCGATTACTTTGTGGGGAAAAATTGCTCGTATTCACCATGGTTTCAATGGTGCACTTAGTGCAGTGGTAAACCCAGAGGTTATGGATGCCCCACCTTGTCCGGTTTACTGGGATCAATTTCAGTCTGTATTGTCCTCTGATGCCATTGATGTGCATGGGACCATTACAGCCACATCTTGTGAACTGGACCCATGCCTGTCCTGGCTGGTTAAGGCCAGCCGGGAGATGTTGGGTCATTGCTGGCGAGGGTGATCCGTGCCTCCTTTCAGGAGGGCAGAGTGCCTTAAGGAGGCTGTGGTGCAGCCTCTGCTCAAAAATCCATCTCTTGACGTTGACTCCCCAGCCAGCTATCAGCCAGTCTCTAGCCTTCCCTTTTTAGAGAAGGTTGTTGAGTGGGGGGTGGCTCAGTAGCTTCAGGCATATTTGAACAGTATCAGTTTTCTCGCTCCCTCACAGTCTGGCTTTCGACCGTATTATGGCACTGAGACTGCATTTGTGGCCTTGGTTGATGACCTCTGCTGTGAGTTAGACCAAGGTTGGTCTACTCTGCTGATTTTGTTAGATCTGTTGGCTGCTTTTGATACTGTTGACCACGAGGTGTTGGTGACACATTTGCGGGACTGTGCTGGGATAGACAGCATCATTCTTGAATGGTTCTGTTCTTTCCTGGCCAGAAATACTCAGCAAGTGGTGTTGGGGGGGCCATTCTTCATCACCCTGGGGCCTCATGTGTGGAGTTCCAGAAGGCTCCATTCTGTCCCCCCTCCTGTTCAACGTGTATATGCAGTCACTGGGCAAGGTCATGAGAGGGTTTGGGGTTCGATGTCATCGGTATGCTAATGACACCCAACTCTACCTCTCTTTTTCATCTGACCCAGGCCTGGCCGTCTTGGTGCTTACCCAGTGTTTGGCAGTTGTGGAGGACTGGATGAGGGCAAGCCATCTGAAGTTAAATCCTGACAAGACGGAGGTGATGCTGGTGGGTGGGGCTGGGTGTAGGAGAGGTCCCCATCATTGATGGGGTTCACCTATACTTGGTCCCTCAGGTTCATAATCTGGGGTGCTCCTTGACTTGCAGCTCCACCTGGATGCTCAGGTGGCAACTGTGGCAAGGAGCTCTTTTCGCCAGTTACATCTTGTGTGATGGCTTCAGCCGTATATCTCAGGCTCTGACCTTGCCACCATCATCCATGCCTTCATCACCTCGAGATTGGACTTCTGCAACGCACTCTACGTGGGGCTGCCCTTGGTGACAGTCCAGAGATTGCAACTGGTGCAGAATGCGGCGGCCCGCCTCCTTACGGGGATGGGTCACCGTGAACACATAACACCGGTGCTCCGTTCGCTGCACTGGCTGCCTATAGTCTTCTGGGCCCAATTCAAGGTGTCGGTATTGACTTTTAAAACCCTAAATGGCTTGGGCCTCATATACCTGCAGGACCGCCTCATCCCCTGGGTCCTGGATCGGCCCCTGTGGTCATCAGAGGGCCCCCCTCTGAAAGTCCCCTGTGTCCATCAGATGGGGACGATGGAGACGGCGTTCTCGGTGGCTGCCCCAAGGCTGTGGAACTCCCTCCGGGTGGAGGTTGTTTATCCCCAGATCTCTCCTCCTTTTGAAAACAATGCAAAACCTAGCTGTTTCACTGGACATTTGGTGAGGGAGACCGAGTGGGTGGGTGTGGGTAGGGTGATGGGGGGGGGATTTATTTCTGGGATATCTATTTATTGTTTTATGATGATTTATTGGTTTTAGTGATATTATATTATTATTGTAGTATGTTTTATTGTATTTTATTAAACATTGCAAGCTGCCTCGAGCTCTCATCAGGTGGGATGGGGCAGGATATAAGATGTATAAATAAATAAATTAAGCTGTTTGATAAAAGGTATTCATAATATAGAGAGGGTTGGTTCCACAAATATACCCAAATGTGCTGCGTATTCATTACATATCCCCTTCCCAAATGTGCCTGCAAAATATTCATTCGCCTTAAGCCCTTTTCCAATTATTGCTTTGAAGTCTCCCTGAACAATAGTGTAAGTCAACTTCTTTTGCATTACCCCTTCAAAGTCATCATAGAATTGCAGAATTTTTTCATCTACTGTTAACTGGTTTGGATTGTCTACTTGTATGATTTTGATTGGTCATCGTCATCGTATTCGCAGCATGAGAACTGCTAGGTAGGAAAAGATATCACAACTTTCAACAAATAGTACAGATACTTTGTTAACACTAAATCCAACTCCGCCCATCCGAGCTGTGTTATCAAAAGCTTTTCCAAGGAAAACTTGTTCACCGCCTTTGCATTGTGCAGAGTTCTTTGGATTTTTAGGTTTCATAGACTCCAATAACATCTCCTTTTATTTTATTCATTTTCTCAATATAGACATCAATAAGTGTATCTGACAAAGTTCTTACAGTACACTGTGGCTTCTTGCTCTAAGGAGTTTGATGTTCCCTTGGGGCGGCTTCCTTAACACATCTTGTGCTGCCATGAATGATAGATATTAGTCAGACTGGCGTAAAATCTGCACCTAGAAATCCCCATGTCCCATTTCAATCATAGATAGTTTTGACACATGAATTTGCAGTAGTCATGTGTGACTTTTGGACACTATTGCAGTTCATTCAGGGTGCCAACCCTTGTAACCTATAGCTGATATACCTCCCCCATTCTTAGGTAGCCAGACCCACAGGTACAGAGGCTCAGTTGGACAGTCTGTCCTCTGGGCTTGTAGCTTGGTGTCTTCACAGCTAGGTTGCACCTACCGGAGGATTCCCTCCGCTGTACCTTGTCACCAAGCAGCGAGTGTCACACCCACACCACACTGAAATGACTGAGGTAGGATTTTCATGGGTAGTTGTGGATCAGTTAAAGGACAGGAAACAAAGGGTAGGACTAAATGGTCAGTTTTCACAATGGAGGGAAGCAAATAGTGGAGTGCACCAGTGGGAACTGTACTGGGACCGGTGTTGTTTAATATATTAATTAATGTTCTGGGAAAAGGAGTAAAAGTGAGGTGATCAAATCTGCAGATGACACAAATGTATTCAAGATAGCTAAGACTGGGGCAGACTGTGAGGAATCACAGGAGGATCTTGCAAGACTGAGAGACTGGGCAGCTAAACAAGAATGTTGACAAGTGATGCAACAAATTCAATGTTGACAAGTGGTGCCCATAGGGAAAAATAATACAAACTATACGTACACAATGCTGGGCTGTCAATTAGAGGTTACCACCTCAGGAAAACAATCTTGGAGTCATTGTGAGCAGTTCATTGAAATCCTCACCTCACTGTGCAGCGGTGGCCAAAAAACCAAAAACCGGATGTTAGGAATTATTTGTCTAGGGATAGAGAATAAAACAGAAACTATCATCCTGCCTCTATATAGATAAATGGTGCGGTCTCACTTGGAGTATTGTGTGCAGTTCTCATCACCCCACCGCAGAAAAGATCTATTAGAAATGGAAAAGGTACAGAGAAGGGTGACAACAATGATTAAGAGTCAGGGATGATGGCTTCGAGAGAAGGAGAGGCTGGCTAGGTTGGGGCTCTTTGGCTTGGAGCAGAGATGACAGAGAGGGGACATGATAGAAGTTTATAAAATCATGAGTGGGGTGGAACGAGTCAACATGGAGCAGTTATTTGCCCTCTCTAATAAGGGACACTCCATGAAACCAACTAGCAGCAGATTTAAAACAAAGAAAAGCAAGTATTTTATGTATTTCACGCAGCACACAATTAACTTGTCGGACTGGTTTCCAGAGGAGGTGGTCCAGGCCAGTAGTATTATATAGCTGGGTTTTTTTAAAGGATCCGGGGGTAAAATTGAAACAGTTGTGTAAAGGTCAGACACACTGGGGTCAAATACATGGATCGCCCAAAGCATGGGAAAGGCCCACGGCAACTCAAGATGGACCCAAGGTACTACTTTATATGCCCCCTCAGCACAGACACGTGGGGGGGAGGATTCAGCAGCCAATAGGAAGGAGGGGATGGTCACCCTGTGGGCAGGGTGGAGGCACAAACAAGGGCTTGTAAAAAATGAATCTTGCTGTTTCTCCACACATCCCCATCCCCCTATGCATACTGCTGGGTGGCTGCCAGAGCTGGGACCAGCCCCGAGAGTCATGTGACCTCATTCTGCCAGAGATGGACTGATAAACTTATTTACCCACAGCTAACAACTCGACAGTGTGTGATCGCTGCCCTGCTCAGAGAAACAAGGAATGCTGGCTCAATGCTGCAGTTCTTCTGCTCTAACCCACTAGCCCCCCCTCCCAGAGAACCCAGGAGTCCTCACTCCCAGCCCCCCTGCTCTAACCCACTAGCCCCCACTCCCCTCCCAGAGAACTCAGGAGCCCTGGCTCCCAGCACCCCTTGTCTTAACCCCCCAACCCCCCTCTCCCCTCCCAGAGAACCCAGGAGTCCTGGATCCCAAACCACCCTGCTCTAACCCACTAGCCCCCGCCCCCAGAGAACCTAGGAGTCCTCGCTCCCAGTCCCCCTGCTCTAACCCACTAGCCCCCAACTCCCCTCCCAGAGAACCCAGGAGTCCTGGCTCCCAGCCCTTCCCTCCCCACTTAAGAGAAGCCACGCCCCCTCCTGCTGGATTGGGCAGAAGAGGAGAGTTTAACATCCGGGTGTTTGGCGGAGAGGGGGTGGAAGCAAACCGGATAAGGAATTGCCTGAACGAGAAGGTGAGTTGGGGGTTGTCTTTCTTGCAGGTGGCATTCCCCTTCTCTGAATCGCCCACCCCCATCAGCCTCTCTGGGGTGTGTGTATTGTTTCTGCCTCCCCCCTCACCATTCCCACTGCTGCAGCCCCACATGTCAGAGGTGCCCCCTCCCGTCTGCCCTTGCATCTTCCTGTCCCTGTCACTTCTTCTCTCTTTGCTTGCCCCGTAGCTCCCAAGGGGCCGAGCCCTCTAGTCCACCCTCTGGCGCACCAGCCTGTTCTGTGGGGCTCTAGAGAGCTGCCTGGGGAGAAGGGGTGCGGGTATCCTGTGGGGCTGTGTGTGGCGCTCTGTGGGGGAAGGTTGTCCTGTGGGGCTCTAGGGAGCTGCCTGGGGAGAAGGGGTGCGGGTATCCTGTGGGGCTGTGTGTGGCGCTCTGTGGGGGAAGGTTGTCCTGTCGGGCTCTAGGGAGCTGCCTGGGGAGAAGGAGCGGGGTTGTCTGTTCTGTGGGGGTCTAGGAGATGGGGCACAGGTATCTTGCCTGGGGAGATGGGACACAGGTATCTTGTGCGGCTGTGTGTATGGGGAGCTCTGTGGGGGAAGGGTTGTCTGTCCATGGGGCTCTAGGGAGCTTCATCACTGAGGATGTTGGGGAGAAACCCACGCCGGACTGAGTCTTTGTAGGTGATGAATCGAAAGAACAGTCCCAAATAAGTGTGACTGGAGGAAGTTCTAGAGCAAATTGCCAAACTGAATAGTGACAAATCACCGGGACCAGATGGAATTCACCCCAGAGTTCTAAAGGAACTCAAGTATGAAATTGTAGGCCTATTATTGGTAATTTGTAACCTATCACTTAAATCTGTCAGTGTACCAGAGGATTGGAAGGTAGTGAATGTAATGCTAATATTTAAAAAGGGCTCCAAAGGTGATCCTAGAAACTACAGATTGGTGAGCCTGACAGCTATGCTAGGCAAACAGGTGGAAACAGTTAGGAACAAAATTATTGAGCATATTGATAAACATAGCTTAATGGGGATGAGCCAGCAAGGATTTAGGAAAGCAAAGTCATATTGGAATTCTTTGAGAGTGTAAATAAGCATGTGGATAAGGGGGAGCCGGTCGATATAGTGTATCTGGACTTTGAGAAGGCATTTGATAAGGTTCCTCATGAGAGACAGTTGAGGAAATTAAATAGTCATGGAATAGGAGGCAGTGTCCTATTATTGATTGGCACCTGGTTAAAAGATAGGAAGCAAAGAGTAGGACTAAATGGTCAGTTTTCACAATGGAGAGAAGTAACTTGTGGAGCACCGCAGGGCTCTGCCCTGGGACCGGTGGTGTTTAATATATTCATTAATGATCTGGGAAAGGGAGTAAAGAGTGAGGTGATCAGTTTGCAGACACAAAGTTATTCAAGGTAGTTAAAACTCAAGCGGACTGTGAAAAACTGCAGGAGGACCTTGAGAGACTGGATGACTGGGCATCCAAATGACAGGTGAAATTTCATGTGAACCAGTGTAAAATGATGCATATAGGGAAAACTCGATGCGTACAATGCTGGTTTCTAAATTAGGAGTTACCACTCAGGAAAAGGATCTCCCTCCACATTGCGAACAATACATTGAAATCTTCAGGTCAAAAAAGCAAACAGAATGTTAGGAATCGTTTTGAAAGGGATAGAGAATAAAACTGAAAATAAAATATAATGCCTTCATATAGATTTACGGTATGACTGGACCTGGAGTATCGTGTGCAGTTCTGGTCACCCCATCTCAAAAAAGACACAGTAGAACTAGAAAAGGTACAGAGAAGAAGGGCAACAAAAATGATCCGGGGTAGGTTGCAGCTCTTCAGCTTGGAGAAGAGACGACTGAGAGGGGATAGGATAGAAATTGATAAAATTATGAGTGGGGTGGAACGAGTAAATAGGGAGCAGATATTTACCCTCTCTAACTACTAGAACAAGGGGATGCTCCATGAAATTAACTGGTAGCAGATTTAAAACAAATAGAGTATTTTACTATTTGTTGACTCTGTGTAGAATTAGCTTGTGGAACTTACTGCCAGAGAAAGTGGTCACGGCTGGTAGCATAGGTAGTTTTTAAAAGGGATTGGAGAAGTTCTTGGAGGATATGTCCATTAATGGCTATTAGTCAAGTAGATTTTGGGAATGTAACCTCTTACTGTTGGGGGCTGGAACAACGGGGAATGGATTGCCCGTTGTGACCTGTTGGGTACTTCTCCCAAGAGATGGAGATTGGCCCTTGTCGGAGACAGGATGCTGGGCTTGATGGACCATTGGTCTGACCCAGTACAGCACTACTTATGTTCTTACGCATTCTGCCATGGTGTTATGTGGTGCCCCCTTGTAACTTTGGATCCCATAGGTGGATTTGAACCAAATTAGGCCTGCGTGCAGGAGATCCAGTGATTAATATGGACGTTGGATTTCCTCCAGCCAGGTGTCCCAGGGGGAATTGGCCCTTATTGTTGATAGAACACCCCATTTTTTTCCATTGTTGGCCAGTGACATTGGTAGGGAAGCCCATCTATCCTGTGGATCTTTCTCCACGGCAGGAAGCCGGCAGCATGGCAGAGCCACCAAAAGAAGAAGAGGGGGAAGAGGAGGGCCAGGAACAGGGCAAGCCTGAGACCTCCACCGTGCAGGCCAAGAACCTTGCCATCTTGAAGGCCCGGTCATTTGACGTCACGTTTGAGGTGGGAGACGAGTATGAGGTCATCGAGACCATTGGCACTGGCGCCTATGGGGTGGTGAGCTCAGCCCGACGCAAAGACACTGGTGAGGGACTGGGAGACGGGACTCCTGGGTTCTCTGGGAGGGGAGTGGGGGCTACTGGGTTGGAGGAGAGCTGTGTATAACTGGGTCTGTGATCAGAAGTCTACCTCCCCTTAGTATATGGGCCATGGAATGTGCATGTGTATAAGGTACTGTCCTGCTACAGGGAACCAATGCCTCATGTGGCGGAAGGCAGTTGCCCAGACCATACTGCTGCATTTGCTCCTCTAATAATGTCAACCCATGCCTTTTTCTGCACTTGTTCCCCAGGTCAGCAGGTGGCGATCAAGAAGATCCCCAATGCCTTTGATGTGGTCATGAATGCCAAGCGCACCTTGCGTGAGCTGAAGATTCTCAAACACTTCAAGCATGACAACATCATCGCCATCAAGGACATCCTGAAACCTAATGTCCCCTACACGGAGTTCAAATCTGTGTATGCCCTGACAGGACACCTGGGTCCTTTGGGAGAAGGAGCTGGGGGCTGGGAGCCAGGACACTTGGGTTCTCTGAGAGGGTGGTTAGTGAGTTGGAGGAGGGGAGGGCTGGGACCCAGGACTTCTGGTTTCTCTGGAAGCAGTGTGGGGTCTAGTGGGTTGGAGCAGGGGAGGCTGGGAGTCAGGACTTCTGGATTCTCTGGGAGGGGAGTGGGGGCTAGCAGATTAGAGCAAGGGGACCAGTCCTCCTCGGTTCTCGGGAGCGGAGTGGGGGCTAGTGGGTTAGAGCAGAGGAACTGGGAGCCAGGACTCCTGGGTTCTCTGGGAGGGGGAGAAGGGGGCTGGGAGCCAGGATTCCTGGTATGTCTGGGAGGGCTAGTGGGTTAAAGCAGGATGATTGTGAGCCAGGACTTCTGGATTCTCTTGGAGGGGAGTGGGGAGGTGGCTGGGAGCCAGGATTTGAGTTCCCTCCTCACCTGTCTTGTCCCCACCCCCAGCTACGTGGTGCTGGACCTGATGGAGAGTGACCTGCATCAGATCATCCACTCCTCTCAGCCGCTCACCCTGGAGCATGCCCGCTACTTCCTGTACCAGCTGCTCCGCGGGCTCAAGTACATCCACTCAGCCAACGTCATCCACCGCGATCTCAAGCCCAGCAACCTGCTGATCAATGAGAACTGTGAGCTGAAGATCGGGGACTTTGGGATGGCACGGGGGCTGTGCACCGCGCCTGAGGAGTACAAGTACTTCATGACGGAGTATGTGGCCACACGCTGGTACCGGGCCCCGGAGCTCATGCTCTCCCTCCATGAGTACACACAGGCCATCGACATGTGGTCTGTCGGCTGCATCTTCGCTGAGATGCTTGGACGCCGGCAGCTCTTCCCAGGCAAGAACTACATCCACCAGCTCCAGCTCATCATGACCGTCCTAGGCACCCCCTCCCCCAAGGTAGGGACTGTTTGTGTGTGCCAAGCAGCTCAGGAGTGTGATCTGGGGCCTTGGGGACTAATAGAGGATGTGGTCTAGGGGTCTCCATGTGGGGGGAGGAGGCTGTGGCTGGGGGGGATGAGCTGGGTGCTGGTTGGAGTCTGGGAGCTATGGGGTGTGGGCCGGGCTTAGGGTATAGAATAGTAGGGTGGGGCAGCACCTCCAGGGTCCTCTCGCCAACCCCTGCTTGGGTGCAGGATGCTCTCTGCCTGCAGTGTCACATACACGTGCTTGTCCAGCCGATTCCTGGAGCTCCCCCAGCCCCATCCAATTGCTCCACTGCTCGTGCAGCTCAGCTTTGTCTGACGTTGAACCGCAGTCATTCCCTCTTACTCTCTCGTCTGTTGCAGCAGAGAATAACTATCCACCCCCTTCTCTGTGGAATCCTTCTAGATGGTTGAAAAAGGCTAACCTAATGCCGCTATATTCATCTATGGTGTGATATTATAGAAGCTTATAAAATCATGAGTGGTGTGGAACACGTAAATAGGGAACGGTGGTTTAGTCTCTCAACTAGGAGACACTCCATTAAACTAGCGGGTATCAAACTTAACATAAATAAAAAAGTATCTTTTCACTCAACACACAAGTTGTGGAATTTGTTGCCAGAAGATATGGTCGAAGCCAGTAGTTTAGCTGGGTTTTAAAAAGGATTGGACAAGTTTCTGGAGGATAGGTCCATTAGCAGCTATTAGCCAGATAGGTTTGGGGAGTGTCTTACTGTCGGGAGCGGGGAGTGAACAACAGGGAATGGATCCCCCATTGTGATCTGTTGGGTACTTCTTCCAAGCAATCGAGTTTGGCTACTGTCGAAGACAGGATGCTGGGCTGGATGGACCTTGTCTGACACAGTATGGCACTACTTATGTTCCTTGCCGGCCCTTGATCTGTTAGTGATAACAGGGGTGAACTACCCAACTCCTATTTACCTCTGTCTTCTCCCAAAAGGGAAATTGTGTCCAACCTGGCGAAAGCAGCAAAAGGATTGCAAAATGATGAGCAAAAGGATTGCAGCTTGGGCTAGATAAAGAGTTGGTCAGAGAATACCTAGATACTCTAAGCAAGTTCATCTTTGGGGCCAGATGAATTGCATCCTAGGCTACTGAAGGAACTTGCTGATCTTTTCTCGGAACCTCTGTTGGTCATCTTTGAGAACTCTTGGAGAACGGGTGAGGTGTTGGAAGACTGGAGATGGGCAAATGTTGTCCCTGTCTTCAAAAAGCGGGGAAAGGAGGATCCGGGAAACTATAGACATTGAACTATAGAAACACCCTGACATTGATACCTGGAAAGATACTAGAACAGATTATAAAGCAGGAAGTCTGTAAGCATCTAAAAAACAATGCAGTGATTACTAGAAGCCAGCATAGGTTGGTTAAGAATAAGTCATGCCAGACTGATCTTATCTCCTTTTTTGATCAAGTTACTAGTTTAGTGGATCATGGGAATGCTGTGGACGTAATATCTTGATTTCAGCAACGCATTTGACAAAGTCGGAGTCCCCCATTGTATTCTTGTTGACAAGCTGATAAAATGTGGGCTAGATGATAATACCGTTGTTACAGCTGGTTAAAGAACTGTACTCAGAGTGCTCATCAATGGCTCCTCATCAATCTGGAGGGAGGTGTCAAGCGCGGTGCCGCAGGGATCTGTCCTGGGCCCGGTAGGTACTGTTCAGCATCTTTATTAATGACTTGAATGAAGGAGTAGAGGGAATGCTTATTAAATTTGCAGATGAAACAAAACTGGGAAGGATAGCGAACACCTTTAGAAGAGAGAAATAAAATTCAGAGGGAACTTCATAAGTTGGAAAACTGGGCTGAGACTAAAAAAAAAAAATGAAGTTCAACAGAGATCAATGTAAAGTTCTGCATTTAGATAAGAAAAATCAAATGTACGAACACAGGATGCGGGATCCCTGGCTTGGCAGCAATCCATGTGAAACGGATCTGGGGATTGTAGTTGATCAAACTCAACATGAGTCAGCAATGTGATGTAACTGCAAAACAGGTGAATGCAGTTTTAGGCTGCGTTTAACAGAAGTATTGTTTCCAAGTCTTGAAAAGTCATAGTTTCACTCTATTCTGCACTGGTCAGACTCATCTGGAGCACTGTGTTCAGTTCTGGGCACCGCATTTTAAGAAGGACATCGACCAATTGGAACGGGCGAAGGAGCCGTTACGTTTAGCCTAGAGAAAATTATGGGGAGACATGATCTTCCATTACCTGAAGGGCTGTTGCAGAGTAGATGGAGCAGACTTGTTCTCTGTTGCTCCTGAGGGCAGGAATAGAATCAACGGGCTCAAATTACAAGAAAGTAGATTTTGGCTAAACATTAGGAAGAAATTCCGAACGGTAAGAGCTATTTGACGGTGGAACAGGCTGCCTAGGGCGGGGGTGGGCTCTCCTTTTCTGGAGGTTTTCGAACAGAGGCTGGACGGCCGTCTGCCAGGGATGCTGTAGCTGTGGATTCCTGCGCGGAGCAGGGGGTTGGACTGGATGCCCTCTGAGCGTATGGGTTAGACGTATCCGATACAGGGCTGGGGATTACGGGGTGGGTAGGGGCTGTGACTAAGGGTATGGTTTGGGGGCTGAGGGGCTAGGAGCCATGAGTAGAGGTTATGGGTAGGGTGAATTGGAGGTAGGGTTCGGGTGTAAGGGGGTTGTAGATAGAATGATTTGCACTCAAGGCCTGAACTTTAGGAATATGGATGAAGGTGGAAGCTGGAGAATCTGAGCTGAGGTGTGGGGGGGTGGGGGGTGAGGTGATGGGACAGAGCAGCGCAATCCTGGCTGAGATTTGCTAGACTTTCCCTGTCTGTGTTGCTGTCGGGGATCTACGTCACAGCTAGGTTAAGGTCTAGGGATACAGGCTGGATGGGGCTGTTGGCTGGAGATGGGGACATGGCATTATTAGTTTGGCCCTGTTGGACAGTTCTTAGGTTCATCATTACCCTGTGGAACTCCTTGTCACTGTTTCTTGTTCTCTAGGTCATCCACGCGATCGGGGCAGACCGAGTGCGAGCCTACATCCAGAGCCTGCCATCACGCCAGCCGGTCCCCTGGGAGACACTGTACCAGCACGCAGACCGGCAGGCGCTGGTGCTGCTTTCCAAGATGCTGCGCTTTGACCCGCGGGAGCGGATCTCAGTGGCAGAGGCACTGAAGCATTCCTTCCTGGCCAAGTACCATGATCCGGATGATGAGCCCAACTGAGTGCCTGCCTTCGACTTTGACTTCGACAAGGAAATCCTGACCAAGGAGCAGATCAAGGAGGCCATCGTGGCTGAGATCAATGACTTCCATGAGCGGCGGGAGGGGATCCGCCGACAGATTAGCTTCAAGCCAGCCCTGCGCCCAGCCTGCGACAGGAGTGTGCCTGCCATGCGCTGCCAGGACGTGGATATGCTCAGCGCCAGCACTGACTACGCCATGGAATCACCCGTCCCATATACCCCCGAAACAATCGACCTGACCTCGCCTGCCCTCCTGCCCGAGGTGAAGGCTGAACCAGAGCCACCCCCGGCAGCCCCCAAGAGAGAGGGGGCCATCTCGGATGATACCAAAGCAGCTCTCAAAGCTGCTCTGCTAAAATCGGCAATGAGGAACAAGACCAGGGGTAAAGGACATGGGGGTGGGGGTGGGAGCCAGGACTCCTGGGTTCTCTGGGAGGGGAGTGGGGGGCTAGCGGGTTAGAGAAGGGAGCCAGGGCTCTCTGGGAGGGGATGGGGGTTAGAGCAGGGGAACTCGGAGCCAGGACTCCTCGGTTCTCTGGGAGGGGAGTGGGGGGCTAGCGGGTTAGAGCAGGGGGGTGGGGCTGGGAGCCAGAACTCCTAGGTTCTACTTTTAATCTTGTGCATCCTTTGTGGAGTTTGCTCTACTTTTCACTAGAATAACAGGGCCTTCAGGTGTGGATAGCAAAGGATCCCAGGACTGTTGGAGCAGGGGCTGCAGGTGGGGATTGAGGGGCAGCAGTAGAGCTGAGGGAGCCCAAGGCTGCAAGGGCAGGGGCAGCAGTCAAGCCGGACAGGTGAGACAGGTTATAATTGAAGAACTCTCTTCATAGACACCCCTTGCTCTGTCCCGGACCCCCCTGATATCCGGAGGCCCGTGACAGCGAAGGAGCGCCAGCGGGAACGGGAAGAGAAACGCAAGCGACGCCTGGAGCGAGCAAAGGAACGAGAGAAGAAGCAAAAGGAGAAAGAGAGGGAGCAGAAGGACATGCTGACAGAGAACGACCGGAATCTGCTGGAACGGTGGACCCGAATGGTGGACCAAACTCAGCAAAAGCCGCCCCATAATGGAGTGGCTGTCCCGCCCCCCCCTCCGGGGGCCAGTCTGAGCCTGCTTCCTGTCGCCCCTCTCCCCAACCCCAATGTTGTCCATTATATCCCTGCTCCATCAGCCTCTTTCCTTGTAGCAGCTGCCCCTCCTTGCCCTAAAGATGTCTCCAAGATTGCCCCCGTGGGGCAGAATTTCCCAGCCTCCTTTCGCGTAGCGGGGTGGACTGGAGTCCCATCGGAGAACTGGGCTGCTGGGGCACAGCCAGAGGCTGCGACGGGCCTAGGGAGCTATGAGAAGCCAGGACTGGACCCTGCTGCTTTCCTGCAACAGATGGAGGCTGCTAAGCCCGTCAGCCCCAGGGGGGTTGGGAAAAGAGCGGGACAGGAGGAGGGGGCTTTGGAGACACCAGATATCAACATGGTCACCCAGCAGCTCTCCAAATCCCAGGTGATGGGACTAAATGGGGGACTGGGCCTTTCTCTTCAATGGGGCACTAGCTCCAGTTCATCCCCAGGTCCGAGAGGGAGCAAGCAACTGACTCAGGGGGTGGGGTATGGGGTCTTTCCCCTTTAGGAGGTGCTGGCTCCAATCCAGCCCCAGGTTGTTGGGGGCTACCTGGCTCAGGGTGGGAGTGGAGAAATGGTTCGGGAGCCTTTCCCCTCCAGGGAATTCAGTGCCAGTATGAAGGATGAGGGGGCTGGCTCGCTCATGGAGTGGGGAATGGGCTGATGATTTGTGTTTTGCTGTTCTCCTAGGTTGAAGACCTGCTTCCCCCCATCTTCTCAGTTACCCCCAAGGGCAGCGGGGCCGGCTATGGGGTGGGCTTTGACCTGGAGGAGTTCCTGAACCAGTCCTTCGACATGGTGGGAGAGAACAGGGAAAGGTAAGAACCCAGGTGTCCTGGCTCCCAGACTCCCTGCTCTTAACCCACTAGCCCCCACTCCCCTCCCAGAGAACCCAGGTGTCCTGGTTCCCAGACTCCCTGCTCTTAACCCACTAGCCCCCACTCCCCTCCCAGAAAACCCAAGAGTCCTGGCTCCCAGCTCTCTTGCTCTAAGTTACTAGCCCCCACTCCCCTCCCAGAGAACCCAGGAGTCCTGGATGGCTCCCAGGCTGCCCTTGGGGCGGTCTCCTTTATCCCTCAGTTCTGGAGGTGGCAGCTGCTGCTCATCGTTTTCTCTTGGTTTGGTTATCGAGGCTCTGCCCTTCTCGAGATCCCGAATTCATTGTCCCCTTTTTTAATGGGGGGAGGGTTATGTTTTCCATGGGGGTCCTATGTAAGCAGAGCACAGATGGGAGGGTTGCTGTTTTGTCTCTGCAGCCAAGGCGACTCTGCCCCCCTCTCAGCTTCTCTCCTTGCCGACTGGCTGGAGGTGCATCGGATGAACCCTGCCGACATGGAGTCTCTTCAGCAGGAGCTGCAACTGGGCTCCCCCATGATTCTCTCCGATATCCCCGACCTTCAAGATGCCTGAAACCTGCACTCTCCTCCTCTGCGGGCGACACTTCCCTGCCTGGGTACTCGTGGGGGGAGGGGGCTCGGTAGGGGGCACTCTCCCCTCAGTCAGTGCTGACCCCAGTGTAGCACTAGGGGGTGCTGTGCTGCAGGGAGCAGGGTGGGGGCTCAGTAGTGGGGGCTCTCCCCTCACAGTCAGTGCTGACCCCAGTGTGGCACTAGGGGGCGCTGTGCTGCAGGGAGCAGGGTGGGGGCTCAGTAGAGGGTGCTCTCCCCTCACAGTCAGTGCTGATGCCTGTGTGGCACTAGGGGGCGCTGTGCTGCAGGGAGCAGGGTGGGGGCTCAGTAGAGGGTGCTCTCCCCTCACAGTCAGTGCTGACCCCAGTGTGGCACTAGGGGGTGCTGTGCCGCAAAGAGCAGGGTGGGGGCTCAGTAGTGGGGGCTCTCCCCTCAGTCAGTGCTGACCCCAGTGTGGCACTAGGGGGCGCTGTGCTGCAGGAAAGGGTCACAGTGCGGGTTCAGGAAGGGGCACTCTCCCCTCGCAGTCAGTGTGGCACTAGGGGGTGTGGTGTTGCAGGGTAGGGGCTCAGGAAGGGATGCTCTTTTCCTGACCCTTCACATACTTTCTTCAAGATCCTCCTGTCTGTCCTACCTGTGTGAGAACATTTTTTTCCCTAGTGTTATGCTTCCTAATTCCCTCAGCTTTGCCTGCTGTTATTTCCAACCCTGCCCCCTCCCAGCAGTGACCATGGGGCAGGCTGTGAAGCACAAACCACCCCAACCCTCCTTGTCTTTTAGATTGTAAGCCACAGGCAGGGACCGCGTCTGATTGTATGTTCTGTACAGCGCCAGGTTTTGCAACTGGCGCTTTATAAATGTTTAATAATAATAATAACCAGGGTGAGGACCCCCAACAGCAACTGTACCTTTCTGCAGCCAAAGGCTAAAACGCAACCATAATCACAACAAAAAACAAAGGTACAGCTATTTATTACAATCCAAAAAAATCATACAAGTATGTACAATGAACATAGCCCCATGCCCTCAAAAATTGCTGGAGCAATAATCAAAAATAACCTCATATACCAAATCAGTCCCCAAATTCTAAACAATCATAAGAGTCAAAGGATGACATAAAACCAATAGAACAATCAATACCAAAATTCCAATGGAACAATGACAATTCCAAAAAGCTGTAAAAAAACAATCCCAAACGCATTTCAGGGCACAAGCCCCTTCTTCAGTGGGACGTACTCATTAACATAGACTGTAGAAGAGGCTCTGAAAAGATAAAAAAGAATAACAAAGAGGAATTTTACATCATGGTCACACTAACTGTGTATCATCATATTCAATTGATTAAGGACGTGAACATACTTCTACCAGCAGAAAATCCTCACTCTTATTATCCCTTTTGGTACAGCAGACGGACTTGCTGAATCATATGTGCAGACTGGCTTGGGGGGGAGCAATGAACAAACCTCCTTCTATTCATGGCTGGAACAAAAAGGCCATAGGAATATTACAGACCCAAACTCCATAGGAGACACTCCATGATACAGTGCACTTTGAAAACGCCTCATGCCACCAAATGTAACATAAATGTTGACTTACATTTGTTCTCCCCTTCTCCTCATATCATTATTTTTGAGGCTAAATGCCAAGTATCTCCACTGCAGCCCAAGCAAGATGCTAACTCCAAGAGTCACCGTGTTCTAATGCTCAATCCCCATGCCCCCTGCACTGATTTTATAATCCTATTCATCTGGCCTCACAGCCCCATGTGTATGCTGCTAAATGCTTCATTTTAAAACTGCAGTGCCTTCCTGCAAGTCATCAACTGTAATGCATCCAATTTCTTTTTCCGCATCACCTCCTTACGTTCCTGTGGTAACACAGTCCAGCGTAGCCCCAGATCAGATCATTCATCTTCCCATCATCTTCATATTGGAGTCCTTATCTGTTCTATGTGTCTTATATAGTCCACATTGACAAACTGCTAAAAATACAGTCCTGCTGCTAAAATACACATCCAAGAGCAATATCTAATCCTTGGATGGTCATGTCCTGTCAGCCCCTACATGACAAAGCACCATATGCTATATATACATATTAAAAATATACAGGCACCGTTGATGGAGCACTTTATTCAGAAGGGTCATAAAGCACAAGAGATGCGATTTCTACGCCTTGAGAGAATAGCTAGTACAGGTCAGTCCGAACATTAAAAAACTAAAGAGGAGAGAAGCTTGTTGGATTCATAGACTGGATACAGTAATACCAGTAGGTCTCAATGAGGATAATTCACTATTTGTTTACATATAAGAATTATGTGTTGGTCTATTATTGTTTTTTGGATCTCCAGCAGCAACATGTTATCAATAGTTACCATTGGTGAAAGTTATGGATTATTGTATATTTTGATATTTTTAATATGTATATATAGCATATGGTGCTTTGTCATGTAGGGGTTGACAGGACATGACCATCCAAGGATTAGATACTGCTCTTGGATGTGTATTTTAGCAGCAGGACTGTATTTTTAGCAGTTTGTCAATGTGGACTATATAAGACACATAGAACAGATAAGGACTCCAATATGAAGATGATGGGAAGATGAATGATCTGATCTGGGGCTACGCTGGACTGTGATACCACAGGAACGTAAGGAGGTGATGCGGAAAAAGAAATTGGATGCATTACAGTTGATGACTTGCAGGAAGGCACTGCAGTTTTAAAATGAAGCATTTAACAGCATACACATGGGGCTGTGAGGCCAGATGAATAGGATTATAAAATCAGTGCAGGGGGCATGGGGATTGAGCATTAAAACACGGTGACTCTTGGAGTTAGCATCTTGCTTGGGCTGCAGTGGAGATACTTGGCATTTAGCCTCAAAAATAATGATATGAGGAGAAGGGGAGAACAAATGTAAGTCAACATTTATGTTACATTTGGTGGCATGAGGCGTTTTCAAAGTGCACTGTATCATGGAGTGTCTCCCACTGCCTCCGGATACTCCTCCGTACGGGTAGCATCTCCCTTTGACCTCCAGGAGGCAGAACTCAATGTTCTCTTTTGCGCATGCACGCCGAGCTACCCCTTCTCCTTCCCCGCCAGTCTAATTTCTGCCTTCGGACTGACAGGAGGTTCACTGAGACGCTCCGTTGGGGGCATGCACAATGGGATATTCCCGCCTAAACAACTGAGGTGCCGAATCTTGGAGTGGAAGAGGGGAGCCGTTGCTCCTCAGGCGGGGCCGAAGGGCAAACCGTTCCCAGACACTGACGGGGGAACAGTGACAAAGCCCAGGC
>QEPC01010756.1:536906-550897 GCA_003113815.1 Sphenodon punctatus
TGTAACACGGGCCTACATGTAGACTACAAGTCTGGTAAATATGTAATGCAAAAGGTTCCACATGTATGTAATGTTACAATTGAGAACTGTAAAACTCAAATTAGGGCTGTGACACATGACCAAGCTACAGGAAATGCAAAGAGATACAAAGAATGTGTATTTGAGAACCCTAGCCAGACAGACCTGCAGAGGTGCAAAACAGCCTTCATGTTTGCCTGGGTTGCCTACGTGACAGGTCACACATTTCCATTTTCCCCTAGGCGGGAAACCTGAGACAAAGAAGGAGGAAGAGTACTTAAGCCAGCTTCGCTATTGCTTGCCCAGAGCCACTTTGAGCACTCTCATCTACATCCAAAAGCTACCAGCCAGCAAGGCTGAAAACATATGAACTGAGAGACAGGATTTTGTTCTCTAGCAACTCTAAGTCTGCAGACCCAGTTGCTTAAACCAAAGGTATTTCATGTCCCATTACAATTGGTAGATGATCACTACCTGCTTGAAAAACCACCCTAAATCCTGTTACCTTATCAATCAGGTACCAGGAAACTGCCATGAGATCTATAGTACTACTTCCCCTGATCTATATAAAGGTAAATTCTCCTAGAGGATCCTCAACCATCCTACCATTCAATAAAAAGAGGCTCATCTCAGCAATTAGCTTGCCAAAAGAAATGCCACTTTTATTAAACCTCCTATCCAATAAAGGGGAAGTTTCTTCTGTCACCCACATCTCTCCTTGTTGAAATGAATCCAAATCTGACTTACCCAAGCGGGCATTGAAGTCCCCGGCCAATATTATTCCCCCCTCCAAATGTAACTCTTCAATAGCTCCAATCACCTCCCTCAATCCCTCCCAATAGGTCTCCTTATAATACACTGAGCCATATGGAGCAATATACACATTAATCAGTGCCATCCTATATTCCCGGATGGTCATTATTACCCCTCAACAAAACGGGGTCTCCCTGGGAAGTGGGGCACAAGTGGCAGCCAGCCTGTTCGATATAAGGCACACACAACCCCCACTCAGTCATCCTCCCCCCCGCCCCCCCACTGGCAAAGTCACAGTCTGAGACACTAACCGTCATACCAGATGTAATTTGTAAATTGCACTCTTCATCACAGATGTCACCTGAACATTCATGCAGAGCTGAGAGTCGAGGAGCGCACCCAGACTGCAAACCTGAGGAACCAAGGTAGGGCGCACCCCATCAATGATGGGGGCCTCCACTCCCTCAGCCCTCCCCACCAGCATCGCCTCCATCTTGTCAGGATTCAACTTAAGGTGTCTCACCCTCATCCAGTCCCCCAGAGCTGTCAGACATCGAGTAAGCAACAAGACTGCTGGGCCAGAGTCTGCTGAAAATGAGGTAGAGCTGGGTGTCAGCAGCATATTGATGACATCACACTCCAAATCCTCTCACAACCTCACACAAGGGCTGCATATACACGTTGAACAGGGTTGGGAACAGAATAGAACCCTGCGGGACCCCACATGCAAAATCCCTGCCCCCAGCACCACACAGTGACTTCTTCCAGCCAGAAATGAGCAGAACCATTANGAGGTCTGGGGTTTTTATGAGAGGTGGGACTTCTGGGGTGCTGAAATTCCAGAGGATTTGAGTTGTGTTTGATTAGCAAAGTTGTGCTTCTATGTCAAACCTGTTGCAAATTTGCTTCCCAGCATGCATAGTTATGCCAATCAAGTTAATTATGCAAATATTAATGCTTGCGGTGAATTTGCAGAATTTGGCTTTACTGGTTGCAGAATTTAAGATTTTTGGTGGTGAACTCGGGTCCCTGTCTCTAATTACTAGGACTGTAGCAGAATGTCGCAGCGGTAGCTATTTCTGCTGGAAACAGCGTTTCCGCAATTAGTAGTATTTCATTAGTAGAGGCTTTCATTCTGCTAGTTTCATTCCGCTACTTCTGCAGTTCCACTAATTTCATTCAGCTACTTCCACAGGCTTCGCAAAATAGCAGAAACATGACATTTTTGCTACTTCCGCCATTCCGCCAGCACCACAAAATAGCAGAACAGCAGTTTTCCGACAGTTTCCGCAATTTTTCCGCAATTCCACAATTTGCAGAATGCCAGCAGAATTAGCAGACTGTCCTCAGAAAAGCAGCGGCGTGGCGCGGGCAATTCCGAAATGGCAGAATGGAATTGTGGCACGGTAACAGCTGCTGCCGCATCAGCCCTACCGTCCTGTCTCGCTCCTCCCTTTTGCTTCCAAACTCCTTGAACGGGTTGTCTACTCCCGTTCTGTTACCATCTAATTACCATCCAATTACTGTCCTGTTACCGTCTAATTACCGTCCCGTTCTGTTACTGTCTAATTACCATCCTGTCTCGCTCCTCCCTTTTGCTTCCAAACTCCTTGAACAGGTTGTCTACTCCCATTGCCTCGACCTCCTCTCCGCCAACTCCTCTCTTGACCCCTTCCAATCTGGCTTCTGCCCCCTTCGCTCCACTGAAACCGCTCTGGCTAAGATCACCAATGATCTTCTTGTGGCTGAATCCAACTGCCTTTACTCTATTCTGGTCCTCCTTGATCTCTCTCCTGCCTTCGACACTGTTGACCACTCACTCCTGCTTGAATCGCTTCACTCCCTCGGATTTCGGGACTCTGTCCTAGACCGGTTCTCCTCCTACCTTTCTGACTGCTCATTCAATGTATCTCTTCCTAACTCCTCCCCCCTACCCCTCTCAGTCGGGGTTCCCCAAGGCTCTGTCCTTGGCCCGCTCTACAATCAAAGATGGACAAGGATGAGGGGAACGCACAGGGAAAGACAGATACACATGTATTCCCATTTTACATATGGGGAAGGGTAACTGAGACTGAGAGGCTTTGACTTCTCCAAAATATCTACACATTAGAGCTTTAAAAAAAGTCCTTCTTTGTGGCTCAGTGAGTCAGCGTCTCTGCTTTGGGGTGGATGCACAGAAGATTCTACCCTTTTTTTGCTCAAGTCCCCCTTCTATTCATCTGGCATATAAAGTAAGTATGTAGGCACACACACACACACACATGCACTCCACCATTCTAAAGCCAAAATGGGTACTCCTCATGGGATACAAAATGAGTAGTGCACATGGACTAATACACAAATGGTAGGTTGAATAATGCATATTTGATGGTATCCCCATTTATTTATTCAAATGCATAGTTTCCCTCTGCACCCCTCCATGCCACGCATCCACCGACCGCCATGGATGACCCCTCCATGACTCCTTGACGTGCGGCCTGGGTATGTCTGGCCTGGGTATGTCTGTCTGTGTATATGTGCATATGAGGCATACATACACATACATATCTTTATTCCTACGCATATATATATATATATATATATATATGATGTATGTGCATGTTTATATAGCTGCATGTATAAATGTGTATATATACAAATATGTGTACATATATGCATGTATAGATGTGTATATACACAAATATATGTATACTTACACATATAAATATATATGTGTGTGCGTGTGTGTGTGTGTATGTGCATACACAAATTTGTATTGATGGATGTATTGGTACTCTCAGGAGTGCAATAAACAACAGAAGTCTATTGGCATAGTTGTTAAGGTCCCTGCTTGGCATACAATTTATACCTGTCATTCCGCGGGTTCAGATTCTTGCTGCTCTGTTTAACTTTAATTTTTTCCCCCTTGTACATTAGTGTTATTGTTCTTTTAATCATACAATTATTGCTGTGTTGTGTTGTTCATTGCATACTTTCCATGCTAAAAAATATGCTTTGCTAATACAGTAACCAACAGCCAAGATTCACATTGCCGGGGACAAAGCACGCAGTGTCGCTGCTAGGCAACGAGCTACAACGTCAGCCGGGGAGGGAGATTTAAACTGGGTGGGCAGGGCACACAGCAACAGCACAGCACACTACAGGGACGTGGCGTGATATAGCCAGGTGGGAGGGAGAGGCGCGTTCTGCTGCTGGAGACCATGGCTGGATGCTGCTCTTCCCCAGGGCTCGCGGGCATAGCAACCCATAGCTGGAGCTTCTGCGAGACAATGGCCCTGTGTGATCTTTGGCATTCCCCGACCATGCAATTGCTTGCCAATGCCAACTGCCCGGACAGCCACACAGATGCCTATGCGAGTCTGAGTTCCGGACTCCGCTACTTTGGGTATGAGTTGAGCGCCCGCGACTGCCAGCTGCATATGGAGACACTGGGCCTCCATCCCTTTCCCGATGGTCACATCCCGGAGATGATGTGCTTGCATGTGGTGTGGTCCATGGCAGAGACCGTGTCTGCTCTGTATGTGTGCAGCATGTCCTCCTTCACAGCCTGTCTGGTGGAGAGGGGCCCTTCCCTGGCCGTGTCCTTCTTTGGCTGTGTCCATGGGGCCCGTGGGTACCAGCAGTCACGTGGAGCGGCCTACCACCGCCTGTTGGAGCTGGGTCACCTTCCGTGGCCTCCAGATGCTGACTATGTCTTACCGGAGCCCACTGCGGTGGAGCTGATGGCGCTGGCTGGTGTGTGCTCTCAATCCCATGTGCAGGTGGGGCTGGCAATGCCAGATCCCTTTGAGGTGTACTACCTGGTCTCACACTACATGTCTGAGCTGGGATACCGTCGGGGCATGCTGCAGTGGCCCCACTATATGCACCTGGCGGGCCACCCGGCCCCTGGCCCCTTCTTGGCCCCCTGCAGCTGGTTGTGCCTGTGAGGCCCCCTGTGCCTTCCGTGCCCTCAGTGTGACTGGCCCCGCTGTGTGCTCCCGCCTCCGCCCTGTCGCCGTGGGTCGCTGCCCGCCTCCTCCATGATGTCCACTCCACCATGGCTTCCTCCAGTGCTTCCCTACTACAGCTGTGATTCCTCCTGTGCCCGTGCCAGTGCCACCCCCCACCAACCACCCGTGGGTGACTCTGTGACCATGGGTCCTTATCATGTCCCCCCCCGGATGAGACTGAGAGTTATTTGATTTCAAACTTATTTGATTACTGCACTGCGCTCCAGTGCAGTGCAGCAGTGCAGCAGGTTGGTTGAACTTGGGAGGGAGGAAGAAGTCAAGGACTCGGGAGGGAAGTGCATGGAGGGAGATCAATGTAACACAATGAAAGGGCGATTATATTATTATTTTTGTTTTTCATAATGTATGTTGTTACTGTCTGTATCCCAGTGTAACCACACAAATCCAGCTTCTTCTTATCTAAACCATGCTGCCATTCAAGAACCATTCAATAAATAATTATTAGTATTTATTTGTTTCAGTCTGTTTTCAAACTTGCCATCCAGGGCTGCATGCCACTAGACAACCGTCCCCTCCCCGCCAGCCAAGACTGTTTTACAAACAACTTGAAGTTGAACTTGTTGCCAGCCATCCAGTAATGCAGTACCAGTTATTAGGAGGGAGGGGAGTTGAGTGGACTGAAGTTGAATGTTATTGTTGTGAAGTCTCTGAGTGCCCTGCCCCCACCTCAAAGAGTTAGGAGGAAACTGTTTGTTCACTACTAGTAGCCGGGTAGCTAGCCAACCGTCCCCTCCCCCACCCTCCGGGCAAGCCTGAGCGGAGTGAATGACTCACAGACACATACGACTCAGCCTAAAAAGGCTGGCCCAGGGGAGTAGCCCAGCTGCAGTGTATGTTATCTTAACAACACATCTCTGACTTTGAGTGTGTGGGGGGAAGGTATGTTTCAGAATGAGGAATGACTCTCAGTCATTCCTGTGAGTGGAATGGGCCTGCATAAGTGTGGTGTGTGGAATGGATTTCAAAATCCTCGCCACCCACCCACCTAAGGTGGCCAGTCCTCCAGAGACCACTTCCTAAATCCATCTCAAAGCTCACCACAACATGGCGGGTTTTTTTAGTTTTAGCTTGCTGTAATGGCCCTGCCCCTAGTTTAGCCAGAATCCAGAGACCAGTCCTCTCTCAGCCCCCCAAAGTGAGTAAGGATTGAGAACTGCTACTGCTCTTTTAAGATGATCTAATGTGTCATTAGAAGTGTTGCAATAAAATGCCTCAACAGCTGGCCTCAGTTTCGCCAAGTTACTGTTTTGTTACCAAAGCTTCTTAGCAAGGGGCAGCTATCAGCAGCACTGCATCCTTGTCTCTTCCTCTGTTTCGGGAAGAGATTTATACGTCCAACAAAAAGCTTTGATACCTTGTGTAGGTGACATCGTGCTATCTTATTCTTTGGCTGCATAAGTGGGTGCTGCTTTAAGTATGGTTTTGGGGAGTCAGACAGAGTCACTCACAGCGGCTGTGTGGCAGGGGAGGGGAGGGGAGCAGTTAGGGGAGGGGATCCAGCTTCTTCTTTCTTCACCATGCTGCCATTCAGGAACCATTAAATAAATAACAATTATTTTTAATTTTTTTAAGTCTGTTTGCAAACTTGCCGTCCAGGGGGGCATATTGTGAAGTCTCCGAGTGCCCTGCCCCCACCTCAAAGAGTTAGGAAACTGTTCACTAGTTAGTAGCCGCCAGGTACTTAGCTAGCCAACCGCCCCCTTCCCCACCCTCTGGGCAAGCCTGAGCTGAGTGAATGACTCAGCCACAGACACATAAGTCAGCCTAAAAAGGCTGGGCCAGGTGGGAGTAGCCCAGCTGCAGAAGCCATGCCCCACCTGCAGCGGCAGTCACCAATCCCGGCTGCTGGATTAATGCTTAAGTTTCCCTCCCTTGGCAACTGCGACCTGTCTGTAATTGCGTTCGAATCCTATCGTCGCATTTCTTCCTTTTTTTTTTTTTAAACTGTAGAAGCAGTGTACAGTCACAAGATGTCTTTCTATGGCTATTAGACCATTACAGTCGGCAAGCTAAGGTGTTTCATTGCACAAAATACTTTTTCCATTTCCATTTCATTTCCATTTCATTTATATCCTGCACTTTTTCGAAAATGACTCAAGGCGGCTCACAGAAAAAAATACATTCCTGGGTATATTCCCACACAGGGGACCCAGCTCAATACAATATAACAATTAACATAATATCCTAAAAACACATTAACATATTCATCACATATTTATCGCCCCACTATTATCTCATTCCAACACCGCCCACACACGGGCAGGTCCCACAATAATCATTCCTGTCTCCTGCTGCCACCAGGGAAACATGTGGCCAGCTCCTCCCCTCTCTCACTGGAGGGAGCTAGCCCCACCATCTCCACATCAAAACCCCCACAATCCACACAACATCACAGGGGGTTACCCCCTTTCCCCCTCCGAACCCCGAAGGGTCCCAAAGGGCCGCACCCTTTGGCCGTGGCCGTCGGCCCCGTGACCGTCAGCCCCGTGGCTGCCAGTGCGTTGTTTTTAAAGCCGGCTGGGGGCGTGTCCAAAATAGAGGGAGGAGAGTAAGCGGCCACAGCCACTTACCAGTCTCGTTTCTCCTCCAAGTGTTTTCCTTGAACCTGCCCCTCCCCCCCCCCCGGAGCCCGCTCTACGGCTGCCGCCGCCACAAATGGCAGGTAGTTGAAACTGACCGGGGCTTCTGCCGTCTTTATCCCGGTAGGTGGGAAGGGTCCATGGTGCCGCCGCCATCAAGTCTCTCCCAGCTGGTATCCCCGCACTCCCACAAACCTCGGACTTCACAGCATTCACCCTTGGCTCTCATGCAGAGCGAGCCGCCTCTGCCTCCTTGGCTCTGCTAACGGCTCCGCCAACGGCTGCTTCGCCCTTTGGCAGCGCCCTTCGGCCACCGCCCTGAGGGCGCCACCCTCAGTGCAGCCTTCTGCTCTAAGCAGCTTACCTGGGGGGAGAAGACAGGGAAACACACAGGTGTAGCTGGCTGTCCTCCCTGCAGCTTCTGCCTCTGGGGCCAAGCTCTCCTCTGATAATAGTCATGCTTTGGCTGACGTGTGCATCTGCGGCGGCGCCCGAGAATTGCCATGCTCATAGTCCCAGCAGAGACTGTGCAGCTTCTTATCTAAACCATGCTGCCATTCAAGAACCATCCAATAAATAAAAATGAGTTGGTTTTTTTTTCAGTCTGTTTCCAAACTTGCCATCCAGGGCTGCATGCCACTAGACAACCGTCCCCTCCCCAAGACTGTTTTACAAACAACTTGAAGTTGAACTTGCCAAGACATCCAGTGCTGCAGTGCCAGCAGTAACTAGGTTGGGAGTGGGACTTGGGAGGGGAGTGGAATGAAATTGAATGTTATTGTGAAGTCTCCGAGTGCCCTGCCCCCACCTCAGAGAATTAGGAAACTGTTCATCACTAGTTAGTAGTAGGTAGCCGTCCGGTAGTTAGCTAGCCAAGCCAACCTTCACCTCCCTCCACCCCCCCGCCAAGCCTGTTTTACAACTGTTTTACAACTTGCAAAGCCATCCAGTGTGCTGCAGTAAGTGTAGGGAGTTGAGACTGTGGCAGTCAGTTCTGAAGCCAATTTATTGCTCCCCCTCAAGTACACTGTGCAGAGAGTGGGACCTGTCTCAAAAAAGCAGTCTTTCTTAGGGGATTATTTCACTGTCCTTTGTTAACTACACAATCCATATACAAAGACTCTTATAAATTATAAGATTAAAATGCTATTTCCTCCCAGTCCCTCCCTAATGTTTCTGCAATTGAGTTAGATGCAGATGCAGTTAGTGCAGTAAGGGTTTTTTCTGACATGACACTAACCTCAGTTTAACCACAATCAAACATTTCAAACCATGTACCAATAGGTACATGGCAAGTTGGATTGAATTTAAACACTCTCAGGCGGGGGGGTGGGGGGAGGGTATGGGAGTGGGAGGGCTTAGAGGGTGGTGGAGTTCATGTAACGTTCACTCCCATCCCTCCAGTCCCAAGACTCCCAACCCAACCCTACTTTCTGCAGTTAGCTGTTTAGCATAACAAAGAGTTAGGCGTGGCGGCCGGCGGTTCTGTGATATGCAGATGAATGTTATGTATTCATGTTCATTTATTAAAACAATTAACAGGTGTGTTGTGACTGTGGATGGGTCAGTCAGTGAGTGAAAAAAGAAAGCATCCCCCCATCCCCAGCCAGGACTCGGCTGGCCAGGAGTGGACCCCCCTCTCCCTGTCTGTTGCTGGTTGCCGCCCACCAGCGCGTCACACAGAACTCTGGTGTCAGGGGGAGGGAAGGTGGGCCGGGCACGTAAGGACAGGGGCAGGGCAGGGCAGTCAGTGACGGCATCGGCGACTGAGGGTGAGCGTAACGCCGGCGGCGCAAGGGCTGCAGCTGCATCATAGCACTCATGACGACTCATCGCGCCGCCTGGCTCGGCTACACTACTCAGTCTTCTTCGGTTAATGTAATAAATAAGCATATTTTATAATTTTATGATTATCAAAACAAACAATAACACTAATGTAAAAGTAAGAAAAAAATTTAAAGTTACACTGAACAGTGGGGATTTGAAACCGCAGAATGACAGCTACAAATTGTATAGCAAGCTGGAAGCTTAACAACTCTGCCAACAGAGCTCTGCTGTTCAGCTCACTTCTTCTAGACTGAGGAAGTGTGGAATGAGGATTGTAAGAAACTCTTCTGCATAGATCAACTTCAGTTCTTCAACTTTCTGAGCTGGTCCTATCATGTAAAAATAACTTGGTCAGCCAATACACAGGTCACTTTAAACTCCCAGCAGGAGTTTTGCTAAAAAAAACTTTAGTTTGGAGGTCAGTTTACGTTCACCAATAAGATCAATTTGCCATTACAGAAAAACACTGTTCCTTGAACCCTCACACAGAACATGTACATGCATGTATGTATTGAGAAGAATGGGCAGTGATTGCGGCACAGAGAAACACAACACCAGCAGCACAGCACACAGCAGACAGCACACACATGCGCAGCACAGCACACAGCACACACATGCGCAGCAGCGCAGCAGCACTGGTTCACGGTACTGTGATAAGCGCTCATGACTGTCTCTCTCATATATTAAATTGGAGGACGGCGGAAAAAGATCACTGATTGTATGCGATAACGGTGCCAATCGGAAAAACAGTGAAACACATAAATGCCGCATCTGCGGATTCTTGTAGTGGCAAATGCAAAATCGTGGAGGTGCCGGGCGGAATTCTGCGGGGAGCAACGTTAGATGCCGAGGTTTAGGAATGGAATTGCGCTGCGGTAAAAGCTCCTGCTGCATCAGCCCTAGCGTGGTTAGCTTCACCCCGGGCCGCGTTTGACTGTGATGAATATCTGGATGCGACCAAACAGACATGCACGGTGCTTTCACCACCACCCGTGTTTGACTGAGGTTGACTGTGGTGGACATTCACCACGTCACTTCTGAAATCACCCTTAGTCTCAGTTCCTGTAGTTGGCAAGCAATTGCAAATCTACAATCCCAAGTGGCAGGGCTCTTTTACTTAACATCCTTCCCCCTTATCGCTACTCCTTTCAGCTTCCGCTTAGGGGAACGTTGTCTGCATGAGAAGCCGGGGCAGTGGCCAAAGCAGAATGAAAATAAACTTTCTCTATTTACAACAGGAGTGGGTAACCGACAGCCCAAGGAACCAAAGTGGGCTCAGGTAATTTTTATTTTCCCCTTCTGCAGGTGCTGAATCAGTTCTCTGAATCAAAACTCTCCCCTCAGGCACGAGAGTGAGCATATAGGGGAGGGGGAGTGTAGATGAGGTTGTGCTCTCAAACAGAGGAAATGGTTCTGTGGCACAGATGATGAATCTGTGACTGGGACTCACTGCTGTCTTTGTCCATCCCATGCACTCCATCGTCAGCTCCCAGCCGGGCCATGGAGCTTAACATCGTTATCTAAAGTGGCTTGTGGAAGGGAAAGGTTTCACCTAACTTGGTCCCGCCCTTTATTTAAACTACGAATGTCCCTTTTACTGGACCCCACAGTCCCATGTAACACTGACACCTCTGGTTTCAAGCAAGGCAAGGCCCAGGAACTTGCTCTTGCTGTTAGTGTTGATGCCATTGCTGCTCACTGGACCCAACGGATGGGGACAGGAAGGGAGAGCATGGCAGTGGTGGTGGTTTCCCCTGGTTGTCCCTACTTACCAAACACAACATGATGTGCTGGTTCTTTCCCCACATGGTGGCCCGGAGGTCCACATAGATTTCAAATGTGTGGGTGGGTGAGCAGGCAATTTGTAGCTTAAGAATTAGGATACAAAGTACGTATTGTGCTTGGTGACTGTGCCACTTTTTCAACTTTCCACACGCAGCTAGCACAGCGTAGATTAGCACCCAAAATATCGGGATCCCTTTTCAAAGCTTTCCCCATCTTCATCTCTCCCTGCTCTTCCTTGATGCGCTGGAGCTTGCAGCAATCCATACATATACAAAGGTCACAGAGACGTACCCGCAGCCCTGGGTTCCAAAGAGCCAAGGGCCACAGCCGCTGTGAACCTTTGGACCAGTCCAGTCCTGGGAACAGAAACTCATCTATTCTTTTTGGCATTGGGTCTCTTTAAAAACAAAGCTATTTTTATCAATGTTCTATGGTGGGTTTGCCATCTATGCACATGTTTTGGGATAATTGTGAGAAATACATGTAGCAGGGCTTGCATTGGCACCTGTTTAAAGGATGATAGAAGATGTTCTATGCTTTCCTGAGCTGCTTGTCCTCATAAATGTGCATATATGGCAATCCTAGGGGATTTTTCACTAATCGTTGCACGTATTGCCCATGCCAAGGCATATGGCAAGGTATATTCCAAGCAGAAGACAGACTTCTGGGCCCACCCTGGGTTCCCCTGTAGGACGTTGATTCTTTTATCCAGTTGCCACGAGAAAAGGGGACCCTTCCAAAAGTGGGGGAAGCAGGGCTGGCCCAGGACAATGTGAGGTATCCATCACAGCAACACCCAACGAGGCTTATTTAACTAGAGGTTTCACAGATTTGGTATCTAGTATGTGCGTACAACATATTTAATGTGTTTGTTGATATAACCTTGGACTTTTCAACCACCCGGGTGTGTAGCCCCTATGACCCCGGGTTGACATACCTTCAAGACTCTAGATGATGGGGGTTGCCTGGTTCTGACATCTGACGGCATAGGAAAATCATGTCCCCATCTTGCCTCTCAAAAGCGTCGGTACTGTACTGTGTTGAACATTTGGCTGGAAACGTAAGGGTGGGACATCCATCAGAAGGTCAATGTATGTTACCGCTGCTTTTGGTTATCTACAGAGGGGATTTCCGTTCTCTGACTTTAACAGTCAATGAACCAAGGGATTCACTTACAAACAAGTTCAGGGGGTCTCTTGCAAGGAGCTATGTCAACTGCTAGTTTGGCATGCACAAATACTGATTCATTTTCAGGAACTATTACCTGTACATGCATAGCTGGAGACAATGCTTAAAAATAAGCCCCGTCAACACCACCACCACCCCAAAAAAACATGGCAACCGCGGTCTCTACAGCATTGAGCGAAGCAAAGACGGGTTTTATTATGACCACATGAGCAAGGTTGGTCTTGTACCCTGCAGGTTTGTATATGTGGACTTTAGATATGGTGATCACAGTCATGCACAGGTATGAAATTAACATAAATTACAGACCATTTATTATTTAGACCCCGCAGTCATCCGCAACATAACCATCGGTATTAGAGAGTGTCTTTGATTAATCAGTGTAGGTAATATTTGCAATTCAAGGAATTCAAACTTTAATGTGCTCCACTACTCAACAAGTTTAAGAAACCATAAGAAAACATGCATTTTTTTCAATTGTGCCCACGAAAGTCTAACTCCCAGTAGATTCCGAATCGTAATTGAAGGCAACATCGAAACATATACGTGGTCTATTTCTACAGTAACATGTATCTTTTATAACTGTCAGTTCTTGGGATGCCATAACAGTGGACAACTTCCAACATTGCCCCATTTGCAGACTGGATATTCATTAACGTGGTGTGTTAATAAGGAAAAATCTGAACAGATCTGGGAATATGTGGGAAAGCTACTCTCCAAAAAAAGCAAACTTATATAACAATGCTTATTTTAAATTTCTATCATAAATACCAACACAGTATTGAACAGATTAAAAACAGTACAAATTTTAAATAACATGAAACAAACATTTGCTAACAAATGTCTATAAATATGAAACAGATAGAAAGTGCTGCTTAAATGAGTCACTGAAGGGACAAGGTTGCAGAGGCTAGTCTGGCTGTGGTGGCCGCCAACAGATGCCCATATTATGTTCTCGTTCGAAATGGGTGCAAAATGCATCCCGTACTGCACTGCCGAGCAGCTTCACGCCTCGCGGAACGTTCCCAATATCTGGGGCTCGAATGTTGTTGTCAGGGGCATCAGGTTCTGCATCTTCATTCCAATCGGGGGCTTGCCCATCAGTCTGGACCACGTTGTGCAATATGCAGCAGGTGAGCACCGCCTCGGCAGCATTGTCCAGTCACATGTCCGCACACTTCAGTAGCACCTGGAAACGGCCCTTAAGCAATCCAAAGGCCCTTTCCACAAAGTTGCGACAATGATTAAACCGCAGATTGTACCGATCTGCTGCAGGTGACTCTCCATCATCATATACCCTGAGTAGTCATGGGAGCTGAGGGTTTGCCTTGTCCCCAAGCAGTACTGGGTGTACAGGCACGCCGTCAATAACAATGACAGAGTCAGACCTTAGTATCCCCTTTTATTTCCTGTGAAATAGTGGAAATGTTCTCATTGCCCAGGGGCAATGCTGTCAGCCGTAACGTCTGTTGTGCCACACACACACCCGGAGGGGGCGGGGTTGCGTGACGTAGCGTTCGGCCGCACGGCCCCGGCCACCCGCCCTCCCCAAGACAGGCAGCCGCAGCAGCCTATCTGGATGCTGCCGCTGCCCACCACCCAGACTCCGGAACGCGGTGAAGGTTGTGCTGCAGGGAGCAGGGTGGGGGCTCAGTAGGGGGTGCTCTCCCCTCACAGTCAGTGCTGACCCCAGTGTGGCACTAAGGGACACTGTGCTGCAGGGAGCAGGGTGGGGGCTCAGTAGGGGGTGCTCTCCCCTCACAGTCAGTGCTGACCCCAGTGTGGCACTAGGGGGCGCTGTGCTGCAGGGAGCAGGGTGGGGGCTCAGTAG
>QEPC01010756.1:608817-622370 GCA_003113815.1 Sphenodon punctatus
GTTCTCTGGGAGGGGAGCGGGGGCTAGTGGGTTAGAGATGGGGGGCTGAGAATCAGGACTCCTGGGTTCTTTCCTCATCTCTCCCCTTTCTCACGCCTCTTTCCCAGGAGTCTCCCTTAATCTCAGAAGCTGCTTTGTAGGGATTGGAGCGGATTGGCTCAGGGTAACCCACACACTGAGCTCATTGTACGGGGATGAGTCAGACTGCGAGTCTGTTGGGGTCACAATTCTCTCACCCTGGTGGTGGGGGTGAGATTTTCGGGGCAGACAGACACCCTTTTCTCCCAGTATTTGTCCTCCCCGTCACTGCTAGAATTTTCCTGTTCGTTTCTGTGGCTGCAAATTTTGTGCCATGTCAGCCCTTGAGCTCAGTCCCCTTCTTTGAGGGCGCTGGATGCGAGCCGTGGTGAGAAGAAGGATGGAAGCCAGGAGGTGTCCTGCGACCAGCGGAACTGAATCATGCTCATTGAATGGTGGGGTTGGAAGTAGACTCCGAGGCCATCTAGTCCGAGCTCTGCTCCGTGGAAGGATTCCCTCTGCCTCCAGCATCACTCGTCCAGCCAGGGGTTCCAAACCTCCAAGGAGGGAGAGTCCCAGCAGCTTCTCCTATTGCTGACAGCTCTCAGTGAAGAGGAAGTTTTCCCCAATGTCTAACCGAAGTCGACCCAGCTGCAGTTCAAGCCCCTTCCCTCCTAGGACAGCGCAGAGCAAGTGCCCGCCCTCTCCTTTGTGCCACCTTTAACTGCTCTCATGTCACCCCTTAGCCTTCTTTTCTCTAGGCTAAACCTACCCAGTTCTTTCAGCCTGGCCGCCTCCAGCCCCTCTACTATCTTAGTCGCTCTCCCTGAATCCGCCTAACATGTCTACCTCCTCCTTGACCAGAACACCCTGCTCCAGGAGAGCTCCCTCCAGCAAGGAGAAATGTGGCCCTGCACTTTCTGTCTTGACTACGATGGTGCCTCCTCTTAGAGCAGCACTGGCCCATTTGGTGGCAATGTCCCTCCCGTTGCTGACTCCTCTTCCATTTAGAATCCACCAGAACTCTCAAATCCTTCTCTCCAGTGCAACTGACCAGCCAGCTAACCCCCAAATTATATTTGTGGTGCTTCTAAATGTTTGTTCCTATGTCCAATACTTTAAGAACATAAGAACATAGTCAGTGGCAGACTGGGACAGACCAACAGTGCATCCAGCCCAGCATTCTGTCTCCAACAGTGGCCACCTACGGAGGCTTCATCTAAGTGCCCAGCAGGTAACAGCAGGGTGACCCATTCCCTAAGTTGCATTTGTCTTTGTTAAATGTCATTTTGTGCCTTCCAGCCCAGGTGTTCAGTTTGTCTAGATCATTTTGTATTCTAATCCTGTCCTCCAAAATGTCCTCTGTCCTCCCAGTATTGTGTCCTCTGCAAATAGGAGACGTTTACCCTGCACTCCTGCCTCCAAATCATTGATGAAAATGTTGATGAAGGCTGGACCCAGGACAGAGCCCTGCACGACACCACATGATGTAACTGATGTGATGGACACAGCTGAATAATGGCTCAACCAAGGCGACCGACACAACCAAATTACAGCACAGTCATGTATCAATGCAACCCAGAAATAACACAAGTGAATCACTAAATCACCCAATAATGAAGCAACTGAATCCCGGATGGATAGATGGACGGACGGACGGACACGCAGATCAGGCATTGTGTCCGTTCCCGAGAGATGACTGTTCAATCTCCCCCCAAATTAATTTTATAACTGTGAACCCCAATTGCCTGAATTTAGTGGCTGGTCCCTGTCCCTCGCTGGAGTCTCCAGAGCAAATATTTGCATGACATGGACAGGAGAGTAGGACGCATCCCCCCAGCTCTGAAGCATGGTCGCCCATTGTCGCCCTTGCTGCGCACCTTTGCTGCTTTGGCCATTCAGCACTTTGGTCACCTTAGGAGTTTTGCATTTGGTACCACATGGACTGAGTCAGAGAGGAATTACAGGAGGAGGATCTTGCAGAACTGGGTAACTAAATGACAGATGAAATTAAGAACACAAGAAGTGCCAGACTGAGTCAGACGAATGGTCCATCAAGCCCAGCATCCTGTCCTATGACAGTGGCCAACCTCGATCGCATGGGAGAAGAACCAAGGGGCGATCCATTCTCCGTTGTTCACTCCCTTCTCCCGACAATAAGTTCATCCCATAAGCTACTTGGTTAATAGCCATTAATGGACCTACTCTCCAAGAACTTACCCAGTCCTTTTTTAAACCCAGCTCTACTACTGGTCTTGACAACGTCCTCTGGCAACAAATTCCATAAGTTAATTATGCATTGAGTGAAAAAGCACTTACCTTTACCTGTTTTAAATCTGCCGGCAGCTAGTTTCATGGAGTGTCCCCTAGTTCTAGTTCTATTTGAGAGGGTGAATAACCGTCCCCTATCTACTCGTTTCACACCACTCAAGGTTTTATAAACCTCTATCATGTCCCCGCTCAGTCTTCTCTTCTCTAAGCTGAAGAGACCCAACTTGTCAAGCCTCTCTTTGTACAGAAGCCGTTCCATACCCTTTACCATCCCTGTTGCCCTTCTCTGTACCTTTTCTAGGTGAGCTATGTCTTTTTTGAGATGGGGCGACCAGAACTGCACACAATATTCGAGGTGCGGTCGCACCATTGATTTGTATAGAGTCATTATGACATCCTCAGTTTTATTCTCTATCCCTTTGTGAATAACTCCTAACATTCTGTTTGCTTTTTTGACTGCTGCAGCACACTGGGCTGAGGATTTCAGTGTATTGTCCACAATCACTCCCAGATCCTTTTCCTGAGTGTTAACCAACTGAGTGCTTAGTACCCAGCATTGTGTACTCATAGTTTGGATTATTTTTCCCTATGTGCATCACTTTGCACTTGTCCACATTAAATCTCATCTGCCATTTAGATGCCCAAGCACCCAGTCTCGTAAAATTCTGTTGCAGTTGTTCACTGTCTGCTCATGTTTTAACTACCTTGAATAACTTGGTGTCCTCTGCAAATTTGATCACCTCAATCTTATTGCCCTTTTCCAGATCATTAATGAATCCATTAAACAGCACCGGTCCCAATACAGATCCCTGGGGCACATCACTTTTTACATCTCTCCATTGTGAAAACTGACCATTTGGTCCTACTCTTTGCTTCCTATCCTTTAACCAGTTACCAATCCAAATTCCATGTTGACAAGTGCAAAGCGATACACAGAAGGGGAAATAATCCAGACTCTACATACACAATGCTGGGTTCTTAAGGAAAAGGGTCTTGGGAGTCGTTGTGAACAATACAGTGAAAGCCTCCGCTCAGTGTGCAGCAGCAGCCATCAAAAAGGCAAGCAGAATGTTAGGATTGATTGATTGATTCCAGTTTTTACCCCATCCTTCCCAAATGATTCAGGACAGCTTACAAAACAAATAAAAACAATACACATAAACAGCATAAAAACCCAAACCTCCAACCCCACCATAAACTGCACAAAACCCTCCCCAACCACCCCCTCACACACCCTTATCCCAGACACCCCCAACCCCCCCATTCCCTATCCCTGCCCGCCAAATGCCCTGACAAACAGAAAGGTCCTACCCATGGCCTCCGTAAGATGCCCAGGCTCGGGCTCAGATGAACCTCTGAGGGGAGTTCCAAAGCATCTGAGCAGCAACCAAGAACGCCTCCCTGTGAACCTTCACTGTATGCACAAGAGTAACCACAAGGAGGCGCTCCAGGCTGATCACAGGGGCCGCAATGGGGCACAGAAGGACAGGCGGTCTCTCAGATAGGTGGGGCCCAGGCCATTTAGGGCTTTAAAGGTCAAAACCAGCCCCTTGAATTGTGCCCAGAAAGCAGCCAGTGTAGACTTTGCAGCACCGGTGTCATGTGCTTCTGGCGACTTGTCCCCGAAAGGAGCCGATCCGCCATATTCTGCACTAGCTGCAGCTTCCAAACAGTCCCCAAGAGCAGCCCCGCGTAGAGCGCGTTGCAGTCATCTCGCCTCAAGGTGACGAAAGCGTGGATGACAGTGGCCAGATCAAAATCGGAAAGAAAAGGCCACAGCTTCCTTGTCAGATGAAGTTGATGAAAACCGCTCCTGGCCACCACTACAACCTGACAATCCAGGCACAGCGAGGGGCCCAAAAGCGCCCTGAGGCTGCGAACCTGAGTGACTGGGGGGGCGGGGACAGATCCCGTCAATAACAGGAGTCCTAATCCCCTCCAGGTCACAAGGCCGGCGGCCAACCATCGTCACCTCGGTCTTGTCTGGATTCAGCTTCAATTGACTCATCTTCATCCAGTCCCCGACAGCAGCCAGACATCGGGTAAGCAATGAGCACCAAGACTGCAGGGCCTGGATCGGATGAAAAAGAGAGGGAGAGCTGAGTGACATCAATGTACTGATGGCACCTCACCCCACACCTCCAAAAGACCTCGCCCAGTGGCTTCATATGCCCGTTGAACAAGAGGGGAGACAGACTAGGGCCCTGCAGAACACTACAGGGACGGTCCAGAGAGGACGATGAGAAATCGTCCATCACCACCCTCTGGGACCTCCCCAACAGGAAGGAGCAGAACCACTCAAGAGCCATCCCCCGCACACACACGCACACGCACACACACAGAGCCAGATCCCACAGTCGTGTCAACAAAACCTCATGATCAACTGTATCAAGGGCTACCGAGATAACTAACAAGATCAACTGTGAGGAATTAGGGAGTACAGGGAGGACGAAAGGGTAGGGGAACAAGTAAGCAAGCACACCACACACGTTCCCTCGGGCAACAGTGCTGTGGATAAAGGTTCCCTCAGGATCTTTAAGGGCCTTTAGGGCATAAACCCCCAGCCGTAGATCATCACAGGGATGCAGGGAGTGTAGTGCCAAGCAGACACACAAGACCCAGGAACCACACCCCTAGGGGTATAACGAGTGGGGGACAGGGGGTGCGACCCCCAAAGGACGGCCACGGGATAGGAGGTGCACACCAGCAGGGAACCAGAATGAATGAGGCAGGGGCTAGGGATGCAACACGTAAGACACCCCACACACAACACTCATCTCAACTCGAACACACAAGAACTCACTGCAATGATTCAATACTCACATGCTCGGGGGGCCAGTCTCACAGGCAGAGGCACTGATCACCGGCAGAGGCTGAAAGCTTTTATTTCCTGCTGCAGGCTGGGCAGACTGGCGCAGGTGCTCTGAGCGCCACTGCATCCCAACTGGGCTGAACATTTCCAGCGGGGCTGCGCTCTTCCGCCCCCTGCTGGCACTGTGTTGGAGGGACTCCCCCGCTGCCAGGGAGCCCCCCTCCTGATCCCCCTGCCGGTAGGAAGCCAGGCTCCAGATCTGCCACCAGCAGGAGCGTGAAAGATACGACCCCCTCAGGACCCCTGGCAGTTCTCCTAAGATGTAAGTACGGGCGGGCCCCCAGGGCTCCTCGCCCTCCAAACCTCAGGCCCCGATATAGGGGCCTGATATCAACAAGGCAGAATTCCCCTTGTCAATCTCCAGGTACAGGTCATCGACCAAGGCCACAAGTGCAGTCTCCGTGCCATACTCAGAACGAAAATCTGACTGAAACAGGTCCAGGAATCCAACACCATCAAGATGAGCCTGGGCAACCACCTGTTCAATAACCTTAGATAAAAAGGGAAGTCTACAGACAAGCTGGTAGCTTGCTGGGGAGTCGACATCCAAAAATGACTTCTTAAGCAGGGACCAGACAACCACAGTTTTAAGAATGTTCGACACCCTCCTGTAGGGAGGCATTGACAACCCCAGTCAGCAATTTCAGTAGTTGGGATGGGCAAGAATCTAGTTCACAACTGGTTGCCCTCTGTCACGGAGGAACATAGGGTCACACACATGTAACATGGGACTACATGTAGACTACAAGTCTGGTAAATATGTAATGCCAAAGGTTCCCCATGTATGTATGTTACAATTGAGAGCTATAGAACTCAAATTAGGGGTCTGCACCAGGCTACAGGAAATACAAAGAGATACCAAAATGTGTATTCCAGAACACTTGCCAGACGGAACCCTGTAGAGATTTAGATGGACCTTTGTGGTTGCCTGGGTTGGTACGTGACCGACCCCACGATTCTCCAAAGCCAGGAACAGAGACAAAGGGGGAGAAAAAGTATTTAAATGAGCCAGTAAGTCACCTGAAAAAGCTCATCCTAAAGCCATCTTGAGAGCTGATCTACATGTGAAAAGCATGGCAGCAGCAGGCTGGAGAAACATGAGCAGAGAGACATGATTTTGCTCTTTACCAACTAAGAAGCCAGTGCCCAGTCATTCTACCTTTATGACTGAGAAACAAGAAGCATAAGATGCCTATTTAGGAACTCAAACAGTATAGATCAGGAATGCGTTATGTTTACCTTTGATTTCTAGTAACCACTCTGTATCAACTATCTTGCTTATGTAATCAATAAACTTACTTCTTATCTTTATGAAGAAGTGTCTGTGTCTAACGTTGGAACACAAGTGATCAACAAGGGCCCTCAAGCTCTTGTGAACCCAGAGAGTAAAGAGTCTGTAAACGGGAAGGACCGGGCCCTTGTGTGACAAAGGAGTTTCATTGTGGTACACTTGAATTAACCAGAGAGAGAAACTAATTCAAGAGAGCTGTGCGCAAGGGAAAGTGAGTTACTCAAAACCGGTAAAGTGGCGGTGCGGACCTCCAGCCCGTGACAGTGGTGCCCCAACGAGTTAGAGTAAAGCTCAGCTTGTAGACCAATGTGTAGAAAGTAGAGGAGCATACAAGTAGAGGACTGGACTCTTTTGAGGGGAGTAAATCCCATACCTGCAGAGTCTGAAATTCCCAGGAGTCAGGAACTCAGCTCTGAGAGGGTGGAATAAGCAGATCCTTGAGCAGAGTGCGTTGAGTTTATTTTTATTTTAATTTCGGGTCAGGGACAGATATCAAAATAGGGCTGCCAAAGCGTTTCTCCAGGCTCTTGAAGCCAGAATTGGAAAAAGAGGCACAAGCCAGACACCTCCAAACAGAGGGGAAAACTAAGCAGCAACTGAAGCAGCTGATCCGGGAATTTGAAATGAGCACGAATGGAACGGATGGGAGCAGAGCGGGGGCAGCAAATCCCCCTCCAGCAAATTCCCGTCCATCTGACCAGCAACCAGGAGATGGAAATGTGCTGCCAAACGTACCCCCAAACCCCCTTCCAACTGACCAGCAACTAAAGGGAGGAGGCTCTAACCCTGAACTCGAGATGGCCAGAATGAGAATGGAACATGAGCTCAGACTGGAAAAGATAAAACAGGAAGAAAAAGAGAGAGAGAGACAAGAACGAGAGAGGGACAAACAGAGAGAACATCAACTTGCTCTCCTAAAAATATAGGTAGATGCAGGAATGCAACCCACGCTACCCTCTGGAAGCACCCCAGCAAGAGACAGGAGGCAACTAATCAGAGACTGTTCAGCACTCCTGCCCGTATACAAAGAAAGCAAATGCATTGATAAATTAAGCACCTCCTCTACATTGGTGGATGATACCGACTGAAACTGATCCAAATAAACAGGACAGGACCGATTCCATAACCTCAAACTCTGACTCTACAAGTAAAATGGCAGCATCCAAGTCATGGTGAATACGAGCAATTTTGTCTGTAAACTATTTATTTAATATTTTTAGTTATTTAGTTCAACCCTGCCATCTGCCTCTGGCATCCCGTAGTTAATAAAAATATCACAGCGGGCATTGGATGACTCAATTTCCCAGTGGAGGCAGAGCCCTGACCCCACTACCCAGAACAGCTCTGCTGGACAAGACTTTGCAAACACTATGATAGCAGAGAAGAAAGTTTTCTTTGCTGCCATCACAGACACAGCCTAGTCCTTTAAAAGTATCTATGCTGCAATCGGTCGCCTTCAGCACAAGTCGAACACACCTGCGCGCTAACTGCCTGCCCTCCTGCTTCTGCCACCTCAGCTCCCCTGTATACCAGGGGGATCTCTGCTCCCCCAGCAGTGGCAGTGGATGCTCTCCTGCTGTTTCGGCGTGTATGTAAGACCTGGCTGTTCCACTAGGCTTTTGGTGAGGGGTAGGGGTGGGGTGGGGTGGGGTTTTCCCTACATATTGTAATTTTAAATTGTTTTTAAAATGTTTATATATTGTTTTTATTGAATGTTGTTCGCAGCCCCGGGCTGCCCTGAGGGCAGGAGGGGTGGGATATAAATTTTAAATAAATAAATAAAATAAATTTTAAAATAAATGTCTGGGTGCAAGCATGTCAGTGGCCATGGTCAAGATGTCATTCCGTAAAGCTACCAGGTCATCGACAGAGCAGCCATCAGGGTCAGTAGGTAAACCCCCCAGAGAGTTCTGGAAGCCAACTGCATCCAAAAGTCTCCGAGGGCGGACCATCCTAATGGGTCCACCACCCCGACAAGGGCAGGGATCTGTGCCTTCAGGAGGTAATTATTCGACCATGACAATGATGATGTACCAACATAATTGGAACATTTCCAGGCTGGTGCAAAACAAAGTCCAAAGTTTATTTACATAGGCACAGACTTTTGCCAAGGCCTTTCTTAAAAACACATAGGAAAATCATACAAAGTTGATACAGAAGAGACTGGACGTACAATAAAAACCAATAAACAACCGAAGAACAACAATAACAACAAAGAAATAGCTATCAAATCAAGAAGGCATAACTGCAATCAGCGGATAATTGTGTCTAATCATTTTAGCTTGTTAAGCAAAAGTAGCAAGTGTGATCAGAATATCAGTATATTTTTGCTGGAAAAGTCATATTACATTTTCAAAATTTGAAAAGTATTTTAATTTAGTTAAAACTGGAATCAAATATGTTTCTCTAATTTTGTTAAACAAGCAGCAGTCCATAGTATATGTCCATCACGTAATGCATAGTATCTTCCACAGCTTCAGATTGACATGGACAATATCTCATTTCTCTAAGCAAACGTAGCCTCCTTCCTGCCAAAACAGCAGTCAGCAGTTCAGTGCGAAGTCTGGACAAAGCTGTTCATATTTTTTGCTTAAGGTCTATAGATAAATATCTTTCCATCTCCCAGTCAGTCTTCCATAAAGTATATGATGGTGCTATGTGACTATCCCGAATTCTTGCAAGGTCTCATTCTGGTGAGAGATATCTCTGAGTCTTTAAAATACAGACCTCTTGCCACCAGGCAGGAAAATCCTAAAGTTGTCTGCAACATAAAATCCCAAAACCGAAGTAGTAAAAGTTCTAATAACATAAGACAACCAGATTTGGTGCAAAACATCAAATCCAACGTGTGCCCCATCTCATGTGTCGGGCCAGATACTATCTGGGATAGACCCATGATTGTCATGGTGGCCATGAACTCTTGCTCCACCCCTGAAAGGCCGGCCTCAGTGTGTATGTTGAAATCCCCCAAGACAATAAGATTCCAACACCAGCTCGGCTGGAGCAGCCAGGGAGTCAGCACCCTCCGCTGTGCAGTGGAGTGCAGAATCCCCAGTCTATCCCCAGCCGTGGAAAGGGATAGTGCTGAAAGGAGTCCCCTCCCAAATGATGATACCTGCTGAATCAGCACTACACAAATGGGGAATCAGGGAATAGACACTGCCACCCTGGAGTTTGAGGAGTACTCTTTTGAGGTTTAAGATGGGGACTGTATGTGTGACAGCCACTAATTTGATAAGCCAGCTGATGGAAGGGGTCTTGGGCAGACAGAGATCCTAGGAGCCTGGGCACAGCTGTCCAAAAGCACAGCAGCTGAGACACGCCAGAAGGGCCCTTTAAAGGCACTAAATGTAAACTCTTTATAAGAGCAATATGCAATGCCCATCCTCCTGACCAAGACCGGTGGAGGGAGCTGGGAGAGGTCCGTGGGCAGAGCTTTGGCAGCATGAAACTCAGGCGGTTGAAAGAAGCAGAGACTCCACCATTGGGGAGGAGGAGGAAGGCCCCTCTGTTAGGGTTTACAAAGTCATTGTAGATTTGGAAGAAACCACACCATTATGTATTATCTCAATCATTCTTCACAACTGCATTAAGAGAAAACTACACCGCTCTGGTGGGAGAGCTGAGCAAAGGATATTGGAAAGGCAGACAGTCAAAGGAGGAGTACCTAGAATCACACAGGAGGAGGAGGCAACCCTCACTTATTGTTTCCCAAAAGTAAACTTACCAATGCAAGTAATCACCCCTTCTGCTTACACACAGTCTAGACTTGAACCTTTGATGTATCAGCCTCCCAGCCAGCAGGGGAAAGACACCTCGTGCCCAGCAAGCTAGACTGTTGTTTGCAAGGGTACTACAAGTGTGGTTGGGTAGTGAAGTCTTGTTGTTGTTGACAAGGACAGGGTCATGGATTCTAGTCTACCCTCTGTCCTTTTGTTTCCTTCCTCTTTTAACAAAATGAAGTCTCAGCTCCTCTGACCCTAACGGATGTAGGCTGCAACCTGAGCTATGAAACTAGAAACTGCTCTTTCTTTATTAAAAACAAAGGACACTAACAGTGGGGGTTTTCTCCTCTGGCTGGTGGATTCTCTGCTGTTTCCATTGAGTTTCTTTGCCTACTACAGCAGGCTTCAGCCAGCAAGCTTCCAAGTTTCATGCTGCCAAAGCTCTGCCCGCAGAGCTACCATGGCTCCCTCCACCTGTGTTGGTCAGAAGGATGGGCCTTGCATATTGCTTTTATAAAGAGTTTACAGTTAGTGCTGTCATGGGTTGGCGGGTCCAAACCCCCACTTTACCAGGTTTGAGTAACTCAGTTTCCCTTGCGCGCAGCCCACTTGAATTAGTTTCTCTCTCTGGCTAATTCAAGTCTGCCGCAATGAAACTCCTTTGTCACACAAGGGCCCGATCCTTCCCATTTACAGACTCTTCACTCTCTGGGTTCACAAGAGCTTGAGGGCTCTTGTTGCTCACTTGTGTTCCAATGTTAGACACAGACACTTCTTCATAAAGATAAGAAGTAAGTTTATTGATTACATAAGCAAGATAGTTGATACAGAGTGGTTACTAGAAATCAAAGGTAAATATAACGCATTCCTGATCTATACTGTTTGAGTTCCTACATAAGCATCTTACCCTATAAAGGTCCATAAGCTTCTTGTTCCTCCGTCATAAAGGTAGAATGACTGGACACTGGCTTCTTAGTTGGTAAAGAGCAAAATCATGTCTCTCTGCTCCTCCAGCCTGCTGCTTTCCTCCAGCCTGCTGCTGCCAGGCTTTTCGTATGCAGATCAGCTCTCAAGATGGCTTTGGGATAGAAGAGCTTCTCCAGGTGACTTACTGGCTCATTTCAATAGTTTTTCTCCCCCTTTGTCTCTGTTCCCGCCTTTGGGGAATCATGGGGTCGGTCACGTAGCCAACCCAGGCAAACACAAAATCTTTACAGGGTTCCGTCTAGCAAGTGTTCTGGAATACACATTTTGTTATCTCTTTGTATTTCCTGTAGCCTGGTGACATGTCAGAGCCCTAATTTGAGTTCTACAGCTCTCAATTGTAACATTACATACATGTGGACCCTTTGGCATTACATATTTACCAGACTTGTAGTCTACATGTAGTCCCATGTTACACGTGTGTGACCCTATGTTTCTCCGTGACAAGTGCCTTGAAAGGGCCTTCCTGGCGTGGCTCAGCTGTGCCCAGGCTTCTTGGTTCTATAACCCCCTCTCTCTGCCCAAGGCCCTTTCTGTCAGCTGGCTTATCAAATGAGTGGGCAGTCTCTCCCACATACACACATGCCCAATATTACTCATAGTTAATAAGCTCACTCTCGTTTTAGCTCCAGAATAAAACAAAATACCATAATGCCACAACATGCATAATGGTTTCATAATCATTGTCGCACCACCATGTAAATCCACGGTGCGTCCGCACCTTGAGTATTGCGTGCACTTCTGCTCACCCCATCTCAAAGACATACTAGAACTGGAAAAGGAACAGAGAAGGGCAACAAAAATGATCAAGGGTCTGGAACAGTTTCCAGATGAGGCTGGATAGGTTAGGAATCTTCAGTGTGAAGAGATGACTGAGAGGAGCCAAGTGATGAGGAACAAGTAACTAGGTTTATCCTCTCCAGTAGAGGACACTCCATGAAAGTTTAACTGCAGATTTAAAACAGACAAAAGGAAGCACTTTTTCACCCAACATAGAATTCACTTGTGGAACTTGTTGCCAGAAGATGGTGTGAAGGTCAGTAGCTTAGCTGGGTTTAAAAAAGGATTAGACAAGTTCTAGGAAGATGGATTCATTAATGGCTATTAGGCTGCGGGATGGAACCTCTGATTGTCAGGAGCTGGGAGTGAGCAGCAGAGAATGGAGCACTACATTATGTCCTGTTGGTACCTCCTTTGAGCTGGCCACTGTCAGAGACAGGATGCTGGGCTGGATGGACCATTGGTCTGACTTGGTATAGAACTGACTGTATTCTTGGAGTAGTTTGGGTAGCATTAACTGATGCATCATGTACAGGACAAGGAAGGGTCAGTGCCCCCGTACTAGACACTAAGGAGAGCTCGCCTGGAATATTGTGCCCAGTTTCGGGGGTCGCACTACCAGAAAGATGTTGACAGGAGAGAATTCAGAACACAAGAATGGGACGGGTACCAGTCACCTGAACAAAGGCTGAGAGAATCGGGGATTAATAAATAATAATAAAGTAAGATAATAATAATAACTAAACAACTCTTTCAGTTGGAGAAAAGATGCCCTTCACCCTGCCCTTGCCCTTGCTGTGGAACCTTGGTGGGGACAGGTGGTCCCTGCAAGAGGGGGTTCCCCTCCCAGCCAACCTTAGAGGCCACAACTGGGCTAAGGGAAGAGCCGGTCTTTCAGATATTTGGGGCTCAGTCCGTTTAGGGCTCTGTAGGTCAAAGCCAGCCCCAACTGAATTGCTAGGAAGGTCTGGGTGAGGGTGGTCAGGTCCAGAGAGCTTCTGGGCTGTCTGGAGAGTTGGGCCACAAACTCGGTTGTGGAGAGATGCTGTGGAATCTCCTTTGCTAACTTGCCAGCAGGGGGTTGGACTAGTTGACCTTTGGGGTCACTTTCAACCCAACAAAGCTCCAATTCTAGGATTTGGGGACTTCAGCTGCTCAGTTTCTCCAGCGTAATTCGTGCTGACATTTCGTGATCCAGTGCTTCGTGCCTTTGGCGATGCTACTGGGGGGACGTTATTTTGCAATGGGGTTGCTCAGCGACTTAGCGGAACAGACAGTCCCAAATAACAAGAAGAAAGGGAGGGGAGTGGGTGAAAGGAAAATATAAAGCAGCAAATTTTGCAATGGTGACGGAGGTGTATTTGGATATTCCTTTGCGGGCACGAGTTCTGTCAGAGGCACAGTCTGATATTCCCCTTTCTGTCCTTAATTGTATCCAAGTGTCCAACCCCCCAGCGAGGACTCTGTAATCAGCACCTGGTGGCTTAGGACTCAGGTGCCCTCCCCCACTCGCCTGCCCCCCATCTCCCCCCTCCCCCCCTTGCCTGCCCCCCATCTCCCACCCTCCCCCACTCGCCTGCCCCCCGTCTCCCCTGCCCCCCCCCCCCCCCCC
>QEPC01010756.1:660229-671885 GCA_003113815.1 Sphenodon punctatus
CCCCCCCCCTCATTCCTATGTCCCCTGGTAACCAAACCTACAGCCCTCTCACTTTCTAGTAACCAGCTGCCCCTGGTAAACAAACCTACTGTTTCCTCACTCCCTAACAATCAACTGTTCCCTGATAACCAAACCAACAATCCCCCTATTCCCTAGCAACCAATGGTCCCTAGTAACCAACCCTTACATCCCCCTCCCTGCTTAGCACCCAGTCAGTCACTCCTGGTTACTTCTCCAGTCCCTGGTGACCAATCCCTTCTTGGTGCCCACTTGACCCCTCACTCCACCCCCCACTGCCATCCCACAATCCGGACGTGCCGGGAGTTTGTGCGGGAGGGGGCAGGTAGGGGTGGCATTGGCAGCATAGGGGGTGAGCAAGGGGGTGTTGTGGTGGCCGGCATCGTAGTGGGAGCCTCCTGTGCTTCGTCCCTGCCAGGCAGCCGGGCAAACTCGGTCCAGATCCCGCGGGGTCGGGGCTTGTCTCCAGGGGCTGGAGCGGCATCCCCATGTACACGCTGGTGGCGGATGAGTGTGGAGGAGCGGCCAAAACACTTCCCACAGCGGGCACACTGGTAAGGCCGAGCACCGGTGTGGGCACGCTGGTGCACGGTGAGGTAGGAGCTGTCGCCATAGCGCTTGCCACAGACATTGCACTTGAAGGGTTTCTCCCCCGAGTGGATGATCTGGTGGCGGATGAGGTGGGAGCTCTCGGAGAAGGATTTCTGGCACTGTGTGCAGTGGTAGAGCTTCACTCCAGTGTGCGTGCGCTCATGGCGGACCAGATCAGAGCGCTGAGAGAAACACTTTGTGCAGGAGCAGCACACGAAGGGACGCTCCCCTGTGTGTACGCGCTGGTGGCGGATCAGGTGGGAGCTCAGTGTGAAACGCTTCCCACAGTCAGGACAGTCAAAAAATTTTGGAGTAGCTGCCCCCACCCGGCGGAGTCCTAGTCGGCGCCGGCGGGAGCCCCAGCAACGTCCTCTTGGAGCGGAGTCATCATAGGGTTGTGGAGAAGGGGGGACAGGGGCGTCATCAGCATTGGGGGTGTTTGAAGCAAGGCAGCCTTCCTCCTCTTCGTCTTCATCTTCATCATCATCATCATCATCATCATTCTCACTCTCTGTGCCTGTCAGGAAAAAGAGAAGCACTGGGATTGGAGTGGAGATTTGCCTTTAGAGCAAAAGGGGGTGGAGCAAGGATGGAAAGTGGAGGCCAAGTCCACCCAAAATAATGATCTACGACATACATCTGCCTATTGCTCTATACACACCTTCATCCACCCCCTAAACACTATTTTATCTACACCCTACACACACTGCCATCATCTATAGGTGGGGGGACCTATGGATGGATCCATCCATTCATTCATCTATCCCCCTACACATCCCCCCATCCACACACCTCCATCCATTCTCTACATTCATCCATCCATTCATCTGTCTATCCATCCCTCTTCACACGCAGCCATTTCCCTACACAGTATCCATCCACTAATCCCTACTCTACACCCCTCTCTATCAGTTACATCCATCCACATCCCACGCTCACAAATGTATGCATCCACCTAATCACGTCACCATCCCTCACACCTATCCACGCATCTGTTCCTCTATGAGACCCACCCAGCAAACTGTCCATGTCTCTTACCTCCTTCTAGCCGTTTGCCTGGCCACACCGATCCTTCTCTCTCTAAACCACGTTATCTAATCTAACCTATCTAATCCAATCCATCCATCCAGGTTATCATGCACCCCATGGCATCTGGGAGCCCTGTGCAGAGAGGGGAGGAGAGGCCCACCCTGCCCCATCGGTCAGGGAGAGGGCAAGGGAAGGTCAGGCAGGCCAGGGATCCATGATGGGGGCAGGGCACTTGCTGGATACTATACAGAGTGAGAACCAGAGACAACCCCGGCTTTCCCCATCTCTCCCAAATGGTCTTGAAGATGGCATCCCTCCCTCACCTGTGTGAGTGATCCGGGGCCTCTGTCTCTCCTCTGAGCCCTGGGGGTCTGCAACACGCAGCTCTTCCCCTCGTTCCATCCAGGAGACCACGTCCGGTTTGGGGATGGGGAATCCTGTCCACACAGGAAGGGAGTTGTCACAAACCTACCCAACACAGCGGGCACTAGTAAGGAGCTTCCACACTCTGAACCTCCATCAAGGAAGGAAGGACGGACAGATGGGTGTGTAAGGAGATGGATGGACGTCTCCCTCCTTCACAAACAAGCCCCCAGTCCATCCTCTTCATATAGCTCCCCCTATTTACCTCCCATGCCTTTATGGAGCTGCCATCCATGAATCCCAGCCAGTGGGGGGAAGGCAGGGGGGACTGATCTTGCACAAAAAAGGGCAGAAGAAGATGTTGGTGTGTCCTGGATACATCCCACCTTGCCCCTGCCTGTAATGGGGGCGGGGGNGGGGGGGGGGGGGGGGGCAGACCCTTCCTCACCCAAAGAGAGGGTGTCACCATAATTCTGCTGCAGGACGTCCCTGTAGAACTTTCTCTGTCGCTTGTCCAGCACCCCCCACTCCTCCATCACAGCCTCTTTTGATGCCCCAGGACCTGGAACACCACCACCACCACCACCCCCAAATTCAGCCCAAGGCAACCAGAAAAAGCTGCATGTAGGGAAGGGCTGATAGGGACAGGAGAAGCAGACTAATCCCCAAATCCCCAGTCCCCTCCCAGAGAACCCAGGAGTCCTGGCTCCCAGCCCCGCACCCCTGCTTTAGCCCACTAGCCCCCCTCCCCTCCCAGAGAACCCAGGAGTCCTAGCTTCCAGTCCCCTCACCCCACTCTAACCCACTAGCCCCCCCTCCCTCCCAGAGAACCCAGGAGTCCTGGTTCTGAGTCCCCGGCCCTGCTGGGGGGTACAGTGGGTTCTGCCAGTACGTAGGGCTGTAACACCAAGGCTACCAATTGGCAGATCTGGTAACAACCCAGAAAGCCCTTCAGTAAGAGTGGGAGCTGACAATTGGGGAGGGGGGCTATCAGAAATAGCCAGGGAACAGCAGAAGGGACAGAATTGGGAGCAGGGAGTCATGGATGAGAGGGGTAAAGGGATGGGTAGATGGAGAGAAAGAAATAATAATAATCATTTTTATTTTTCTACAGCGACCCCCCAAATGGCGCTCGGGAGCGCTTTAGGTAGAACTAACAACTTTTGTTAATTTGCATCATTTATTCTGCTTGTAGAATTTGAGGGGGATTTCTGTTCACTAAATGGGGGTAGGGGGGATTGTAACCTACAGGGGGTGGGTGAGGTGTGTATGGGGGGATAGATAAATAATATGAAGCCTAGGGGGGGGGGGAGTATTTCAGTTTATCTCGAAGCTGCTGAGGGTCCAGCATTCGGCAGCCCAGTCCCTCTGAAGTTCTCTGTAGGACTAAGCCCTCCCTTCCTCCCTCCCATCGGAGCCCCATTGATTCTGGGGCGGGGAGGCAGGGAAACCTCATACCGGAGCCGACTGGCAATGCACCCCCCGCCGCCGCTTCCAGCGCAGCAATGCTGCTAGGCTTGCAGTCCCGATCCCCCGGCGCAGACTCACCGCAATCGCGCTCCGCTCTGCTTGCTGCCGCCGCCACCGCCGGGTCTTGGAGACGTGACTTCTCCAGGAGCCCGGCCGGCCGGGCGGGCCACTAGGCTATGCACTGGGGGGAGGCTGCGCCTGCATGGCCAGCAGCCCAGCGGCATCGACTTCCATGGGCCCGGCCCGGCCCGGCCCGGCCGGCGAGGGCTCGGATCGACCTGCGGCGCGGGGGCGGGCGGCTGCCGGGAAACGAGACACTCGGGGGGAGGCAGGCAGCCCCCTCGCTCTCTGCGAGAGCGGAGTCCGCGGCACAGGAAGCTTGAATCGCTCTAACAGGCCCCCTCGCCTCGCCCGCCCCCAGGCATCGCTCTAGCAGCTGGAGGAGCGGCTGGCTCTATCAGATTAACTCCTCCCGCCGCGGAGCCGGAGAGCGGCCAAGCAGCCTGGGTGGCAGCCGGCGAGAGAGAGAGACTCGTATCCAACCGCTCTCCACGCTGGATCAAAATATCAAACCGTGGAGACAATATGAGGCTGCCGGGTCTGAAATAAGGGGTGTCCATTATGCTGTGGGGGGCGAGGGTGGGGGGCGTCTTGCTATGAATGTGGCCCTGTGTTCACCATGCGGCGCTGCTTAGACACACAGCCCAGCTTGTTTTGCTTGCTCCCTGCAGGTGCTGCTGCCTCCTTCCCCCTTGCTCTACCTTCTAACCTGCCACCCAATCGCATTAGACACAAGGTTGGGCACATGTTCAGCCGAAACAGGCACATTGTTCTTGTGATGCAATGGTGTTCATCACATCGGGTTGTTATGGTGTTTACACACAACAGTCAAACACGCTTTGGGGGTTTGACACCTGATATTTGTTAGGTCTAAAGACACCCCATGGACCCCCAAAATGTACCACAATCTCCTTCTCTGTCTCCTTTAATGACCATCCCAGTTCTCAACCATCCATTCAATTCCCAACTCCCGCTCTGGAATTCCCAACTCTTCAAAGGTTTTTCTCCCAAGTGTGTGAGCATCATATGAGTCAAATATGTTCATTGTTTTAATGTTTTTACATTCTTTTAGCCATCCTTAATAAAAATCAAAAAACAGTTGAGACCGCTCAGTGAGGATGCTTGGAACTGAGAACTCCACTTAGATGGAACAGGAGCGCTGGCTCCTAGATGAGGAGATGGCTCCTTTGGGTGCTATTGGTGTTGTTTAATGGGGCATTCCTTTCCCATCCTCTCAGCGAAGACCTATCATGTCACCCCCTATTCTTCTCCAGGCTAAACATACCCAGCTCCTTCAACCTTTCCTCATAGGACTTGATTTCCAGACCCCTGACTATCTTTGTTGCTCTCCTCTAAATCCATTCCAATTTGTCAATGTCCTTCTTAAAATGCGGTCCCCAGAACTGGACACAGTGCTCCAGGTGAGGTCTGACCAGTGCAGAACAGAGTGGAGCTATTACTTCTCATGACTTGGAAATTATGCTTCTGTTAATGTAGCCTAAAATTGCATTAGCCTTTTTTTGCAGCTGCCCCACACTGCTGACTCAGAGGATGAGACTCAGGCCTCCAGGAACTGGGGTAAACTTAAAGGGACAGGTCACTCCCCAGAACTGCCTCTGTTTTGTACAGTTCCTCTGAAGAATCCAACTCTGCCTTCATCAGAGACAGAATGGGGAAATCGGTGGAAGATGGGACACTCGGGCTGGATGGGGCCATTGGTCAGAGATGGGATACTGGGGCTGGATGGGACCATTGGTTGCAGATGGGACACTGGGGCTGGATGGGGCCATTGGTCAGAAATCAGACACGGGTTGGATGGGACCATTGGTCAGAGATGGGACACTGGGGCTGGATAGGGCCTTTGGTCGCAGAGGGGACGCTGGGGCTGGATGGGGCCATTGTTTGGAGATGGGACACAGGCTGGATAGGGCCTTTGGTCGCAGATGGGACACTGGGGCTGGATGGGACCATTGGTCAGAGATGGGACGCTGGGGCTGGATAGGGCCTTTGGTCGCAGATGGGAGGCTGGGGCTGGATGGGACCATTGGTCAGAGATGGGACGCTGGGGCTGGATAGGGCCTTTGGTCGCAGATGGGATGCTGGGGCTGGATGGGACCATTGATCACAGACGGGAAGCTGGGGCTGGATGGGACCATTGGTCAGAGATGGGATACTGGGGCTGGATGGGACCATTGGTTGCAGATGGGACACTGGGGCTGGATGTGTCCTAGCCCAATGTAGAGGCAGAAGGACTTGCTTGTGGCATGTTCTCTCATGCCAGGTGTTTGCTGAGGTGGGGCCTATTCCCTCCCATTACCATATGTTCCAGTGATGGGTACAGGTGGAACGGCTTATTTAAGGTGTTGTCTTTGGTGTAGCCCATGCCTTTTTTCTCCCTTTGTGGTGTGCCCTAACACCAAGTACAATTAGTAGGCCCTACTCACAGTGTTCTAGCACTGAGTACCATTGGCAAGTCCTACCGCTGGTGTATTTTAACACCAGATACAAGCAGCATGGCCAACTCATGGTGTGGTCTAGTATCAGGTGCAATCATCAAGCCCCACTCTCGGTGTTTCCTAGCTACAGTTGGCAGGCCATGTTTGTTGGGTGTCCTACCATTGGGTACAGCAGGAAAGACCTATATACAGTGTGTCCGAGCTTTAATCAGGTACAGTCAGAAGAACCTATGCAAGGTGTGTTTTAGGGCCTGCCGACTGTACCTGGAACTACTTGAGGTATGTACCTTGCTCTAGGTACAACTGCCAAGATCTACAGTCAATGCGTTCTACCACAAGGACAATCAGCAGACCAGAGTGTTCTCAGGTGAGGTAAAGGCAGCAGGGCCTACTCACAGCCCTGCTGGCACTAGGTAGTGTTGGCAGACGCAAATCATAGTGTTCTAGCTCTCGCTACCCTCAGTAGAGTCTGTTCATACACCTGGAAGAGCCAATTATGGTGGGTCCTAACTCCAGATACAGCCAGAAAGACTGTAGTCTAGGTATGTCCTAGTGATGGGTACAGTCAGCAGGCCCTACTCGAGGTGCATTCTAGCTCCAGCTACAATTGGAAGGGCCTGTTCATGGAGTATCCTAGCATCAGGTACAGTCAGAAGCACCTACCTGCAATGTGTTCTGGTGTCTGATACTACTGGTAGACCCTATTTACGGTGTGTCCTCTGGTGCTGGGTGTAGGCTGAACTCTGCACAAAGGCTTTCCCACAGTGCCTGCACCGTTGTGGATAAACAGGTCAACAGAAGGTGCGTGGATGGACAAAGGGATGGAGTACGTGGGCGTGGGGATTCCATATGGTAATCCCTCCTCTCTGTTCCAGTGCCAGGGAGACAGGCTGTGTATACTGTAGTCACGTGTCTTTATTGGAATCGTGTACACACTGGTCCATGTCCAGAGCAGACAACTGTACAGAGCAGACAGCAGCCTGATTTCAGACCAGATTGGACAGGAGACAAATCCAAGCTTCTGACTAAAGATCATGCCCCCACAGTCAGTCAAACCTTGTTTACCGACTCCAGGGTGTAAACAGACACAGGTATCCAGATAAATGGGTCTAGGCTCACCCGTGTCAGGCTGAGGCTAGGTGAGCTAGTTAAGGACAGTTTAGGGTGGGCTAGTTAAGGAAAGTCATTATCATAGGAGGGGCAGTTAGATCTGAATGAAAGGAGGAGCCTAGTTCCTTTCTTAGGGAGCATAGGTTAGCACCCGGCTTTGGGGTGGGGAGTATGCAGGTCTCCTGACAGACAGATATAACAGTGGGGCAGGCAGGGTGGATGGAGCATGTGTATGTGTAGGGCCGGCCTTAGACTTTGAAGGATCCAGAGTGAAGATAAAATTCAGGGCCCCTGGTAGCTCCACCCCCTCCCCAGGGGAGCCATCCAGGGGCTCTAGAGGTAGTTCTGTCTGGTGGGAGGGAGTGGGAGCCCGACACCTGGCCCTGGGGAAATCAGGGGGCCCTGGAAGTAAAGAGAAGAGCGGGGCCCAGGGCAGTTACCCTGGGTTACTGTGAGGTCAGGCCGGCCCTCGGTACAAGACTGGATGGATGGATGGGCAAAACGTTAGCCAAATGTTTCCCAGTGTTCGGGGCAGCCAGTCCCTTTTTGGCGCAAGTCATTTTAAGGCAAGCTCCATGTAATATATTCCGTTGCTCCGTAGACCAGGTCCCCTGGCGCAGGTCAGAAGACTCATGAGAGTGGGAGGCGTATATTAATGGTTTTGATATTATCTATTTATATATTGGAGACGGGAAGCATATAAATCAAGTGTAATAATAATAATAAAGTGAACATATGCTGTGTTTTTGAAGCACTAAAACTTGTGTGTCTCCCTGCGTCTATATGAAATGTGCCTTGTTGCTGGGAACCTGTTGCATGCTTCACAAGAATCTGGAAATGAGAGAGAACTTTGAAAAAAACCCACAACCTAATCCAGACTTGTCCACAGGAAGGGTGCAAAGATGGATGGACGTTTGCATTTATTTCAGTGTATTCAATTTCCAACCTTTCTTTTTTATTTAAAAATTCCCTGGTGGGAGAAATTGGGTCATTTGAATGAGGCCATAACTCCTGAGTGTCCAATGCATTACCAGGGCATAATGGGGAGTGAGAACCTTTCTTCTGTAACAAATATGCCAATCAAGTGATTCAAACTTTGAGTGGATCAATTGTGTTAACTATTGATTAACTGACAGCTTATAAATTAATTGGGAAATTTAATTGACCCATGTATTATCAATTAGCGGTGATATCAATATTCAAAGAGAGCAGACCAGAATTCACAAGGGCTGTGGCAGCCACAGTCACACATAGAGGGGATGGGGGAGAGGGGCAGCACACCTGCATCCTGGGCAGTGGCTGGGGTCCCACGCACAAGGCCCAGGGGTAACAGCCCCATTACTCCACCCTAAGGCCGGCCCTGCAAAGAAAAGGACCGATTCATTGGCATGGACCTATTTAAATGTGTTGGTGTTTGGAGATCGGCTTTCAATTTCTTCATAAGAACATAGTCAGTGCCACTTATTGGGTCAGACCAATGGTCCATCCAGCCCAGTATCCTGTCTCCAACAGCAGCCAGCCCGAATCGCCTCAGGGGAAGATGCAGCAGGTTACAGTGGGTAATCCAGTTCCTGCCATCCTCTCCCAGCTCCCGACAGTCAAGGGTCTCATTGTTCCCCTGACCAACCCAACTAGGAGCCTGCCCCTTTATGGACCTGGCCTCCAAAATGTAATCCAGTCCCTTTCTGAAGCCCTTGCCAGGCCCCAGGGATTTGGAGGGTGCCTTGACTTTAGCCCCATAGTTCATGCTTCCCATGTTCTCCCAATCCTGGCCAGGCCATCAGGGCTGGGTTTAGGAATTCTGCACCCTTAGGCCCTTCTCAGGCGGCTACTCGAAGCCCCATCTCTACGCAACACTCACAAGTTACACACCCGGGGGAGGAGTTCTCACTCCTTCACAACCCATACATGGGGGGGGGGGGAGGAATGAGGGGCTCACACAGCACACACATGGGGAGGGGCTCACACTCACCACACACATGGGGGAGGGGCTCACACAACACATACATGGGGACCGGCTGTCACGGAAGAACATAGGGTCACACACGTGTAACACGGGACTACATGTAGACTACAAGTCTGGTAAATATGTAATGCCAAAGTTTCCCCATGTATGTAAGGTTACAATTGAGAGCTGTATAACTCAAATTAGGGGTCTGACACGTCACCAGGCTGCAGGAAATGCAAAGAGATACCAAAATGTGTATTGAAAACTCTTGCCAGAAAGCCCTGTTGACATTTAGATGGGTCTTTGTGTTCACCTGGGTTGGTACGTGACTGACCCCACGATTCCCCAAAGGCGGGAACAGAGACAAGAAGGGGAAAACTATTTAAAGTGGCCAGTGAGTCACCTTGAGGGTCTTCCATCCTAAAGCCACCTTGAGAGCTGACCTACATGTGAAAGCCTGCCTGGCAGCAGTTAGGCTGCAGAAACATGAACTGAGAGGAGGATTTTGCTCTCTAAAGCGAGAACCCAGCCGCTTACGTTTAAGGGCTGAGAGAAACCAGAACTTCTGGACCTTGCTAGGTAAGATGCGTAATTTAGGAACTCAACCAGTATAGGTCAGGAATGCGTTATATTTACCTTTGATTTCTAGTAACCACTCTGTATCAACTATCTTGCTTATGTAATCAATAAACTTACTTCTTATCTTTATGAAGCGTTTGTGTCTAACATTGGAACACAAGTGAGCTACAAGAGCCCTCAAGCTCTTGTGAACCCAGAGAGTAAAGAGTCTGTAAACGGGAAGGATCGGGCCCTTGGATGACAAAGGAGTTTCATTGTGGCACGCTTGAATTAGCCAGAGAGAGAAACTGATTCAAGAGAACTGTGCGCAAGGGAAACTGAGTCACTCAAACCCGGTAAAGTGGGGGGGTGGACCCTCCAACCCGTGACAGTGGCACCTCAATGAGTAAGAGTAATGCTCAGCTTGTGGACCAATGTGTAGAAAGTAGAGGAGCATACCCAGGTGACTGGACTCTTCTGAGGGGAGTAAATCCCATACCTGCAGAGTCTGAAAGTCCCAGGAGTTGGGAACTCAGCTCTGAGAGGGGAATAAGCAGATCCTTGAGCAGAGTGTGTTAAGTTTGTTACTTTAATTTTAATTTCGGGTCAGAGAAAGTGACAAAATTGGGCTACCAAAGCACTTTCACCACCTGAAAAGGTCAGAGCTGAGCAGGGAAGCTCGGAAAAGAGGTCTCGAAGCAGAAGGGAAAACTAAGCAGCAGCTTAAATAGCTGATACAGGAATTTGAAATGAGCTCGAATGGAACGGATGGGAGCGGAGCGGGGGCAGCAAATCCCCCTCCACCAAATTCCCCTCCACCTGACCCACAACCAGCAGATGCACAGGCGCTGCCAAACGTACCCCAGAAACCCCCTTCCAACTGACTAGCAGCCAGGGGGACAAGGTTCAAACCCTGAACTCGAGATGACTAGACTGAAGATGGAACATGAGCTCAGACTGGAAAAGATAAAACAGGAAGAAAAAGAAAGAGAAAGACAAGAACGAGAGAGGGAAAGAGAACGGGAGAGACAGCACCAGATTGAATTCCTGAAGACACAGGTAGCCCTAGGAATGACCCCTCAACTCCCTCCACTAGGCAACACGGGAAACAACGCAGAAGGCAGAATTCAAGACTACGCCGCATTGATCCCACAATGCGAGGGAAATCAAGGCATAGAAGACTACTTCACAACCGTCCATCATGTGTTTCTTCAAGAACAGATCCCGCAACACATGTGGCTCAAATTAGTGTTACTCAAACTCCCAGCGAAGGCAAAACAAGTTTTCAACACAAAAATTGAGGAATCTCCAGGACTGACTTTTGATGCTTTCAAACAGGCAGTTCTTGAAGCCTACAGAATCACTCCAGAAACTTTTTGCCAGAAATTACGCAGCTTCAAGAAGGCAGAGGGTATGGCATATTCAGATGTTTGTAATATTTTGAAACAATATGGAATGAAGTGGCTAGATACAGGGGGGAATGCCACTAAGGAACAAATTATTAACTCTGTATTGCTTGAACAGTTCTATACTGTGTGTGCAGCCCACATTTAAAAGCACACCTGATGAATAAGGAGATCACAAATCTCAAAGTGGCAGGGACAAGTGCTGATGCATTCACCGAAAATGCTCTTAGCTTATGGGGAAAGAAAGCCACATAATGGAGAAAAATCCAAACAAGGGTTTTACCATAAGCAGAATGGGTACAATCCACAATCTCAACAAGGAATCTTAACCCAGAACAAACCAAATGAGAATGGGGGTGGGGGGAGACAGGGATCACCCAGACCCCAAAGAGCACACAATCCACAGACAAACCCCACAGCCTGTTATAACTGTAACCAGACAGGACACATAAAAAGGAACTGCCCTAACTCCAAGAATACTGAAAACCAAAGCAGAGCTAAGATTGAAGCTAACTTGGCCTCAGTGAGGACAGACACTCCCACAGGGGATTATGTCTGTTACACACTCCAAGACCCCCACACAAATAATGCACACCTCTTCAGACCAGCCAAAGTCAATGGCATGCCCTGTGTGGGTCGAATTGATA
>QEPC01010756.1:677213-725496 GCA_003113815.1 Sphenodon punctatus
CCTGCTGTTCAGGAACAGTGACTAGCTCAGAAGGTGTTGGGAAGGGGGGAGGCAGATAATTAGTTCCGTTTCTTGCAAGCCTCTCCACCCCTGGTGCCTGGAAGTCTGCTCCTCAGTGACTGACTACACCTCCCTGTCATGTTTGACCTTCCAGTGAACCTTTTTTTGCCACCCAAACTCACCCGAACGTGATCTGAACTGACCGAACTGTTTGGCCATTTCGCTGTTCGGTGTTCGGTTTGTTCAGTACATTTGCGTTCGGGTTCGTGTTCGAGTTCGGTCATCCGAACAGGACGAATTCGGGCCGAACTCCGAACTGCCGAACTGCATTCGCCCATCCCTAGCAAATGCACTCCTCGCCGCAGCTGCCACCTGGACATCCAGGCAGAGCTGCGAATCAAGGAGCACCCCCAGACTACGAACTTGAGGAACCAAGACGATGGGGGCCTCCACTCCCTCGGCCCTCCCCATGAGCATCACCTCCGTCTTGTTGGGGTTCAACTTCAGCCGACTCGTTCTCATCCAGTCCCCCACAGCTGCCAGACATCAGGTAAGCAATGAGACTGCAGGGCCCGAGTGCGCTGAAAACGAGAGTTAGAGCTGAGTGTCGTCAGCGTACTGATGACAACACACTCCAAACCCTCTCATGACCTCGCCCAAAGGCTTCATATACACATTGAACAGGAGGGGGGACAGAATAGAACCCTGTGGGACCCCACATGTGAGATCCCAGGGAGCAGATGTACAGTCACCCATGACAACACGGTGAGTCCTACCAGCCAGCAACAAGCGGAACCATTCAAGCACGATCCCGCCCACCCCGGCACGATCCCGCAGCCGAGTCACCAACAGCTCATGGTCAACAGTATCAAAAGCAGCTGACAGATCTAACAAGACCAGAAGGGTCAACTGCCCCCGGTTTAAAGCACGGCACAGGTCATCGACCAAGGCCACAAGCGCAGTCTCGGTGCCATATCCCGAACAAAAGTCAGACTGCGAGGGGTCCAGGAAACTGACCTGGTCAAGATGGTCCCGGAGCTGCTGGGCCACCACCCGCTCAATAACCTTCCCTAAAAAGGGACGGTTAGAGACAGGTCGGTAGCTGGCAACGGCGTCAACATCAAGGGATGCTTTTTTGAGCAAGGGTCACACTACAGCCTCATTAAGAGGCCCTGGGACCCTGCCCTCCTCAAGAGGCCCCCCCCTTTTTTTACCAGTGGTTTTACCTCCTTGTTGTTGTTTTTATTGTTTTAGTAATCCCTTTTATGAATTGTTTTTCTATATTGTTTTTAAATGTCTTGTGAGCCATCCCGAGCTGCCGTAGGGCTGGAGGGAGCGGGATACAAATCACTAAATAAAACAAATAAATAAATAAATCTCAACGTCTCCTTGGTGGTCTTAACCAGCCAAGACGGGCAAGGATCTAATTCACATGTTGTGGGTCCTAACAGCCCCCAGGACATCTCCCGCATCGGCAGGGTCACCGACTGAAATTGATCCCACAAAACAGGAGAAGCCGGGGCATTCATAGTCTCTGGTTCTCCAACTGTATCAACTATGGCAGTGAAGCCATGGTGAATGCGAGTGATTTTGTCCATGAAAAAATCAATAAACCTATCACAGCATGGCCGGGAAACTTCCATTTCCAGGTGAAGGGAGGCTGGACTGACCAACCCCTTCACCACCTGGAACAGCTCCGCTAGGCGAGATTTTGCAGACACTATAATGGGGGGAGGGGCTCACACTCACAACACACACACGGGGGAGGGGCTCACACAACACACACATGGAGGGAGGGGCTCACACTCACAACACACACACGCATGAGGGAGGGGCTCACGCAACACACACAGGAGAGGGGGCTCACACACACAACCCCCACAGCTCTGCCCTCCTACCAGCACCCCCCCACCTCAGAGCCCACACCCCGGGTGGCCCCGTTCTGCTCCCAGAACCAACGCAGCCCCGCACCATGTATTTTTCATAAGTGTCCTAGATTAAAGGGAAGGTATAGCAACCCTAGATGTCACACCCAGCACTTCACTTGCCTTCTGTGGGGGGCTCCTGGGCTTGGAGAGGGTCTAGCCTGACTGTCCCTCAGCGGTCGGTGCTTCAGGCAGCAGACACTTCTGGGGCCAGGTCTCAGGCAGCTGCTGGAGCCACGGGGCCCCAAGGTAGCTCAGAGAACGCCCAGAGAATGTTCAATGGGAGAGGGGGCTCCTCCTATAGTCACCCCTCTAGGGCCACCTAGGGGGGCAAAACTCCTTGTATCAGTGCTGCCCCTAAATTAGATCCCAGCATTGTGTACGTATGGGCAGGGTTATTTAACCCTATGGGTTTTCCTGGTCTTCACCTTCAAGGCTCTTTATGGCCTTGCTCCCCCATATCTCTCTGCTCTTGTATCCTGCCCAGGAGTTTCACTCCTCCACTGCCCCCACCCTCGCCTCAGCCTGCTCGCCACGCCCTTGCGCCTCTAAATGTCTTCGCCCAGTCTCTCTTGCTGGCCCTCAGGCCTGGAACTCCCTCCCTGGATACGGTCGCTCTGCTCCCTCCCTCCCAACTTTAAAATCCCTCCTGAAAACCCACCTCTTCTGTCAGGCTTTCCCTGGCTCGTCATGAGTGCAACTGCGTCCTCTTCCCCCTCACTCAGAATCCAGTTCCCTGTAACTAAGTGAAGCACGTGCCCCTGCAACATCTCAACCTCATGGATGTCTCCTTCTCTCTCCCGGTGTCACCTCTCCCTTGTCTCCCCCTCCCTCGTTTCTCTTAGATTGGAAACCTCTTGGGGGTACGGACCTGTCTGTAACAATTGATTGTACAGTGTCAGCCGGTACACCGCTGGCACTATATAAATCATAAATAATAATAATATGTAGATCCCTTGCCAAATTCCCATAAGTTTTCTCTTCATTTGTGCATCTTGGCACTCTTTAGTCCTGCAGTTAGTTCAGTAATGTGGTTCTTTGTTATTTAGTGCGTATCTTTGGCCACACTGGCTGGGGTTTATTGACTGTAGAATCTTCGGGGTGGACGGGCTCTCCCAGTTCATCTCGTCCAACCCCCTAATTGGGTGCAGGATAATGATCGTTATCGCTTTTCCAATAGGTGACTGGTCCAGCCTCTTTTGCAAGCTTCCAGCAACAGACAGCCTACAACCTTCCTAGGCAGCTTGTCCCATTGCTGCACAGCTCTTACCGATAGGAAGTTTTTCTTGATATTTAACCAAAAGCTCCCTTCCTGTGGCTTGAGGTAATAGTTTCTAGTCGTGCCCTCTGTGGCAATGCAGAATAGTTTCCTGCCATTTTCTTGGTGGCAGCCCTTTAAATCTTTGAAGAGTACTATCTTGTCTTCCCTTAATTTTCTTTTTGCTAGACTGAACATACGCAGTTCCTTCCACCTTGCCACCCAGAACCTTTATCATCCTCCTCTGGCCCCATTTCAATTTGTCAATGTTCTTCTTAAATTAAAGTATCCAAAACTGGACACAGTCTTCCTGGTGAGGTCTGGCCAGTGCTGAATAGAGTGAAATTACCACCTCTGCTGGCATGGAGACAACATACTTCTGTTCATGCTGAACTGTCAGTGCTGTGGGCTTGAGAAGAGAGAATGCAACAATTCTATCTCCCCTGAGGACTGTACGGCCAAGGATGGTGTCACAAGGAGATACTGGGCCACTGTCATGGCCTGGTCTTGAACCCTCGGCCTGGTGGGTTTAGCAGTGTCGCGGTAGCAGCTTGCACCACCTGATAGACTGTGCCTCATCCTTCTCCCTGTGTCTCCTTCTGTAACTCCACCTGGTGTGCACCCCGTCCTTGCTCACCTGTCTCCCATTTCTGTCACCTGACTCCTGGCTTCCTGATTGGCCTCCAGGGAGTATTTAAGACCTCCTGGTGGCCTCAGAAAGCTGGTGGAGCAACTACTCTTCCCTGGGTGTGAGTGTGTGCCCCTGTGGTTTGGGTCTAACATTAACCTGTCTCACCCCTGTGACTGTTGTTGTATGTGCTGTGTGTGTGAGTCTTGTTGTCCTGTGAAGTCCTTGTCTTTGTAAGTGTTGTTTGTCCCTCCTTCCCGCTCCTCTGTAGCTGGCTGCCCTCTCCAGCTACTCTATTGTTGTTGGTTCCTGTTTTTCAGCTCCCTGCCGCTGGTTATCCTGCCAGAGTCTCTGTTGCTGGGTTTCCCCCTAACTCCTCTGCGGAGGGCTACCCCGCCAGCTTCCTTGTCGCTGGTTATTCCTACCAACATCCCTGTTGCTGGCTCTCCCCCTAGCTCCTCTGTAGCTGGCTACCCCCACCAGCTTCCTTGTCAATGGTTATTCCTGCCAGCCCAGCATCCCTGTTGCTGGTTCTCCCCCTAGCTCCTCTGTAGTTCCCTGCCACTAGCTACCCCTGCCAGCTCCCTTGTTAAATTTCCCTGTTGTTGGGTTCCCCTTTCCGCTTCCCCCCTTGGTGGTTTCTCCTTCCAGCTCCTTGGTCCATGGCCTCAATGATGAGCTGTACACTTTCTTAGACCAGCTTGGCTGGTAGCCATGCTGAGCGTTTAGTCTCCTGAATAGTGGAGAGTGGCTGAGAGGTTTCATTGACGACGCTGTGGACAACCCTTTTTCCCCTTTCCCCTGTCCTTCCTCTCCCTCTCTCCTTGTTTCCCCCGGCTCTGCACCTCGGAACCTGACAGCTACATGTAGACTACAGGTCGAACAAGTATGTAAAGGTAAAGGTTAAACATGTATGCAATATGAAAGCTGAGAAGTGGAAACTCACTTAATGCAATGAAGAAATGCAAAGTCATGCCGAATGTGTATTCAGAAAAAGCCCAAACACCTCTGCAGACACTAGACTCCAAAGGGCACACACCTTCCAATCCTCTAATAATCATTCAAGAAATTGCTTTAATTGTAATCAACCAGGGCATATGGCATGTGACTGCCCCACAAAAGGGGAGTCTGAGAGAATTATTAGAACTGTCAGTGCAAATTTTGTATCTGTAGTCCAACCCGTCCCTGAAGGGGTTTATGCTTGCTTTACTATCTCTGACCCTCCCACAGAGGATCAGTTGCTACGAAAACCTGCTAAGGTGAATGGGGTAAACTGTATGGGGAGGCTTGACAATGGGACACAGATGGTTATGGTCCAGGAGGACCTAGTCCCAAAAGATAAAATTAACACTGCCAGAAAGGTTGTGGTCTACCTGGCAACGGGAATTAAAGACACTCTACCCACAGCAATAATAGAGTTAGAGTGGGAGGGCTTAACGGGGCCTATCGAGCTGGCTGTGCTCCCCAAAAATGCAGAGAACGAAGTGCTGGTGGGAAACAATATCTGGGACTGGTCTACAGAGGTAGCTGTAGCCCAGGGTCCTTCCCAAGAACATGGGGAGACAGAGAGCAAGCCTAGTGGAGGGGAAGATTTGCAGCAAGGCTCTGGCAGCTACACGGAGGCTGCATCCCGACCTATGAACTCCACTAAGGAGCAGGAAAACTCCAAAGAGGAGTCTCAGGCCCAGCCAGAAGGCATGGGAGAACAAGACTCTGGGAGTGAACAGCTTCCCCCTGTCTCACATGGGGAACTAAATGGAATGAAGCCAAATCACCAAACTGATTCCGAGGCCCAAACATTAGCCCTCGACCTTGAATGGGAGGGCCCATCTGCGGAATCAAACCAGGTAGCCACCACGGGGGGAGAGTTAGAGGCAGGGGAAGCCCCTACTGCACCCAGGGGGTTGCAGGCAGGCCAGAAGGTTGGTCATTCTACCTTACGAGAAGGTGAGAAGGTGCTGACTGAAAAACAAGCAGATTTCAGGTCAGAACTAGCTAAGAACAAGACCTTGCCTAATAGAAATGAGGGAGGAACGGGTGTCTCTTTCCCAATGATAAAAATGCAGCAAACAAGGTCAGAAACCCAGCCTGTAGTCCTAAAGAGGCAAAAGCATGGTTCTAAGGATGAACTTTATGTCTCTGTCTTACCAGGGAAGGAGCACGGAGATGCTGCAGCTTATGCTAAATTTGAAAGAGTTCATGAAACAGTGCAAGACCCTGAGGGGAATTGTGCTGCTCCTGAGAGACAAAAGGTAAAACAGCTTCCGGATTAGAATTGTCATGGGGAACGCAGCTCAGACACAGAGCTGGTAGATCCTGCAGGGCAGATCTGGCTTGTAGAGAGTGGAGTGGAGGAAACGGTTAATAGTGTCCATGATCTTTACTCCCTACAAGACACAGAGGCTGCCAGAGATCAGATTACTGAGCATGGAACTGGGGGCTCAGTACCCCACTCTAGGCTGTTGTGACTCAGTTTCCCTGGCTTGCAGCTCTCACTGGATCAGCTTTCTATCTAGAACTGATTCTAGAACAACCTCGCTCCCCCCTACCTCTCTGCACTTATCGCCCTCCATACTCCAGCCCGTGCACTTCGCTCCTCCTCTGTCCCTTCTCTCAACTTTCCACGCCTTCCCTGCTCCCCTAAGCGCCTTTGTCCCTTCTCACTTGCTGCCCCCCATGCCTGGAACTCCCTCCCTGTCCACATCCTCCTTGCTCCCTCCCTTCATACCTTCAAATCTCTCCTTAAAACTCACCTCTTTCGCTCTGCTCTGTCTGACTCTTTATCCTGCTGAGCCACTATTCCTATACCTACGATCGGTTTACCCTTATCCTTACAACATGGACCTGCCTGCTGTCATTCTCATCGTAACCAAGCCAAGTACGTGCACTTGAGACCTCGCATCTTCATTAATGTTAGACCCCTTGTCTCTCCCTCTGTTCCCCTTCCTAAGTCTCTCCCCCAGCTCCTGTCTCTCAGATTGTAAGCCCTAGGGGCAGGGACCGTGTCTATTTTATTACTTTGTAAAGTGCCAGGTACACTGCTGGTGCTATATAAATGTTTGTTAATAATAATAATAATAATAATAATTCAGCCTGCAACGGGTGAACCTTCTTGTCACCTTTTCAGCCACAGAGTTTCCCAGCACAGATTCTTTCTCTCTAGGTTCGTCTGTGTTTGTAAACACAGAATTAACCCCAAACTGTGGCCCACCAATGTTAGGATTAGCGATTCTACTGGACCATATGAAATTCAGTAAAAAGTAGTTTAATGAATAAATCATGAATAAGCATGCAGTACAAGATTATACTCAAGAGTGCAGACATGAAAATAACATAACCAATAACGCATTTCTACCTGTACTTGGATTCTTCTGATTTAGGTTTACCCTAATCCAGGTGCAAGGGTATTTCAGTTCATGTCACAGCCAGCGATGGAAAGCTTAGCCAGGTATCAGTCTTTAGAGTTTCCAAAAAGCCTTATTTCATAGTTCCATTGGTGCAGCCCTTCCTGGCTGGTAAGCTAGGATCATGCAGATCAAGCTCAACAAGCTGGTCTCAACCAACTCCCAGATAGAAAGATCGCTCTCCATTAAGTACCTTTCCAGGGTCCTTTGTTTGATTTTCCCGCCTGGTGATGTGTGCTTTCAGTTACGTCCACAGGAAGAAATCCATTTGCAACTCAATGGTCTATGGCTAGTGTTTGCAGAGGTGTTTGGGCTTTTTCTGAATATACATTCGGCATGACTTTGCAATTCTCCATTGCATGAAGTGAGTTTCCAGTTCTCAGCTTTCATATTACATACATGTTTAACCGTTACCTTTACATATTTGTTATTTTATTTATTTATTTAATTTATATAAAATTTATATCCCGCCCCTCCTGCCCACATGTAGCCCAGTATCTCCTTGTGACAGCTCCCCACCTTCCAAAACATGTGAAGGATGCAGAAAACAACATGTATCCGGAACCTGTTGAAGTGGGTGGCGTGTTGTGTTGGTGGGAGTCTGGATATGCCACCCTCACCTCATTTTCCTTTGCTCGATTCATGTTCAAGTTATATATGTGGTGCTTTAAACACTCTGTTAGCATTGTGGGGCCATTGTTCACTTGTTATCAACCATTGCACAGTGGAGTGATCATCGGGATTCACTCTTTCTGGGTTCAATATCTTGTAGGGGTATACTCTGAGATGTCGATGTCCCTCTGCCCCTTGTTGCATGAAGTGAGTTTCCAGTTCTCAGCTTTAATATTACATACATGTTTAACCTTTACCTTTACATATTTGTTAGACCTGTAGTCTACATGTAGCCCAGTATCTCCTTGTGACAGATGGTCATTGGGGAATGAGCAGAACAGGGGCAAGCAAGGACCAAGGCAAGGCTAGAGAAGGGAGTGGGGAAGTCCAAGAGGAGAATGACAGGCACTAGCTAGAAGCAAGGTGCCACAGGGTATGGCGAGGACCGGGAGAGACCAGAGGGAAGCAGGCCCTGGAGGGAGGGAGGAAACCACAGGTGAGGGGAAAGCTTGGGAAGGGCAAGTGGACAGCAAGGCTTCCCCGTGTTACTCACAAGGACAGGGGCAAGCAAGGAGGATCTGCTGGTAGTGATTCGGAGTACAGCTAACCAGCCCTGGGGGTGGGGAGGGCTGCAACTTTAGGGCTATTTCTAAAAACCCCTTACCTTTCAAAAAACATTTTACAAAATACGCTTTACCAAAACATAAATGCCAAAAAGCATAAAAATAAATTACACTTACATTAAAACCCACATTTAACAACATACAATGTAATAAAACGTAAACACCAGAAAGCATGGAAATTATTTACACTTCAATTGTGTACATAAATATATTGCACATTATGTAACGTAACATCATCATTAATAAAACATATGTACTTAAGTTATTACCATACATGCTTATTCTTTTTACTATTTACCAATAACTATGATATTTCTTTACAGGTCATTTATTTATTATCATGTCACATACAAAGTTTTTCTCAACACCTTAACTCTGTCCTATACGTGTACAGAAATTGTATAAACTTTATATGACATTTTTACAATGAATGGTTACACAACTTTATACCTTTAAAAATTTTTGTTAGTTTATTCAAAATCATTATCAAAATTGATAAACTCCATAAAAGGGAAAGAAGAAAACTCTAAATTCCCCATACAAAGACCACATGCGACATTGCTACAGTGCCGGCCAATTAACCTGATTCCAGTAATCAATTGTCTATACATTTCTCATACATATTACAAAAATCTAGAGTCCACAAACAAAATTTACTCCAATACGAAAAGATTTTGTTTTTATACAGTATGTGCCTGCTATTCCCTTTACTGTGCTTATTCTAATATTCCACTATCTATAGCTTGAATGAACTTACCATAATTAACAAATTTAAACCATTTTTTCCAAATACATTTTCTGAAATCCACCCCTCTTTATTTGTTAGTTTCACCATATTTGCTATTGACCAGCGATCTATCTTCCACTCCATGAGTGGACTCTCATTCAAATCTCCAACATTCTTCCACTTTCTTGCTATTTTTAATCAAGCTGCCGTTAACTGACAGCAGCTCCTGGTCATCCTTATGAATTTGATCTACATATCCCAGGAAAAACAATTTAGGGTCTAGTTGTATTCTATATCCTAAGATATTCTCACATTCCATCTTTATCGCTTCCAAAAACCTTCTAATAACCAGACAGGTCCACCAACAGTGGTAAAAGTTGGCACCAGCTTGTCCACACTTCCAACAGCTGTATTTTACCCCATACGTCTTTGACAGCCAGTAATTGGCATATAATACCAGCGCATTATTATTTTATAGACATTCTCATTCAGTCTAGTTGACACTGTATATTGAAACAAATTGGAATAGATACTTGTTCATTCCTCTGATGTTACCTCCTCCAAATCTCACTCCCAGTTCCTAATGTCTCGGTGATTTCAGACGAGACGGGGCGGCATTCGCCCCGTCCTGGAATCACCCAAATGATTCCCCGCCGGGATCACTCCGGCACGTCCAACAGATGTGCCGGCTGATCCCGGTGGGGAATCGGGGAGGGGGCGGGGCCACGTGGCGCAACGTGCGGCTGCACGGCCACGGCCCCCCGACGCCGGCCCTCTGGGGAGATGGGTGGGCACTGTGGCCAATGCGGCTGCAGCGCCTGCCCGATTTGACCACGGCCCGGAATCCCGCCAGGGATTCCGGGCCGTAGTTTCCGGCCAAATGTTACTTTTGGTTGGTTCCTGCCGGGAATCTCTTGCGGCGATTGTCCAGAGGGGAGCCCTGGAAGCGTGGTTGAAATTGACCTCATGTGGGAATTGACCGTGGTGAACATCTGGCGGCTGCCAAACAGACGTTCAGGGCACTTTGGCCCCATGTGGGTATTGACCGGCGTTCACTGTGATCTCGTAACATCTTATGATACCTGTTTCTGCTTATCTTCTTCCAATGTTCTTAAAAGATTATACATTCTACGTCACATTCCTTTCCCAGGGAGATTACAAATTTGTACATTGAAATTTTGCGCAGAAGGACAGAGTTAAGGCATTGTGAATTGAGACCAGGGCCCCCGTGATGCTGGGCGCTGCATAGAATCCTCCCCCGCCCCTCAAGATTGACCCCTCGTGATGCCAGGCACTACACAGACCCCTTCCCAAACCAACACGCTGCTCCAAGCCCACCACTGCCACTACGTCACTTCTGGGCTTTGCTTTCCCCCAGGGCAGTGAGTACAGCCTTTTCTACTCATGGGTCCCCTACAAAATATGCGAAACCCATGTCTCCAGTAGAGGTGCGCACCACCGGTTGTGTGTTCGTATGCCTTCCCTTGCAGGGGTCTGTGTCTGTATGCATGTGTGTCCATCTATGGGTGTCTGTGTGTGGACAGGGGGTCTTTCCATATGGGTTTCTGAGCAGCCCCGACTCTAATTCAGTTCCCAAATGGCTCAGGGTGGATTAGTGTTCCATATGGGCTAACTGGTTATAATTGTACATTCCCCATCAAACCATTCTGCATAGCCCCATTTTTGTCTGTAGTCTATAAAAACTACATTTCCCACAAGGCTTCGCCTCTTACAGCAACAGCCAACTGCAGAGACTACACTACCCACAACTCTGTGTGGTGGGGTAGGCACCTCATAGAGGATGAATTATGTTACCCATGAATTTCTATGTGGAGAGCCAAGATTTAAATTATCTCTTTTATTTAGGGTTGCCATATCTTGGAACCATGCAGCCCTGCACCATGTATTTTTCATAAGTGTCCTGGATTAAATATTTATTTATTTATTTTATAGATTTTTACCCCGCCCCTCCTGCAAACAGCTCGAGGCGGCTTCCAACAATAAAACACATATAATATATAAAAACAATTAAAGGGGAGGTATGGCAACCCTACTTTTATTGGACCACCTGCTGTTGGTGAGAATGAACAAGCTTTCAGGCCACACGGAACCCTTCCTCAAGAACGGAGCTTAGCCAGTCAGACCAGAGGAGATGTAGAGATAAAAGACTCTTATGAGGCCAGATAATCTCCTTTTCCCTGTATGGGAATACATTTCCCATGAGTCCCTGCAAAGGATCCTCACCACCATGACAGCTGTAATACAGGGTGATTTCAGACGTTACGGGGCCCGTTGGCCTCGTACCGAAATCACCTAATTCCTTCCCCGCCAGGATCACCCCGTCACGTGCCGGGGGGATCCCGGCGGGGAATTGGGGAGGAGGCGGGGCCGCACAGTGCAACGTGCGGCCGCATGGCCCCGCCCCCTCCACGCTCCCCGCTGCCCGCCCTCTGGGGAGACGGGCGGGCGGCGGGGCCAATGCGGCCGCCGCGTCGGGCCAGATTCGCCACGGCCCGGGGTCCCGCCGGTGATCCCGGGCCATGGCGCCCGACCAGCCGAGACGCCGGGGTTCACCCCGGCATGGGATTGCATTCGACACGCGGCGGCCTCCGGTCTCGCCGCTTCAGCTGCTCACGTGTTGAATGCAATCCCAAGCCGTGGTAACATCTGGGGGGAAACATCAGTTTCCCCCAACAGACGTTACGTGATCACAGCCACCACGCAGAATTGAGCGTGGTTCACTGTGATATCGTAACGTCTGAAATCACACACAGTAAAGTGGCAGGGGGTGAACTACATTTCCCATGAGCACTTGTACACAACTGTACAGCCAAGAGAGATTAAATTTCCCATGATCCCATGGAAAGAAAAAGGCTTTGCTGAGCTCAGCTACCATGATTGGCTTATATTTGTTCGATTATGCTGGTTTATGTGTTTTTGTCAGCTGTCCTCATAATAATAGCTGCTGTTGTCATAGAGATAATATTCCTAACGGGAAGAGAAGGTTGCTTTCTTGTAACCAAGGTTCTCAAGATGGCTCTATACATTCTCACAAATGGGTTTGAGCATGCGCGCCATTCACTCGCTAGAACTAGCCTACACATTCCAAGTAGGGCTGCATGGGGGTGTTGTGGAAATGTAGAGAGCCATCTTGAAGAACCCGCGTTACAAGGCAACAACCTTTCCTTCTTCTTTGTCTTCTTCTAGTGATTCTGTATTTTTCACAACTGGGAGAGTCCCAAGCTAAACTGGAGGCAGGAGGGAGGAATTCCAGGGAATCCATCTGTGATGGCCATAATATCAACAAACAAACAAATTTATTTACAAGTCATCCTAAAAGACAAGAACTTTGCAGTTGTAGTTATTTGACAGTGTCCAGTCCAACCAGGTTAATTACCTGGACTAATTAAACGCATGTCCACCTGGGATTGGAAGTGGAGCACATAATGCCTACTGGTAAAGGTGCGTATAGATGTCCAGGTATCTGCCTTACTTACAAATGTCAGCTGCAGGGATTAGTAAATGCTGCCTGCCACTGATGGTGGTGGCTTCCATCATTGGCGGGGTCTGCCCCCCTCTGGCTGCTCAGGTTCGTAGTCTGGGGGTGCTCCTCGACCCTCAGCTTCGCCTGGATTTTCAGCTGGAGCCTGGGGCAAGGGGAACACTTTGCCAATTACATCTGGCACGACGGCTGCGGCCGTATGTCTCAGGCTTGGATCTGTCCACCATCATCCATGCTTTCGTTACCTCTCGACTGGACTACTGTAATGCGCTCCATGTGGAGCTGCCCTTGCCGACAGTCTGGAGGTTGCAGCTGGTGCAGAATGCGGCGGCCCGCCTCCTAACAGGGTCGGGCTGCCGTGAGCACATTACACCTGTGCTCTGTACTCTGCACTGGCTGCCTATTGTCTTCTGGGCTCAATTCATGGTGCTGGTTATGACCTATAAAGCCCTAAACGGCTTGGGTTCTGTTTACCTGCGAGACCACCTCGGGCCATTTTGTGGCCCTTGCAGTTGGCTGGGGGCCAAGTCCCCCAGGTATACCGGGTGGTGATGGCGGAAAGGGTGTTCTCAGTGGCCGCCACTTGGCTGTGGAATTCCCTCCTGTTGGAGGTCTGTCTGTCCCCAGACCTCCCCTCTTTCCGTAGATGTTATAAGACCTGGTTGTTCTGCCGGGCCTTCGGGGAGGGGGTGGGAAGGGTGGGGTGGGGTTTATTTGCCTTGCTGCTGAAATTATGTGTCCATTTTATATGTTTATATATTGTAGTATTTTAGATGGTTTTATTATTGTTATTTTATGTTTTATGTTGTGCGCCACCCCGAGCTGCCGAAGTGAAGGAGGATGCAGGATAAAAGATTTGGTATAAAATAAATAAATAAATAAACAAACTGACTGAGGTACTCGTAGAATAGGTTAATATGACAGCATACATCTGGCGCAACTGTGTCAAACCAGTGATTGATTATCCGAACCCAGAGTCCAATGGCTGGAAAAACACAGAGCAGGGTTGGCAACCTTTGTGGTACAATGGACCACAGTTACCAGAGTGTTTGAAGAGGAGGGAAAAAACAAGGCGTCTTCAGCACAGACACTGGAATAGTGAAGAGAATGCTGACAAAAAAAAGATGTAAGAAAGCATCAGTCACTGGTTTGACACAGTTGCGCCAGATGTATGCTGTCATATTAACCTGTTTCAGGTGTTGCAGAGCACTAAGAGGATCTGGAGGTAGCGTCTGGGTTGTCTGGTTCTTCTTCTGCCTTTCATACAGTCTGATCTAGTGCTTATATAGTCTTCTTCCTCTTTACCTGCATTACAAGCACACTGAAGGAACTTCATGCCATCTTGTTCAGCTTTTCTGCAGAGGCTGGGTTCTGATCTAATATCTTGTCGGACACTTATTAGTTCTGGTCTGGATGGCACATAACGTTCTTTAAAACCTTTATTTTGCTGATTCTAAATAAGAAAAGTTGTGTCCCGTCCAGTGACTGCATGCATGATGGGTAGGTTCAATCACATGTCATGTCCTAAGGTGCCACAGATGGTCTTTACATCAACATATCGATCTCTGTCCACCATCACGACCCATGGCTCCAACTGTTCCATCTCACTTTTTGAGTAGGCATACACTAGAGCACAAGAACATCTGTATCCTTGGATACCACCACTATGGGAGAGGACGATCTCGCAGCATGAAGGACTATGTATGCGTCAGCCTCCTTGTGGTTGCATCATTCCTGCTCGTGCACAATGTGTAAGAACCCAGGTGTATTCTCCTTCTGTTAAAACAAGAGGAAATGCAAGTTTCTTCTTGCAGTCTTCTCTCATCCAAAAGCTCACTAAGAACTTAATTAATTCTCCCTTATTCTCAGGGTTGTGAAGAAAGCTGGTCCACTTGGCTCCTAGAGGCATCTCCTGTTCTGAAGAACCAATGTGAACCCGTATGCCAAGGTCACCTTTTCTATTCCTTGTTTGAGTCTTTATGCTGTCCATTTTGTATACATTAAACACAAAGTGGAGGGCAATAGGATTGCTTGAAGGTGGAGGGATGCAGTATATCAACAATGAATCTCCATCCTGACCCCATGTTGGGTTTGTTGGGAAGACATTGACTGCTGCCATTCCATCAATAACCCATGTTGCTCTCATTGGCACCATATTGCTGACAACACTGCATTCCTCAATCAGGTAATTTCTGAACTTGGCCTTCTCACCTGTTCACATACTACCATCAGGATCTGCAACAGAAAGTGGTAATGTTGTCACACAGTAAGATAAGGCAGCTCTTTTGTTAGCACACTTGGAATACAACAAGACAAATGCTTCTTTTTCTTTCTTGATGACTTCAGTAGCCTTCAACAGGGTTTTCTTTTTTTCAAGTCCTGTCTTAGCCCTATTCTGCGGTACTGGAGCAAAAAAGTTAACATTGTTAGACATCACTCTCTCCTTCATGAACTTCTGCAGTAACTCCTCACCAATGTTATAGGCGTGAAGCATGTTGTTGATGACCTCAAGAGGGACTTCTGCTCCTGTTACTATATTTCTTCTACCCAGACCTTCAAAGACGATTTGGTATTTCCTGAATTCCTCAACCAGTCTGAATACAAACTCTTCATTTCTTGTGGTAGCTGCTCTAGTTTCTTCATTATGTGTAGGCTTCACAAGAAGGTTGGATTGCTCCTGGAGGGCTGCATGTAGTTTGGCTAGATTGTGAGAGTGAACAACAAAGTTGTCTGCAGCCTCTATGGATGTACTGTATCCTCCACGATGTGGCCCACCATGCACCTTGACTTCTCTGTTGACTGTCACTTCGATGAGGTGGTCACCATGGATGGAAGAGAATGGCTTACTAGTCAAGCTGATTTTCTTGCTTAAATAGCTGGAGGTCCATGTGTGCCAAAGTCATGTACCTGGAGTAATTATGCATGTCATAATAAACCACGAGACGTAGAAGATGGTGCTGAGCTTGCATGTGTAGCTCCAGTTTTTGCTCTCTACAGGCACTTATGATGACTATAAACTTGCTTATGCACTGCATGTAATTAACAATTGACACACCTTCAGGATTATTGGTGTCTGTGTGTAAAACCTAAGTGCAAAGGTGAGCAAAATCTGGATTATCAAGGACATTCTGTAGGCTAGCAGATGAGAGTACTTTATGTAGACTTAGTAGTTTGCAATAAAGGTTAGGTCTTCAGAAGGAAGGAAGAAAGGCTTCTGCACGGAATCACATAAGTGCTTCAAAGCTCTGCTTGTGGAGACATGTACAGCAGACATAGCTGTGGCCTTCCAGTGCTCGAGCCACAGAACCCTATGCAAGCACGCCTGCTCGCACCCACCAGTCTCGTAGGCCAAGTGCTGCAAATCATTTGTATAGTATTCTCTGGTTCTCAAACAGTGTATGCAGACCTCCAAGTAGACTGATAATTTCAGGATACTTCTGCAGACTTTCCTTCCACATTATCTGCACAGGTTTGCTGTACACGGCCTGATCACTGTGAACAAAGATATGGTGTAGATTGAGTTTTTGAGCAAGGCTCCTCACATAGTCTAAGTACCACTTGCAGATAACGTCATCTGGTTTGTATGGTACAACAGGCAAATACTGGATAAAGCTTTTCTGTGTCTCAAAGGTTGTAAACTTTCTTCTGGAAATTTGTCCACATGCCAAGAGACTGTAATTACTCAATGATTTGAATGCTATTGGCTAGTGCCCACACCATATCCTTTCTGAGGCTCTTCTTAAGTAGACTGAAATCTGCACTGTCTTTGTAATTTTCACACTTGCTTCTTGGAGGACCCTGTCTGTTACGCTTTCCAATGTGATATTCACTAAACATTTCTTTGTTGTTTCCATCTGTTGTAAGATCAACAATTTCTAAGGGTGGATTTTCTTCCATGTTTTGGTAAAATTTCGGGAATATCTCAGGGTGCTTATTCTGAAACACAATAGCATTGGTGAAATGGGCTGTACCGCTGCCAGTTGTGGTTCTCTCCATTCCATCAAAGTTGTCAATACTAGTATGTGTTGGAATGCCAGCTATTATTCCTTGTGGAATGATGGATTTTCTCCTTTTGGTACAGTCAGCCCACTTCAAAATATCTCTCAGCCTATCATAGGTGATGCCATGTAATAAGGGAATGCCAATCTGAAGCAAGGGACCAGGCTTTAGTTACCACAGTATCTGGTAAACGTGCAGTATCTGGAAAACACCGGCTTCTAGGGCCCAAATGGGGAAAACTACCCTCCAAGAAAACCCAGTTGTTGGGCTTACTCTGTGAGATCCCCTTCTCCTCACCCCTTGCTCAGAGTCTCTCCCTCTCATGCCTCAGAGACAACCAAGTCCACTCAGCTCTGGCCCCTCCCCCTTCTTCTCAGGGCCTCTTAACTCTTTAGTAGCTGGCCTGCATGCGTTACACATGCAATGAAATCATTGTTATGTAAACAACTAGATGTAGCAAAAGGTTGTTATAATGTAATACCAAATAACATGTGGCACCGCAGAAGACAATTTGTGTACTAGTGAAAAATGAAATCACCATGAGGAATCGGATAGTGATACCACTGAAAGGGATGCAGAAACCCAATCTTGCATTTATTGAATTAGGTGTTTTCCAACCTTATTTTTAGAATCAAATGTTTTGCTAAATAAAAACTGTCAAGTGAAACTGTTTTCTCCAAAACACTGGCACTTTTCATTGCGTTTAATCATATCGTGTGTTTGACTATCTTCAACAGACGTATTGAATGTGCTGATATAAAAACAGATATAAAGGTGAAATATAAAAAACAACCAGAATTAGTAAAAGTTCTTCTAAGGTAATATCATATTCCATTTCTTTAGTTCTAAAACTTTAATTGGTATTCTGCTTTTTAATTAAGATGTAGTAATTTTGGTGGCCATTTTGAATTTTTAAATTTCTATTTTCTCAGCATCATGATGTCACAGAAGCCTGGTTTATAAATAAAACGGTGCATCATTTAATGTTCTATGACTACCTTGGTCAGTTTCACTAATATAGTAAACAGATTTTTTGCTGTTGCCCAAAATAAATTTCAGTGGGCCTCCATTTTGTAATTTTTCAACATAGGCCTCTAAGAAGCTTTGGGATAAGAGATAGGCCTAATATTAGCTTGCACCCAAACTTTCATCAAAATTGGTTTAACAATGCGGCTGCAAGAGCTGAGTTCATGCTGGTAGAGTGTTGGTGACAGTCATCTTGGCCACCATGCCAGTTTAAGGGTGAAATCTAAAGTGCATCAACAAGGTACAGACAGATTCGGATTCAGCAGGTCAAAAAACATAAAAAAACACCCAAGGAAACAAATTAACCACCAAAAGCCTCAAAACCAGGAAAATCACGCAGACTATGGGTACTTTCAGACATGACGCTAACCACCCTTGGTGGTTATTTATGCATGTTTCAGGGCTGCATAGGGCACCAATACAGCCCTGCAACATGCATAAATAACCATCAAGGGTGGTTAAAGGGTGGTTAGCGTCATGTCTGAAAGTACCCAATATGTGTCAGTCCAGGGCTATTAATATGATAATTGCCCGATCCAACCTTATTTTTTCTATTACCTTTGGTAACTGGAGGAAAGGCAATGGCATACATCAGGGCCCCTGACCAATTCACCAGAAAGGATTCCCTATGGACAAAGGATCATGCCGAGCTCTGCTACAGTAAACCCAGCACTTTGTATNCAGACATGACACTAACCACCCTTTAACCACCCTTGGTGGTTATTTATGCATGTTGCAGGGCTGTATTGGTGCCCTATGAAGCCCTGCAACATGCATAAATAACCACCAAGGGTGGTTAAAGGGTGGTTAGCGTCATGTCTGTTTTCACCCTCTGTCACTGAAAAGTTGCAGACAGTGACCATTCACGATGGTGCTGGCTCATCTCCTGAGAATGTCTGCTCTGGAATTCTGTGTTCCCACTAGGTGGACTGCTACCAAGTGAATATTTATGTCCAAAGTCCAGTGCCAGATGCTTGTGCTATCTTGTTCAGGTGACGAGAGTCAGTTTCCCCATTTGTTCAAGTAACATACAGCTGCCATACTGTCTGTGGTTATCTGAACTACCGTGTCATGGAGATGGGACTCCAAGAATATTAAAGCTTTTTCAGTAGCTGTGATATCCAGCACACTGATGTGTTGTTTCCTCTCCTGCACATCCCAGAGTCCAGCCACCTAAGTGGACCCCATCCTGTCAGGGAAGCATCTGTCATCAAACAACAGGTTAGCGTAAGAGAACAAAACGGCATACCTTTTACCACAAAGTCTCTGTCCTTCCATAAGGACAAGGAACAGACCAGTGTAGAAGGGATCTAAGACTCTTAGCATGGGGGTCTCGGGTGGGATCATAATGGGCAAGGAACTACTGCTGGAGTAGCCTCATACAAAGGTGTGTATGGGCGGTGAGCGCTGTTGTGGAGGCCATCAACCCCAGTAGGTTCTGGAACATCTTTACTCCCTGCAGTCTATGCCTTTGCAGAGTACTGATCGTGCATTTTAACCTATGAAGACATTCCGCTGGAGCATGCATTTCCTCTCACACAGAGTCTAGAAAATCCCCACCCAAAACAAAAGGAGCCGTAGGGAACATCTGGCATGCGTTTTTAACTCTATGGATGACTTCGTCCCAGATTTCTGAACAGAAAGAGCTAGATGCTAGGGGAGGGATGTAGACATTACCAATTAACAGTTCAGCGGCAGATGGTAACACACAATAATGAATTTTAAATTGTATATTTTGTGTTTGTTTTATTACTATTATTGTTATATGTTTTGTAAGTTGCCCCGTGCTGCTCTGTGAGCAGGAGGGTGCGGGGTAGAAATATAATGAAATAAATAAATATCACCATCCTGTTGACAAAACAGGAAAAAGACCTTAGAAAAGGAAGGGCCTGACTCTGAAGAGAAAACTCTATCTCCCAGGAGGTTTTGCGCCTCGGGTCTCTCCCCTAGGCCAGTGTGCTATCACGGCAGACACCATGGTTGTTGTACTCCAACCATCCCCACCACCACCTTGCGCCTTAGCGACAAATAGGAGTGCGTGTGCGTGGTGCGTGTGCATGCATTTCCCATGAAATGTGTTTGTTGGGGACCATGAGATCTGTTCCAGTCTCACCTTGTCCCTTGGGGCTGAGGAAAAAAACGACATCTCCCATAGCCCCGTATATTATTTATTGATTTATTTATTAAAATATTTATATTCCACCTCTTCTGCTCCCAGCAGCTCGAGGCAGCTAACAATAAAAACACAAAGTACAAAAATACACCAGTAAAAATAGATTCAAACTCTATATTAAAATTCAACTAACACTGGGGGGGAATAACCAGCCAACCACCACCCTAAGGGTGATGGGTGCATCACCCTTCCCAAATGCCTAGCAGAACAGGGAGCAGAAGGGAATTGGCTGCCATGCTTGCTGCAGCCTAAACACCCCTGCCTCTGCCCTATAAACCACCATTCCTGGAACTCAAATGAAAACTACAACCCCCATGTCACATTGCACTGGTGTTCGGCCGCCATGATAACTAGTCTAAATATTTTCCCTTATATCTTAGGCTAAAGCGTCCGGAGTTAAAAAGAAAACGACCTTTCCCATGACCTCTTGCACTGAGGGCGTGGCCATCGTGATAGCAATAGTACAAATAATAACCCCGCTTTCTGCACTATAGACTTGTCCTGGTGCTGAACTACATTTCCCATGAAGCTTTGCGCTGAAAATCTCGACCGCCATTATAGGTGCAGTTTCAGTAAATTTCTTTCATTCATAAGAAGCTACGGCTGGAGGAGAGGACAAAACTCATAACTCATTTCCCATAAAGTCTTTTTCTACAACGCCTTTAAAGTTGTAGTCCACACATTTCCTCCTCGTCTTTCCATGGGTCTGGGCCTTCTGCTAGGAGAAAACTACATCTCCCGTGATCCCCTTCGCTTGGTCTACATTCCGCCCCTTTAGTTGTAGTACAAATCACCTCGCTTGTGCCATAGGAATCAATGGGACAGGAGAGCGGAGAAAACTACATCTCCCCTGGACCCTTGGCATAGCCGTCCAAACTGCCCCGCCTTTCCTCAATAAACTCACGTTCTTGATCTGGAGGAAAAAACTACATCTCCCATGTCTCCTTGCGCTAGCATTGATGGTTGCCATGATATCTGTAGTCCAAAAACCGTTTCCTTCCCCCCTGTAGACCAATGATACTGGCCCTGAAATGAAAATTACCTCCTTCATCGCTGCTTGCCGTAGAAGCCATAGCCGCCATGATATCTGTTCTGCAAATAGCTTCTCCTTCTTCTAGAGAGGCCAACGGGCCTGATTCCGAGGAGAAAACTACATTTCACATGATCTATTGCGCTTGATCCCCGTTGCCATGTTCTTTGTAGTCCAAACACCCTCTCTTGTGCCCTGGAAAGGCAAGGGACTGAAAAGGGAGAAAACTACGTCTCCCATGATGCACTGGGCTACACCAGCCATGGCCGCCATGTTAGTTGTAGTCCAAACACCATCACCACCCCCTTCCGTCTCTCCTGTAGAACAACCGTCTTGGCGCTGAGGAGAAAACTACATCTCCCATGACGCCTTTCTTTAGACCTTTGTGGCGCCATGTTGACTGTAGTCCAAACATCCACTTTTGTGCCATAGAGTCTAATGGGACTGATGGAGGATAGAAAACTACACTTCCCATGAAGCCCCATCGTTCGTCCTAGAGTTTCCTGGGGCCGCCATGTTGGTTTTGTGTGTGTGAGTGTGTGTGTGTGTGTGTGTGTGAATGCATGTGTGTGTAAGAGGGGCAGAGCAGCAGCAGAGGGAGGAAGAGGAGGAGAGAATGAGAGAGTCTGGAGGAGGGAGCGCCAGCTCTTTCCCTTCCGAGGAGCTCTGGGGGGGCTGAAGCCCCCTTTACTCCCCCTTTTCTTTGGGGGGAGGGGGAGGCTTAGCTGGGGAGGAGGGGCCGGCAGAGAGGAAGAGGAGGGAAGAGCTCTAAAACCCTCCCCTTATGTGGGGGGAACCCCCCTCAGGCAAGGAGCGGGGGAGGGGAGAGAGGGGGACACCTCCAAATTAGGAGCTTGGAGCTCCTTTAAGCTCATCCGGGGGGGTGGGTGTTTAACCCCCTTTGCTGGGAGGGGGTATCCAATTTCAATAGGAGGGGTTGCATCCCCTTTGATTTGGGGGGGCTCTGAATTAAAGGGGGTGGCTTTAAAGGAGATAAGGGAGGGCAAAGCGGGGTGAAGGACCCTGCTCAGAAGAAGGCCAGGAGGGGAGAAGGACCCCCCCCCCCCCGAAGAAGGCCAAAGCTAAGGGGTGCTGAGAGAGCCATGGAGGGGTAATTCAGGGGTGGGAGGAAGAGGGAGGTTGTGGGTCAGGAGTTGGGGGGAGCAGGGAGGGAGGAGGGGTCCCTCATGAGTGAAGGAAAGAGGGGGTGCTGATTTAGAGAATATTATCTCCCATCCCCACCCCAAAAATTATCCTCCCTGCTCCCAAGGACAAGCCTTTTGAAGGGTAAAGGGGGGCAGCGACTTTTAAAGCTGCCCTCTTGTTTGCCAAGTCCACCCTCTGTTTTTGCAATCCCTCTGGTGGGGGGAAGGAAGAGAGAAGCACCCCAAAACCACCCCCACCCCCACAAGAAGAGAGAACCATTGACTGCAGCCGCTTCCTCCACACACCCCAGGAATAAGACCATGACAACAAGCCTCACGCAAGCCGCTGCCTCTTCTCCATGGCCACATAGCAGGTGAGTGCCTGCCCCCCCTGACAGGAGGATCTTGGGGTCCCCCCTCCAAAGCCTTCCCTCCTCCCACCCACCCCTGATCGTGGGGAGCAAGCCAGACACATCTTGCCTTCGCAGGCCGAACGTGAGAATGGAGAGCCAACCCCATGGATCTCCTGCTTTGGAGGTGAGCTTGGGGGGGGATCCCCTAATATCAACTCCCTTCCATCCCTAGCCCCTCCCCAGGCACCTTAACTGCGAAGCTGTGGACAGGGAGACAGCCACACATCCCTCCCCCCTCCAAACTAGGAGCGCGTGAGAACCCAGGGCGCTCGCGAGTGGGTGGCGGGGGATAGGCGCTCCACAGAGCAAATTGGGGTGCCCAAAAGGGGGGCACTAGGAAGGGCACGGAGAAAAGGGGGGCTCTGCCGATTCGCCCCTCACACCCCCAATTAAACCCACGAGGGGTCATTTGGGTGTCACAGAACAAGCTAGCCCCAGTTGCGCACAGCTTGAAAGACTACCCTCCCCCAAGCCTCTCTATTGGGGGGGGGGTGTGTTGAATGATCCCAGCTTTGCCCCCCAATGAGTTAGCGCTGCCCCCCCTGCTTCTCCCTCCCTTCTGTTCTTCTTTGTTGTTCTCCCTGCTTTTTCTTTCTTTCTTTTTTCCCTTCCCCCCCCCCCATCTGATTTGCATAGAGCCGACTGCTTCTTTCCCACTCAGTGGGGGGACTATGGGGGTGGGGAGGCATATGGGGGGAGGGGGCAAAGCGGGGTGCTCAATGTGTGTGCAGGGGCAGAGCCCTGGAATCAAAGTTTCTCTTCCGTGCTTTCCAGGGGAAGACATTAGAAGCCGTAAACACACACACAGGGCATTCTCACGCTTAACCCCTAAGGGGGGGAAGCAGGGGGGGGAGGGAAACCTGGTGCCAGCTGATTTGGGGCCTACCGAGGTACTAGATGGTTCTGAATTCACCCCCGTTGGTCTAAGGGACCCTGAGGTTTGTGACCGGGGAAGATCAGAAGCGAAAAAGAAAGCCAGGAGAGGAGTGGGGGCTAATGGGTGAGAGCAGGGAATCTGCATGCCTGGACTTTCTGAGAAGGAAGTAGGTAAGAACTGGGGTTGGGGGGGGCTGGGAGCCAGGATTCCTGGGCGCTCTGGAAGCAGAGTGGGGGTTAGAGTGGGGGAGGGGAGGAACCAGGACTCCTGGGTTCTCTGGGAAGGGGTGGGGGCTGGTGGCTTAGAGCAGGGGAGCTGGAAGCCAGGACTTCTGGGTTATCTGGAAGCAGAGTTGGGGCTAGTGGGTTAGAGCAGAGGGGCTGGGAACCAAGACTCCTGGGTTCCCAGCCCCTGGAGGGGAATGTGGGCTAGTGGGTTAGAGCAGGGGAGGGGGGGGGCTGAGAACCAGGACTCCTGGGTTCTTTGGGAGGGGAATGGGGGCTAGTGGGTTAGTGCAGGGGGGGCTGGGAGCCAGGACTCCTGGGTTCTCTGGGAGAAGGAGTGGGGGTTAGTGGGTTAGAGCAGGGGGGGCTGGGAGCCAGGACTCCTGGGTTCTCTGGAAGGGGGTGGGGGTTGGTGGGTTAGAGCAGGGGGGGGCTGGAAGCCGGGACTCCTGGGTTCTCTGGGCGGGGAGTGGAGGCAAGTGGGTTAGAGCAGGGGGACTGGCTCTTGTAGGGGGAGTTAGGCTAGGGAATTGAGGGAAAGGTGAGGGTGTAGGGAGCCAAGACTCTTGGGCCATTGAGAACTGGAGTGAGGTGTAGTTCCAAAAGCTGCCCCACTTGTTACGGGGAATGTCTTGTGTGAGATTTTGCGGTGTTTATAAATGGCAGGGGATTGGAAGAGGGTGTGTCAGGGATCACAGGTTGGAAAGGGTCTGTTTTGCTGTGGACGATTGGGGACATGGCGGTGTTGGGGGTGGGAAGGGGGCATGTGGAGAAACTGCCTCTCAGTTGCAGCCTTGGACTCCCCCCAGCTCAACTGCTGCCCCTCAGTCCTCACCCACAGCCCCAGCTCTCCCAGCCTTGGGCTTCCCCCAACTCTGCCACTGCCCCATGGTTCACAGCTGAAGGTCCAGGCTTCATGGGGCCTGTGGCTCTGATATAGGGGAGAGGGCTACTGGGCTCGATGAGTCTATGGATCTTATCCCAGGGGGCATGGAGTGGATTGGGCTAGATGAGCACCTGGGTCTAATGCAGTCAGGTAGTATACTGCGTATCTGTTGTTGGCACAATTCTCTGCTTGTTGAACTCGGTGTTAAAGCTCCCATTTATGGAAGGATTGCCCCCTCGGTATGTTTACAGCAGTGATACTGAGTAGAGGGCTAGAAAGGAGATTCCAGCTGGACCCATAAGACACCTGTACTTCCATTGTGTCTGTGAAGCCGCCTGCATTTCAGTATTGGGTGCGCAATCCCTCTGAAGTCTTGTCTGTGACTGTTTCCCAGCTCCCCTGCTTTCAGCGCCAGGCACTTGGTTAGGTGTAGCTCCCAATGAGACTGGTTGCATCCTTCCTCCTTATGGCGCCTCGATCCCCACCTTTAGGACATTTTGGTCTCCTGTGGAAGCCAAGCTTTTTAGGAACCCAGCTGCTCCTTCAGCAAACCTGGCTCTGATTCCAGAGACTAGAAACGGTGAAGTTTGTGAGCGAGAGATTTGGGGCGGGGGCTAGTGGTTGTAGCAGGAGTAACTCTCTGTTCCTCTCCATACTCCAGTCCACCAAATGCCCCCCCCCCCAACCCAATCAGCCTGGTTCCCTCTCCTCTTTGATCTAAACCCACTGCTCCCTATTTCCCTCCCAGAGAACCCAGGAGTCCTGCCTCCTGCAAATCTACCATACTCCCCTCCACAAGCTGATAGCTGTCTGTGGATGGAGTGCTGCTACTACTACTACTAATTTTTATTGTGCTACTAGGTGTACACAGCACTTTAGAGTCCCAGATTTTCAGAGACGGGTCCCTGCCCAGTAGGCTTACAAGATGGACAAGGATGAGAGGGAAACACAGGGAATGACAGACACATGTATTCCCATTTTACAGATGGGAAACTGAGGTGGAGAGGTTGTGACTTGCCCAAGCTCGCCCAGTGAGTTCATGACTAGGTCAGGATTCAAATCCTGGACTCCCAGGTCCAAGTCCAGCACCTTATCCATTACACCACACTGGCTTTCATGATCCACAGGTAGTGTATGTGGTTATCTTAATGGATTTTATATATACTTTGCTGATTTCTTGGGTTGCGGGAAGATATTTAAGTCTCAAAATGGGTCACACAGGTAAAGGTTTGGGAACTGTTACTTCTAGGGCATCTCTTGTGAGTGTGTCTCCCTCAGTGGTGCTAATAAGTATTGCAGGCTGTTGCCTTAGAATACTTCTGCTGGCCAGAGCCTGCACTGTGATCCACGGGTGAAGGCTGACTAAAGCATTTGTCTGTCTGTCCCCAGCCCACAGAGTAGCTGAAGCGGGACATAGCCAATGTCGTCCAGCAAAGGGGCGGGGTCTGGATCTCGCCGGCGGCGGACACGGTGCCGCAAGTGTGACGCCTGCCTGCGGACGGAGTGCGGCGAGTGCCACTTCTGCAAAGATATGAAGAAATTTGGTGGCCCCGGGCGCATGAAGCAGTCGTGCCTCCAGAGGCAGTGCACGGCGGTGAGCATCAGGGGGCGCTGTGCTGCAGGAAGCAGGGTGGGGGCTCAGTAGGGGGACGCTCTCCCCTCACAGTCAGTGCTGACCCCAGTGTGGCACTAGGGGGCGCTGTGCTGCAGGGGGCAGGGTGGGGACTCAGTAGGGGGTGCTCTCCTGTCAAAGTCAGTGCTGACCCTTGTGTGGTGCATGGGGATGCTGTGCTTGCAGAGAACAGAGTGCAGAGGGGCTCAGTAGGGGGCGCTTCCCTCGCAGTCAGTGCTGACTCCAGTGTTGCATTTGAGCTCCAGCTGAATGATTCCTGTGCAGCATTATGTCATGTGTAGCTGGTACTCAGCTGCTGCACTCCAGAGGTAGCTGCATTTAAGTGCCAAGTGAGGGGGTCTCTGTGTACACCCACCTGGCTAGTGGGCCCCCGGGTGGCAAGGGGTGGTATAACGCCTGACTTGGCAGCAATTGACCCTCAGTTGTCTGTCTTCTCCTTGTAGCCTGTCCTACCTCACACTGCCGTGTGCCTGGTGTGCGGAGAGGCCGGAAAAGAGGATACGGTGGAGGGAGAGGAGGAGAAATTCAACTTGTCGCTCATGGAGTGTACCATCTGCAACGAGATCGTGCATCCCAGCTGCTTGAAGGTGAGGGGCAAAGGGACAGGATGGGGTAACAACAAGGTCTCCTCCCCTCGGCTCCAAGACCAGGTTCAGTTGCCCCTAAACTGTCCCCATCTCCTTTCAGTTATGCTGTTGGCCTCAAATGATCCTCTAACACCGAGTTCCACAGCTTGACTCTCTTTGGCGTGAAACAATGCTTCCTTCAGTCTGCTGTCACTTAATTCCACTGCAGGGTCAGCTAGTTCTAGGATTATTGGAGAGTGAATTGCATCTCCACCCCATTCATGATTTTGTATATTGTCTCCTGTCCACTTTCTCTCCTCTCTTCTCTGAGCTGGAACCGTCTAGTGCAGTAGCCTCTTCTCATATGGAAGATGTTGCTGACCCCAAATCATCTCTTATTCCTTTTCCATTGCGTCCCCACTTCCCGTAGGGCACCCAGACCTGCACTCTGTACCTGAGATGGGGGCTCAGATTTTTGATCCCTTTCCAAACCTGAGGTTTTCAGGGAGCTTCGACCTCCAAGATCTCTCTCTGGAACGGGGAGGGTTAATTCTAGATCCGGCCAATGGGCGTTTGCATTATTTTTAATCCTGAGCATCTCTCCTTGCAGAGTTTCCTCTGCTGCCTTAGCCCACAGTTGGGTAGATCCTTCTCGCTCCTGAATCACTTAAAGAACATAGTCTGTGCCATGTGCTGGGTCAGAGCAATTGTCTATCCAGGCCAGTATTCTGTCTCCGGCAGCATCGCAGTCTGTGCCATGCTGGGTCAGGGCAATGGTCTATCCAGCCCGGCATCCTGTCTCTGGCAGCAGCAGCTTTGCTTGCTTCAGAGAAGTGCCCAACAGGTCACAATGGAGTAATTATTTCCTGCTGTTCCTTCCCAGCTCCCGACAGTCAGAGGAGTCACCCCCTAATTGACTTGACTGACAGTCATTTATGGATCTACCCTCTAAGACAGGGGTGGGGCCTTTTGACCCTCCGGGCCCACATAGAGAATAGTACAAGCTCCAAGGGATGCATAGAAGCTGGGAGCGGGGGGGCTTTGAGGAAGAGGAGGGTCCAGATCATGGATTTGCCCCATAGATCTGTCCTCTCTCCTTGTGTGCACGCCCTCCTCTCTGCTCCCTTCCCCTGAGTTTGGTCTTTCAGTGTTTGGGAGTAGGAAATGGATCGTAAGGCCAAATCCAGAAAGAGGAAAGGGGCCACACAAAAACTAGCTGTTTAAAATACTAGGTATCGCAGTGATTGATGTACAACTTTTATGAAATGTTGTGTTTTATTATTTTATTGTCAAGTTTTAAAGTTTTATTATAATTTTATTTCATTGTTATAATAAATTATTTGATTAAAAAAAACAAAACAAAAAACTAGCCACAGGCCATATTTGGCCCCTGGGCCTGAGGTTCTTCATCTCTGCTCTTAAGAACTCAGTCAATCCATTTTTAAACCCTGTTACGTTGTTGGCCTTTACAGCATCCTCTGGCAGTGAGTTCCACAAGTTAATTGTACCCTGAGTTTAAAAAATTCTGCCTTTTATTTGTGTTAAACCTGCTGCCTGTTAGTTACATAGTGTCCCCTAGTTCTAGGACTATTGGATAGAGTAAATAACAACTCCCTACTTACTCGTTCCACATCACTCATGATTTTATTAACGTCCATCCTGTCCCCTCTTAGTCGACTCTTCTCCAAGCTGAAGATCCTCTCTTCATATGGGAGCCGTTCCGTACTGTTGATCATTTTTGTTGCCCTTCTCTGTACCTTTTTTGAGATGGGGTGACCAGAACTGCACACACTATTCAAGGTGCAGTTGCACCATAGATTTATATAGGGGCATTATGATATTTCCTGTTTTGTTCTCTATCCCATTACGGATAATTTCGAACATTCTGTTTACTTTTTTGGTTGCTGCCGCACGCTGAGGTCAATGAATTGTCCATGATGAGTCCAAGATCCTTTTCCTGAGCTCATTCAGAACCTGCATCATGTATGTAGAGTTAGGATTGTTTTCCCCTGTGTGCATCAGGTTGCACTTGTCAAAACTGAATTTCATCTGCCATTTCATTGCCCAGTCACCTAGTCATGCAAGCTCCTCCTGCAATTCCTCGCAGACTGCTCAGGTTTTAATGACCTGAATAAATTTGTGTCAGCTGCAGACTTGCCACCTCCTTCCTTTCCCCAATCATTAATTAAAATACTAAGCAAGGACCCCTCCCCCCGCTATTTACTTCACTCTGAAAACTAACCGTTTAGTCCTCTCCTTTGTTTCCTATCTTTTAACTGGTTACCCATCCACGAGAGGACCCTTCCTTTATTCCATGGCTGCTTAGTTTGCTTACAAGTCTTTGATGAGGGGCCTTGTCAGATGCTTTTTATGAAAATACAGATCCACTAGATCTGGGGTGCAACTAGGTTCTTGACTCCAAGGGCTGCGTACCAAAATTTCCATATGACTGAGAGCCACAAGACACTCAGTGTGTCACTTGGAAGCGTCTCCAGGCTGAAGTTCTCCTGCTTGGAGCTGGTGCTCTGCACTTCAGCCTGCTGAGATTCTGAGGAGCAGCTGGGATTCGGCTGCTGAGACTTGGGGGCGGTGAGCTAAGGCACAGAATACCAATAAAGCAGTGCAGAGCCTGGCCAAGAGCCTCAGTTTGCTAACCCCAGACCAGTTAGCTTATGCATCCTACGAGGAGCTTAAATGAGATGTTAACGAGCTTTCTGAACCCCACTCTCCCCTCTTCTCCGGGCCCTGGGTGAGGCTGGGCCGCATGGAGGCTTGGGCAGCACTGGTTCCTTCGTTCCACCAGCTGCTCACTTGGCCAGACGGGCAGGATGGTCTCCCAGTCAAGTGTGTGCACAGCATCCCTTTGTGCTGAGATACAAAGCGGGGCCCCACGTCCCCACAGAAACACCCCAGGCAGCCCCACACAACCACAGCTCACACAAACATGCCGATGGGGACACAGGCACAGGAAGCTTGCTTGCACACACAGACCTGCTTTGATGGGGACATGCCTGCCTGCAGCGTACACAGCTCTCACGTGCACATGGGGACACACCTGCGCCCAGGCATACATGTACCTTTTCCACACATCCTCATGGAAGACAAACACACGGGCATCTAAAGCACCTAAGGGACACTTGCACGCAGCATGCATTCTTGTGGAGGCACACTCGTGGGGACGTGTCCCTGTGCATGATGCATGTACTCGTCACGAGTGCAGGGGGGGGGGAGACACAGCTCTCTCGCACAAACAGGGAACTCTCATGAATGTGTACATGGGGACACCCACCTTTCACACATGGACGAGTTCACATAAAGGCTTCTCTAGTGTGCATGGGGAGATGTGTGTGCACCTTGCACGCATGCATGGGACCGTGTCTGCAAGAATCAGCCATGCTTCCCACCGTTCCAAGCTGCAGAGCCCATGGCAGGCTGGGTGAACTTGGATCCAATTGGGTCAGGGGCATCTGGGCCCCTCCCTCCTGTAGTAGCCTCTCCCCTGCACCTCAGTCGGCTTGCACCAGGAATAGCAGAAGGGGTGGGGTGGGTGGAATTGAGAAGCCTGGCTCCCCCCAACGTACGCTGCTCTTTACATTGTGTTCTTTTTTAGCTCTTCCCCCCTCCCCTTGTTCCTTCATGGGAGTAGTCTGGGAGAGCCCCCACAGGGGGCTCTTTACCCCCAATAACGTCCATGTGTCTGCCTCCCCCAGATGGTAAGAGCCGAAGGAGTCATAAACAACGAGATCCCCAACTGCTGGGAGTGTCCCAAATGCAAGCGAGAAGGGAAGTCCAGTAAGGTACGTATCCTGTCCTGACCCATTAACCCGCCTCCCAGAGAACCCAGGAGTCCTGGCTCTCACCCCCCTGCTCTAACCCACTAGCCCCCACTCCCCTCCCAGAGAACCGTTCTGACAACCAGGGCACCGCACTCAGTCCTGCCGCTAGGACTGGGAGACTGCTCAGGTTCGGAACTCAACTATTCCATAGTCTGGAAACGCTTTGGATTGATCAGGGACTGTTTCTTGTCATGGGGAGTCGTGCGCTGTACCGCATTCCCCACCCATGAACCACCCAGTCCTCCCACCTCCCAAGACCTGGTGCTAGGTAGGAGCTGGTCCATCTCTCTCTCTCCCCCCCTCCCATGCAGCCATTTAATCCCATGCATTTGTAATACTAATGTTCCGTCACCAGATGGAGCTTTTGCTATTTAGCAAAGTAGCTGCTACAGCAAGATACATAAAAAGTCTGGATCTTCTAAAACAGCCCCCAAGATAATGTTTACTTTTCCTTCTAGAGAACCCAGGAGTCTTGGCTCCCAGCCCCCCTGCTCTGACCCACCAGCCCCTACTTCCCTCCCAGAGAACCCAGGAGTCCTGGCTCCCAGTCCCCCTGCTCCCCTCCCAGAGAACCCAGGAGTCCTGGCTCTGACCCACTTCCACCCTTTCCTGTCACTCGGGAGTGGTACCAGGGGAGTCCAGCTGGCTAATCACAGTCCTATTTTGCTGATGTCCCCTCGCCTCTACCCCTAGGACTCTAGCGACAGCATGGGGAAGCGCCGGGTGGACAATGGCGAAGATGGGGTGCGGTGGAAACTGACGGACGAGCCAGCTCAGAGCAAGAAGAAGCTAGCACCTGTACCCTCTCTGCCTCCACCTCCCTCTGAGGAGGTCCTGGCCGGGGCCCACAAGCGCAAGAAGGAGAAGGAGCAGCCACCCCCAGACACAGGACCCAAGAAAAAGGTGAGAGGATGCCCGTGTCCAGGGACCTGAGTTGACGGCGTTGCTGCAATTTGCAGTGATTTTCGCAGAATCAGCCAATCCTCGCAGAATCCTCCAATCCTGACCATGACCTGAGGGTAAATAGGCCCCTGGGCGATGAATTGTGGGTGGGTGGGGTCTGAAGGCCCTATGTTTGCGTGAGGGAGGTGCTGAAATTCCAGAGGATTTGAGTTGTGTTTGATTAGCAAAGTTGTGATTCTATGTCAAACCTATTGCAACTTTGCTTCCCAGCATGCATAGTTATGCAAATCAAGTTAATTATGCAAATATTAATGCTCACGGTGAATTTGCAGAATTTGGCTTCACTGGTTGCAGAATTTAAGATTTTTTGGTGCAGTCAACTCGGGTCCCTGCCCATGTCCCTCCCAGAGAACCCAGGAGTCCTGGCTCCCAGCCTCCCCTGCTCTCATCCACTAGCCCCCACTCCCTTTCCAGACAACCCAGGGGTCTTAGCTCAAAGCCGCCCCCTCCCCCCGCTCTCACCCACTGACTCCACTCCTCTCCCAGAGAACCCAGTAGTCCTGGCTCCCAGTCCCATGCCCTAACCCACTAGCCCCCACTCTCTTCCCACCTCCCAGCCCCCCTGTTCTCACCCACTAGCTCCCACTCCCCTCCCAGAGAACCCAGGAGTCCTGGATCCCAGCCCCCCTCCTCTAACCGGTTAGCCCCTACTTCTTTGCCAGAGATCCCAGGAGTCTTGGCTCACAGCTGCCTCCAGCCCACTAGCCTTTATGCCCTGCTTTAAAGACATTTCTCTCTCTCTCTCTTGCAGTTAAAAGGTGCAAGGGAAAAGCATTTAAAGAAGGTGAGTCCAAGCATTAGTTGGTTCCACTCTCCACTGAAGGGGGATGTGCCCTCCTGCTGGGTGTGTCTGGGTATGAAATATGGGTCCAAATCCCCTTTGTGACTGTTCTGTTCTACCCTTACTGGCTCTGTAAGCCCCTGGATGGTCGCGTGCTCTTTGTCACCCAGTGGCTTTGCTTGTTGACTAGCAATGGTGGTGTGTGAATGGGCTGTCCCCTATATGTGATTCCCTACATCTGAGCAACCATAGAGATGTGACCAGAAAGCCTTAGCACAGGGCACCCCTATGGCTTCCTCAGAATTGCTTGCACGCCATTATTGTCAGGGCATTCTCCCACGTCTGTTGCATTGTGGGAAATGCTATGCAGAAGCAGGGAAGGGCACGGTTAAATTGCTTCTGGCCTGGACAAGCACAGCTGGAGGGACATTGAACAGATTTGCAAAGGGGTGGGTGTTGTGCAGACATTGTGCTACTTTGACAAAGCAAACCCTCGAGGGATGAGTTTGTAAGAGAGAAGTGGTTCCTGCTGACCAGGGCAAGCCCAGAGTAAGGGACACAGAGGGACACTATCGTTGGAGAAGAGAGAGCCAGGTGAAGGAGCCCGTGTTGACTTCGTGGGGGAGGGAATGTTGTCTGGATGCATGGTTACTGAAGACAAATTTTGAGATGTTCGCCGCTGGGCGGGTTATAAATGTTTTAAATAAATTAAATAAAACCAGATTGAAGAACAGGGCAGCTGTTTGTGAGCAACAAAGGTGTTGTGTGTCTGCCTCGCTGTTGAGTAGGACAAACCCAGAGTAAGGGACACAGAGGGAATTTCTGGGTGAGGGGAGGTAGGGGGCTGTTGTGTGAATACATTGCTAGCAAGGTTATGGGACATACCAAGACTAAAAGACCCAGGATGAGTTTCCTGGGGGGGGAGGGTGTGATGGAGGTTTGTGTGAACATATTACTACCGGGCAGGACAAACCCAGATTAATGGACAAGAGAGTTTGCAGTGGGGAGGGGGTTGTGTGAACATGCAGTGCTCTGCTAAACAGGCTGGTGTTCACACAGCTTGAGTTGTGAATGAACCTCCCTCCCCCACCATAGGTTTACCCTGGAGCTTTCAGAACCATGGCTTCATGCCAGCTAAAAGTAGCCAATGGCAGTGTGGCATGCAAATGAGGAGAGGAAGTGGGGTGGCAGTTCAGTGACTTGGTTGATTGGCACAGGAGAGGGTGGGGCTAGTGCTGGCAGCTCTCTGAGGGGTGTTAACTCCAGGCTCTACGGTGTTAAGACCAGAGAGGGGGCAGGACTCCTGGGATCTGTGGAGGGCAGGGGTGGGGGTTGGGAGCCAGGACTCCTGGGTTCTCTGGGAGGTCAGTGGGGGCTAGTGGGTTAGAGCAGGGGGGCTGGAAGCCAGGACTCCTGGGTTCTCTGAGAGGTCAGTGGGGGCTAGTGGGTTAGAGCAGGGGGGGAGGGGCTGGGGGTCAGGACTCCTGGGTTCTCTGGCAGAGGAGTGGGGGCTAGTGGGTTAGAGCGGGGGGTGGGGGGGTGGGAGCCAGAACTCCTGGGTTCTCTGGCAGGGGACTGGATTAAGCAGTGAAGCTTAGTTTCCCCCCTTGTCTCTCCTTAGGCCACTGAGCAGCCCCCTGATGGGAACAAGCTCCAATCACTGCAGACCTGGAGTCGACTGGGCGTTGGGGATCTCGAGGTGAAAGGCTCCATCTCGCATCCAGCCATCCACTTGAACCAGATCGGGCCCAGTGACCTGGAGGTGAGCGTCTGGGACAGCCCCTGGTCTTAGTTCCCCACCCCCTGAGCCAGCCTCTTTCTGAGGCCAGACTGAAGCTGGTGCCCCCTAGAGGGAAAAGGCCCAGTATTCTATTCCCCACCCCCTGAGCCAACCAGTCTCCCCTCTGACCTGGGTCCTGATTGGAGCCATCGCCCCCTAGGGGAGAAAGGCCCGGTACGCCATTCCCCACCCCTGAGCCAGCCAGTCTCCCCTCTGACCTGGATTGGAGCTGGCGACCCCTAGAAGCGACAGCCGCCCCAGGCTGCTTTAGCAGGAGGGGCGGGGTATAAATCTATTAAATAATAAATAAATATACCTTGGATCGCTTTCCCCACACATGAGCTTGTCAGTCTCCCCAAACCTGGGGCTCGATTGGAGCTGGTTCCCCCATCTATACCATTGCTTTCCCTTCTGTGTTCTCCCCACAGAAGCCAAAGCCTCCCCCGGCCCCCCTGGAGCCCTCTCCCCAGCTGGACAAGTCCCACCAGCGGGAGAAGCTGGAGCGCTTTAAGCAGATGTGCCAGATGCTGGAGCGGGTTAAGAACAGCAGCAGCTCCAGCTCCAGCTCTGATTCAGATTCAGACACCGACTCGCGGGGCTCAGATGTCTCGAGTGACGGCATCTCCAGCCGGGCGGCCTCCCCAGCCACCCGCTCGCAACGTCTGGCAGCCCTGCACTTTAGCGCCAGTGAGGAGGAGGAGGAGGAGGAAGAGGAGGAGGAGGAGGAAGAGGAGGAGGAGGAGGAAGAGGAGGGGGGCGGGCGCAATGGGGACTCAGAGACAACCCGCAATGGCAAGCAGCCCAAAGGTGCTCGGGGGAACTCTCAGGAGAAGGAGAACAATCACCGTCCGGCCAGCAGAGGAGGCGAGCGGGCCAAACAGCAGGCAGGGGGGCGTAAGGCAGGGCGGCCGGCTGGACAAATGGGGCTACGGATGGTGGCCCGGACACAGCTTCTTAACTGGCCCCTGGTGCCCTCGCCACCCAAACCCCTCCTGCAGCTGGAGCGACACGTGGTCCGGCCCCCTCCAGACAGCCCTGAACCGGACTCCCTGCCCCTGGACAGCGGCTCGGACCACGTCATGCAGCGCGATGTCTGGCTTGCCGTTTTTCAATACCTCAGCTACCGGGAACTCTGCGTCTGCATGAGAGTCTGCCGAACGTGGAGCCGATGGTAAGGAGGGGATGCTACGGGATGCTGCAACTACAGGGAGATGCCATAGTGCCCCGGGGGGGGGGGCTGCAGTGCTCCAGGGGAGGCACATCAGGATGCTGTGCTGCAGAGAGGGGCTGCACTGCCCTAGGGAAGGCACTACGGGATGCCGCAACATAGGGAGATGCTGTAATGCCCAAGGGAGCTGCTAGGGGGTGCTGTGCTGTGAGAAGGGGCTGTAGTGCCCCAGGGAGGCACTAGTAGGTGCTGTGTTGTGGGGAGGGACGCTTGGGGGCGCTGTGCTTCAGGGACGAGCTACAGTTCCCTGGAGGGAGGCACTAGGGGGTGCTGTGCTTCAAGGAGGGGCTGTAGTACCCTAGGGAAGGCACTATGGGGCTCTGTGCTGCAGAGAGGGGCTGCAGTGCCCTAGTGGAGGCACTAGGGGATGCTGTGCTGCAAGGAAGGGGTTGCAATGCCTTAAGGGAAGCACTAGGGACACTGCTTCTGGGAGGGGCTTCAGTGTCCTTGGGAGGCACTAGGGGGTGCTGTGCTGCAGGGCCCTTGGGGAGGCACTAGGGGGTGCTGTGCTGCAGGGAGAGCTGCAATGCCCTAAGTGTGGCACTAGGAGGGGCTGTGCTGTGGGGAGGGGCTGTGGTGCCCCAGGGAGGTGCTAGGGCGTGCTGGGAGGGGCTTCAGTGTCCTAAGGGAAGCATATGGGGGTGGTGTGCTTCAGGGAGGAGCTGCTGTGCCTTGGGGGAGGTGCTAGAGGGCACCGTGGTTCAGGGAGGGGCTGCGGTGTCCTCAGGGAAGCACTAGGGGGTGCTGTGCTTCAGGGAGACGCTGCAGTGCCCTAGGGGAACTGTTCCTTAGAGGGTGCTGCACTGCAAGGAGCAGGGTGGAATGGAGCAGATTGACCTGACTGCTGTGAGGAGATGTGTTTGTGCCTCTTTCCATGTTTAAATTCTCCGGTTTTAGCCAAGGGCAGATGTGGTCACTTGACATCTGCCTCTCTGCCCATCTAGCTGACCCCATATACAGCTGGCTAACTCTTCCCACATCCACCTGTCTTAGTGTCAGTCGGTCTCTTGCTGTGATTTCACACACAGCTGTCCAAATGTTCGTCTGTCCCTGTGCACTGCTTTCTCAATGTCTGCCTGTCCGTCCCCATGGACAGCTACCCGAGTGTCTTGCTGTTGCTGTGCCATGCTTTCCTGTCTGTCTGTCTCTGTCTTTTCCTCGATGTTGGGTTCTAGCACCTCCAAGAACATGTGATTTGCCTTCAAGGTCTCTGTTTGCAGATGGATTGGGTTGTTGGGAAGAGTTCTCCCTTAGGGGGACACGGGACGGTATTGTGGATATAGAGGAATCCTAGGGATTCTGCCAGAGAGGAAAAGCTGGGATCGGGGGTCAGCTTCAGTCCTAGAACAATTCATAGATAGAACCAAAGTATTAACGGTTGTCCGGCTGCAGTTTGGGGAGTGAGGAACAGCGGCAGAGCTGGGGGGAGCCCAGAGCTAGGGGAGCAGGAGCTGCCCAGGTGGGGGGACCGAGAGGCAGCTGTATTGTGTATTCTCTATTAAACAGTCCTTCGTTTCTGTCTACTCCCTCGCTTACCAGGTGTTGCGACAAGCGGCTCTGGACCCGAATCGACTTGAGCTGCCGAAAATCCATCACCCCCTCCATGTTGAGCGGCATCATTCGAAGACAGCCAGCCAGCCTCAACCTCAGCTCCACCAATATCTCCAAGAAACAGCTCATGTGGCTCCTCAATAGACTGCAAGGTAGGGGGGACTGGGAGCCAGGACTCCTGGGTTCTCTGGGAAGGGAGTGGGGGCTAGTGGGTTAGAGCAGGGGCTGGGAGCCAGGACTCCTGGGTTCTCTGGGAAGGGAGTGGGGGCTAGTGGGTTAGAGCAGGGGGGCTGGGAAACAGGACTCCTGGGTTCTCTGGGAGGGGAGTGGGGGCCAGTGTGTTAGATTAGGGACTCCTGGGTTCTCTGGGAGGGGCTAGTGGGTTAGAACAGGGATGACTGGGAGCCAGAACTGGGTGGGAAGTGGGGGCTAATGGGTTAGAGTGTGGTGTGGGGGGGCTGGGAACCAGGATTCCTGGGTTCTCTGGGAGGGCAGTGGAGGCTAGTGAGTTACAGCAGGGGGGAATGGGAGCCAGGACTCTTGGGTTCTCTGGGAGGGGAGCAGGGGCTAGTGGGTTAGAGCAGGGGAGCTGGGACTCCTGGGTTCTCTGGGAGGGGAGTGGGGGCTAGTGGGTTAGAGGGGGGGGCGGGGTGCTGGGAGCCAGGACTCTTGGGTGGTTGTTTGGGTGGCCGTGTGATTCTCAATTCTGGAATCCACCTCAGTCAGGATAACAGTTTCTGGTTGTTAGTAGGACGTGCAGTCCTGCTGGCCTTCAGAATCCGTGGTGGAAGCAATTTGGTGTGCAACCTTTGATTTGTGGTTTGCGATACATGTCTCCAGTGCTGCTGTGCTAGGGGTAAGGGCATGGCCAGGTGCGTAGGCACAGCTTTAGCACCTTCTGATTCGCTGCAACAGGGTATCCATACCCTAGCATACTCTTCTTCGTTGCCTGCTAAGACAAGACGCTGGCGGATCTCTCCCCCTCGCCCCCTCCATTACTCTAACTCATGTGGAGCCATGTCCTCCAGCACCAATTAGCATCAAAAAAGATGGTGCAATCCAGTGCCAGACTGGTACAGAGATATGGGATGCTGACATGAGGCACAGCACAGAGAAGCCTCCACCAGTGCCAACAAGAGCCAGGCACCAGAATTAGCCATCCGGTACGGACACTGGCAGAGTGCACCTGTGACAACAGCTGGTGGGAAGGGGAACTTGGATGAGAATGGCGTCCACTTGCTTCCTGAGAGAGAAGTTACAAGGCCTGCTGCTACCAGCATACACTGGGCTACCCACGATTCCAGAATGGCATCTTCTGGCACATAACTTGCATTTTGCTCCTGGGGAAGCCACCCTGGGGTTGATGTTAGTGTGCTCCTCCAGAGGGGATAGCCAGTAAGAGGGTAAAAACAGAGTCCGTGCCATAGTGGGTCAGACCAGCGGTCCATTTAGCCCAGCATCCTGTCTCCGACAGTGGCCAGCTCCAGTAACTCAAGAGGAGTACATGTACAGTCACAGAGGTGTGACCCATCTCCTGCTGACTGCTCCTAACAGTTCCCGATTGACTTTCTCCACCTCACTCATGATTTTATAAACTATCATGTCCCCCCTTAATCGCCTCTTGTCCTAGGTAAACAGCCCCAACTCCTGTTGAACCTTTTCTGATATCCATCCATCCCTCCTGTCATCCTCATTGCCCTTCTCTGAACCTTTCCCAGTTCTATTATATTCGTCTTAAAGTGCACACAGTATTCAAGGTGGGGCCGTACCAAAGATTTATACAGCAGCATTATGATACTTTCCTTTTTATTTCTATTCCTTTTGCAATAATGCCTAACAGCTGCAGCCCTTAGCTACAGGTCTGTACTGGCCTCTCAGGAGCGTGGCAAGCCCACCCACCACTAGGCAGCCTGACATGAGGCGAGATTGAGGGAGATCGCCTCCAAATCTGTGGCCAGCTCCTCATCCCCCAGAATCCCCTGGAGCTTTGACATCCTCCAGGAGCAGGGAGGAGAGGCAGTGCCCCTCTGACCGCAGGTGGCCACACTCCATCCCCATCTCTGAGCCACCACCAGAGGCACCCAGACAGCACAAGGACTCGGGAGGCATTGGAGGCCTTGAGGTCCCACCATCCCCTTCACTCAGTGTTACCTAGTGTCCTTTTTCCATGTGTGTCCCCTGCGGGTCCCAAGGGGAGGGATTCCCAGTGTCCAGGCGTGTGCCTCAAAATTGCTCAATTTGGGGAATTAAGCTCTCAAATTTAGGACACACCAGACCTTAGGGATCTTGGTCTGGAGACGTGGTGCACTGCAGTCTCCTGAACCCCAAAGAATGAGACAGGGTTTTGGAAGCAATACAAAGACTTATTTATTACAGGAATCTAGACAGAACTGGCACTTTTGGGGTTACAGAAGTAATTAGACCAAGAGAGGGCTGGTAGGATTCTGTTGGCCCGGCAACTACGTCAGAGAACCAAAGAGGACTAGAAAGAGCAGGGGAGCAAGAGAAGTGAGGAAGGAAGAAGAAGGAGAGAAACAGGGGATGTAGGGCTAGGCAAGGGGGGGAGGAGCGGGGTGGGGGGGAAGCAGAGAGTTACCTGTTTTGGGCCCGTTGAAAAAGACAGGCAGTCTTGCTGATCTAATGGTGGCTTCTGGAGGGGCAGCGGGGGTGACAGGCGCGGTGGAGGGGCATCTAGGAGGGTCCTTAGGCAGTGTTGCAGAGAGTAACCTGCACGAACTCAACTAGCAATGGGGGCGTGGGGCAGTTATAGGGTCTGTACGCAAGCTAAATTAAAAAAAACAAAACTAAGATCTTCCCACCACCAGACATGGGTTTGAAAAGGTCATAAAAGAAATGGATGGAAAAGTACTTGAAAAGGTGTTTGTATCTGGCAGAGGCTTTTGTGTCCTGAGTACAAAGTTGATGTTTTATTCAGGTCCAGAGGGGCAGCAGGGAAGGGTTTCAATAGACATCCTGGGTGGGGAAAAGGAACACACAACAGATCTGCTCTGGAATGTCTAGGAACCTGGGGACCGTCTTTGTCATGTAAGGGCGAGTCTCAGGAGGGGTTGGGTGCTGATCCCTTGATCAGATTCGAGTGGGTCTTTTGTATTTTCCCTGGTAGGAGATCTTACATGGTTTGCTTACCTCCTTGAAATGGCAGCGGAATTTTGCAAGGGATTCTGGGGCAAGTGCATCAACCAGAGCTGGGCTGCATTGCTAGATAGGAGATTCCCACGTTTCTGGCAGTTAATTTGAAAGGAGATAGCTTGGCGTCTCAGTGACCCCTTATTCTACAAGCCAGCTATTCTTAATGACTAGTGGGCTAGGTACGTGAAAAACCCGTATGCGGGAATATCCACTGTCGTTCACAAGTCCACGTGGATGCCCCAGCCTTCTCATAGTTCTTCATCAAATCCAAAGGAGGGGGTGTGTGTGTGTGTCATTTTTGTATTCAATTTGCTCTTCTTAACACCAGAGCTGCCCCCATCCAGCTTCAGCTGCTGAGACACTCTGCTGCTTGAGGTGCATGGCAGAAGGGAGAATCCACAGGACCATCCTACGACCTTGGTGGGAAATAGCGAATGTTTCCTTTTCCCCCCAGGCCTGAAGGAGCTCACTCTGACGGGCTGCTCCTGGTGCTCAGTCTCCGCGCTAGGCACAGCCAGCTTCCCCTCCTTGCGGCTTCTCGACCTCTGCGACATTGAGGACGTCAAGGACTCCCACCTCCGCGAGCTGCTGCTGCCTCCGCCTGACGCCAAGCCTGGTAACACAAGCAAGGGGTGCTGTGGTGCAGGGAGGGGCTAGGGGCTGCTGTGGTGCAGGGAGGGGTTAGGGGCTGCTGTGGTGCCCATGGGGAGGTGCTTGGGGTCTCTATGCTGCATTGATGGCAGTTCAGTAGAGGGCGCTGTGGATCATTTCCCTTGCTCCCTAGGCCAGACTGAGAGCCGGGGCCGGCTGCAGAGCATCGTGGAGCTGCGTCTCTCCAGGCTGGACATCACGGACTCATCACTGCGGCTTCTGGTCCGGCACACCCCCCAGCTGGTCAAACTGGACCTGAGCCAGTGCAGCCACGTGGGAGACCAGTCTGTGAACCTGCTGACCGCTGCTAACTCCCCCCTCCGAGAGACTCTTGCTGAGCTCAACCTCTCGGGTGAGTGACCTGCAATGCAGCCCCTGCTCCCCCGGGCCTGGGCTCTGCCCCTCAATCCCCATCCGCAGCTTCTGCTCTCCCCAGTTGTTGATGGCCTTGTCTATACCCATTTGGCGAGGTTTCTGGATGCTGGGCATGTCACTGAAGCCGCCAGACGGGATTTGTGGGTGTCAGGTCTCGCCTTCAGACACAGCGCCCCCAGAAGGGAAAGACTTCTGATTTTCTGTCTCTCTTTCCCTGCCCCTCTCTGCAGGGTGTAACCGCCTGACTGACCAGTGTCTCCCCCTCTTCCGGCGCTGCCCCCGCCTCTTGCGCATCGACCTGCGTTCCTGCCGCCACGTCAGTCCCGAAGCCTGTGCCCGATTCGCCGAGGACTCTGCCTCTTCCCCCGCTGCTGTGCCCTCCTCTTGTGCCACCCCTGCTCCCCCAACCTCGGCCCCTCCTGGGCCTTCGTTCCGCTGCCCGGAGGAGAAACTGCTGCTGAAAGACAGCTAATACCGAACCCCCCTGGGGGGCAGGGGGCGCCCCCCCCCAGAGCCCACCAATCAAATGCGTCAGACTTGAACCTTTACAAAGCCATGCACTGAAAGCGGAGCTACAGGGGGGGTGCTGCGTCCCACCTTTCCCGGACGTAAGTGGGGTGTGCCCAGGGCAGCTGGTGTCCATACTGCCCTGCAGGGGGCACTGCTGGCTAGTGGGGGGGCAAGATATGGTACGTGTCAGATTTCTCCCCTGCTCCCCCCGCCATTCCCACCAACAAACATTGTAGTCCTTATCCTGTGCCTCTTCTCCTGGTCAGTTAGGGTTGTCTCTTGAGTTCGAGTAGTTGAAGACGAGGGGTTTCGGCAGCTTCTACACAATACCCCCCCCCCCCCCCCCCCCAGCTCTCCTGTGAACTCACACACATGCCTCTTCCTGTCCTTTCCCCTGCATTTTCTGATCTGCAAACACACCATCCCTGCCACCTTCTGTGCACACGCACGCCATTTTTGGCAGCTATAGATTCCTTTGCGTGCACACACTGAGTCCTCTGCCTTTACACACAAAATTGCCTACCCCACCCCCCTCAGCTTCGACACAGGCCAAATTCCCTGCACTGTAGGGGTCTATGGAATAATTCCCTGCATGCAACCAGCCCTCTCCTCTTTTCTGCATGTACAGAACCCACTTGTGTGTGTGCTCGCACAGAAACCCTGCAGGGGGGCCGCTGTGCTATGGGGCAGCACTTTACAATGGATGTGCAGACAGTACAGACATGCACACTCGTGTGTAAGATCCTTGTGTGCACACAATCCACTTGTGCCCGATTCTGACACCTGTGCATACGCAGCCTCTTTTGTGAACATACCACCGTGAATGAGGAAGTGTTTATAGCTGGCTGTGATGCGTGCTCACAATCCCTGCGTGCGCGCACGTACGTACACGTACACGCACACGCAGAGCCTTAAGGCAAATTCCAGCACGTGTCCAAACTCTTCATGTACACAAGCCTTGTGTACAAACCTGTACCAGCCCAATTGGACGCACACATTGGGCCTGGCATACGTGTGAACACCAACGTATGCACATACGTCCCCCCGAAGAACACTCCCAACGCTCAATCCCGCCATGTACACAACATGCTGCTCATAGCGGGGATGAGCAGCTGGGACTGGCTAGCTTTTCTGGTGTTTTAGCTCCTCCTTCCTGGGGGTGGGGCCAGTCTGTACACTCCTCCCACCCTAGAGGTAGACTCTCATCCCCCCCCCAACACACACGCTGTCCCTTTCACTCCGCCTTCCAGCCGACATCTTGCACACCCTCCTAACCCCTCCCAAAATGGGCTCCCTGTCTTCAGTGGGGGGCAGTGCTTTTTCTCTACCCTCCCTCCTGCCAGGGTGTTGCCAATCTAAACTCCCCCCCCCCCCCCCTTCCCCCCATTGGGGGGTGCACAGAGGAGAATCCAGTCGCACTGAGCCCCTTGCCCCACAGTCCTCAGGGGGAGGGCACAGCCATGGGTCTCTGATTCCACCCCCACCCCATCCACCAGCTTTAATAACCACTCCGTGTGGAGGGGACACAATCTTTCTCTCTCCCCTCCCCACAGCACCATCCCTAATCCCCTGCCTCAAACTTGAATCCCCTCCCTTACAGAAACAGTTACTGCTGAGAGCGCTGTACTGCCAGCTCCTCCCAGAGGGAGGGATGGCCAGCAAGGAACAAATCAGAAACAGCTCCTCCCCAATTGGAGGGGTAGGCAGCTAGGGATGGCTCCCCCCCACCTCAGGTGGGAAGCTAGGATTGGCTTGTCACCCGTAGGCTTTTCCCATCAGTGGAATTGGCTCTTATTTGGGGTAGGCCAATTTCTCAGCTTCTCCCACTGGGAACAGGGCCAATGTGCTCTTGCTTGGGTGCAGGGCCGGTTTTACCCCAGCCCTCCCCCCTCCTAACCACTGACACTTTGTTGGGGGAGTGGGACATGACATGGGGCAGACCTAAATAATGGGGTCCCTTCTCCATCCAGCCTGTGGGAACCTTACCCCCCCGTACCCAGGGAAAACGGGGGCTTTGTTAGAAGAGATTGTGGGGGCACGTACGTTTGGGGGGTGGGGGGCATGGGCTTGTTAACCTTGTTTAATACTTGAACATTCAGCTGGGGCTATGAAGCATTACTTGAAATCGGGAAGGCTTGGGGATGGGAGGCGAGGACGCTCGCTTGTTTGGTTCAGAGGAGATCTCTATTTTTGGGTTGGTTGGTTTATTCTAAAGCAAAATTCCCCACCCCTGCAGAGGGTGGGTGCATCTATGGATTCCCTTCCCCCCCCCCCCATCAAGTTTTTCCGAGGGCGTGGCAGACCCACGGATCCCTCCATCCCACAAAATTTGTTCAACACCCGCTTCCCTCAATCTCTGGGCTCCTGAGCAGGGGGGCCAGGTCTGCCAGCCTTATCGCAGCCCTTTTCTTATGGTCTCAGACCTGTTCTTTTCCTTGAGGAGCCACCACACAGAAGCGGGATTTGGGGGGAGGGGTTGGCACCCATTACCCTTTTTAACTTCAGGGGTGGGGACAGGGAGGGGTCAGTGGGGCATATCTCTGTTTAGTTTTCAAAATGGACGTTTTACTGAATATACCTCAGGTTTTAAACAAAAAAGTTAAATATTTGAGAAAAGAATCCAACCAACGTGTTTTAACTGCTGCTTTGTGGGGAGGGGGGCGGGGCGGGAGGAGAGACGGGACTCTGATCCCACGGACTCTTTGGGGGGACAGCCTGTAATTTCACATGCAGTGGACGGAAGTCGCTTGATAAGACAGATGTACAGATGTCCGCCAAACAACCCTCTTCTGGGATACATGCACAAATCTTATTGCTGCTTGGCAGACAGACGCACACAAGAGACATCTAGACAGACACACACGTGCACCGAGATCTAGGAGGACCCTGGCCCACAGAGAGCTAGACAGACACACACAGAAAACTAGACAGACACCGAGAAGTCTCCATGGACAGAGGTGTGGACAGAGAAGTCTAGACCAACCTACAGATCAATCCCAGACAGACATTTTCTCCCAGAGAGTGTTTCTGTAGACAGCTTGGCCAGTCAGGTGCACACAAAGACGGATCTAATCCAAACAGCAAAACACCAAGAAGTTTCTCCCTGGACAGAGACAGACAGACACACCCCACCGTGATCCGCGGACCAAAGCTACACACCTCCTCCCTATCCTGTCCATGGGCCTCTGGGCAGTTGTTCACACACTGCTCCATAGAGCAGGGGCGGGCACCCCCACCCCCCAGCACAGTGTGATCTGCCTGTCCCCCCCCACAGCCTGCAGGACACTCTCCAATCCCAGCATCAGGGGCTCTTATTGTACAATACTTGTTTGCTATATAAAACTATGGGGAAAAAAGATAGAAAAAATGTGTTTGGTCTTAATCCTGGTATTATTATTATTATTATTATTATTATTATTTTCATTTCCTTTTTTTAAAAAAAAATGCAAATAAAATTGTTGGGGTTTTTTATTATATGTTATTTTTGTGGCTTCTTTTCAGTTCCTGGAAATATTATTTGTTATAAACGTTTCTTTTTTAGTTTTGTTTTTTCCTGTGGCTTTTCTTTTTTTGTTGTTTAATGCTTTGTGTTATTGGGGGACCCCATCGTGCCAGGCGCTGCACAGACCCTCACCCCTTAACTGTTGTGCCAGGTGCTGCACAGACACTACTCCTGACTGAGATTGGGGACCCCACCCTTCCCAAATGACTTGGGACGGGTGCCCTGTGTTCTGATGAGTGCTCCCCTGCATATTCCGATTATAGGATTTCTAATAGAAAAACGCACCTGTTTCCTATTGTCAATTTCACCTGCCATATCAATAATTTTGTTAGACACCTCCAAACATGCCTTTATCCCAACTAGTCTAATCCAAATTCCTCATTATCCCTCATACTTTCCCCCACAAATGCTTGGTATTTCTGAATCTGGGAATCCCTCTTACACAGACCCTTCTCAGTCTGGACAGGAAGCACATTCCTCCGGGTGTCTGGGATTTGGGGCATATCCTGCATTTGATATTGGCCAATTTGTAACGAATGCATTGATATATCATATTGGTCAGTCCAACTGCCATTGGTTCATTTTGGACTATCCAGTACTGGCTGATTGAAAATCAATTTGCTATCGGTCAATTGATATTGGTCATTCAGGAGTTGTCAGCGGGATGTGGCTCAGTTCACAGTGGTTTTACAGTCTTGGTCAGTCGGCTAATTGTCAAGATTCCTTTATCGGACAGATAGTATTTAGACAAGATTGGTCAAAGTGAGACTGTCTATTGGCCAGTCATGCTTCATCAGTTGGGGAGTCAATATTGGTGAAATTTATCATTTATTTGCTGTTCAGTATTTGTTTATTGGATATTCCATATTGGTCAAGTTAAAATTAATCAATTATAAATTTGCCACTTGATATCTTATTTTGGCCAATCTGATATTTTCAATTGGTATTTGATTATCAGAAAATTGGTTATTCAGTACAGATCAATTTGAAATTGATTTAATATTAAATGGAATTTATTTTCAGACTTGATTCATAGGAAATTTATCAATTTGATATTGATCAACTGGTATTTATATTAAACACTGGCCCATTTGATATTTGTCCATATGTTGCTCAGTGTGACCAATTGATATTTTCTACTTGATTTCAATGTTGAACATAACTTGATAAACTGGTATTGGATATTGCATAATCATTAGTTGAATATTTGGTAATCAGTATGGGAGAGTTTTATATTTTCAGTTGTGTAATTGGTGTTTGTCAATTGGATATTCAATATTTGTCAATTGAAAATGAATCCTTTTGATCTTAGGCCCCATTGATACTGGCTAGTGACTCTGCATGAAGGGGGGATATTGATCAATTAATCAGTATAGTCAACTGATATTTGATATTCAATAGCCAATTTTGATCATTCGTGTCAAACATTTTCATAGTTCTGCATGCAGTGATTGGTTAGTCATCAGCACATGGTGCAGGATCGGCGGTTGGATGGGAGGAATTTTAACTTTAAAATTAAGATTGTCTGAGTTTGAAGCTTTGTGAGCAGATGTTCCAAATTCCCATTCATTGTGAGTCAGAGTTTGGTTTAATGGATAGAGATCTTCAAATCTGATCTGCAAATCAGGGTAAAGAAGGGTTTTTCTCTTTCAAGCCCAGCTTTAAATCAAGATGCGATGCCTCCCCTCAGAAGAGGCCCTAGAGTTGAATCCCATGCCTTGGGGTGGATGCAGAAACAAAGGAGGGAAATGCTTGGCCTGCTGTTGTGTGGGAAGACCACCCTTCCTGGTCTGTGATCTGCCAGACTGGGGAAGACCAGTGGTTCCTTCCTAGGGGTCCTTTCCTGGCTGGGAGTTCTGCTTGACTGGAAGGTCCTGTCCATCCGAAGAACCCAAGAGTCTTAGTATCCAGCCTCCCCCCCCCCCAATCTTGTTACCCTGACAATAGAATCCTGGACTTGCATCTCCATTATTTTGTGAAGGAACCACCCCAGGTTATGCCCTAGCAGCGTCCTCTAACCTAGGCCCCCCGGTCAGTCCGTCCATCTGTCTATCCCCCTCCTCTCCCTGTGACCAGTCGAACCATTAATCCTCCCTCTCTAGCGGCCACTCCCCCATGTTTATCTGATCTGCCTTCCAGTCCTGTCCTAGCCATGAACGGAGTGGGGAGACTTGGGCAAATCTCAGCCTCAGTTCCTCATCTGTAAGATGGGAATGTCTCCTCGTGCTCCCCTCATCCCTTCTCCATTGAGGGTGCTTGTAGAGCCCTCCCCACTATCCATCTTGCAGGGCTCCAGTGGTGCCCTATGGGCGCCCGCCAACATGTATTAGAGGGGGAAGGAGGTGCTTGTCTAAAAGCACCCATAGATTGTGAGCCCGGGGGGCAGGAACCTGTCTCCGAGCAACCTGTAACTAAAGTGCTGCGAACATGCCTAGTCGAGTAGTCGGCGGTAGAAAGGCTGAGCCCATCTCCATACGCATGTACCCCCAGCCCGGACTTGTGTCCCTCCATCTGGTCCCCTACACGATGCTGCCCCGAGCCTGCAGGGAACGGCCGGTAGAAACCAAGAAAAATGCACCGGTGCTTTCCTCTCCCTCCCTTCCTGCGCGTGCGCGCTTTTACCATCGAACTCCTCCTCCTGCCCCGCCTCTCTCCCCCCCGTGTCTGTCTGGGGGCCCCTCCCCATGGCCAGCTCCTGTGCACCCACCCACCCCATCGCTGCTTCTCCTCTACCTCCGCTTCGTACAGCTCTTCCTATTGGCTTGTTCCACCCCCGCCGGGGGGACCCCCTCCGGCCTCGCTTCTTCGGTCCGCCCCGAAGGGACACGCTCGCTTGCTGCAGGCTCTATTCGGCTCGGCAGCCCCGAGCCTCCCCACTTCCTTTCTCATGGGCTCACAGCTCCCCTGACCCCCCCCCCCCCCCCCCATTTTTCTACAGCTTCCCCCCTGCCCCGCAGACCCAATGAAGCCGTCCGTGGCGGCGGAGGGGGAGAATGAGGGAACGGAGGGGGAGCGGGAGCCCCTCAACCCCGAGGCATCAGACACACTGGGGATCTCGGCCACGGGGTACCGGGAATTCGTGCGTCGCAGCTACCTGGAGCTGATGGGGGCAAACCAGCACTCGCTCCATGCGCTCAATTGGAGGCGTCTCTACCTGAGCCGGGCAAAGCTCAAGGCTTCCAGCCGGACCTCGGCGCTACTCTCGGGATTCGCCATGGTGAGTGTCAGCCAGCCCACAGAATCCAGGCGTCCGGATCTAACCCACTAGCCCCTCCTTCCCTCCCAGAGAGCCCAGGAGTCCTGGC
>QEPC01010756.1:727233-752456 GCA_003113815.1 Sphenodon punctatus
GGGAGGGATGAGCCACGACTCCTGGGTTCCCTAAGAGGAGAGTGGGAGCTAGTGAGTTTAGAGCAGGGGGGCTGCGAGCCAGGACTCCTGGGTTCTCTGAGAGGAAAGTGGGGCTAGTGAGTTAGAGCAGGGGGGCTGCGAGCCAGGACTCCTGGGATATATGGGTGGGGAGTGGGGACTAGTGGGTTAGAGCAGGGGGGCTGGGAACCAGGACTCCTGGGATATCTGGGAGGGGAATGGGGACTAATGGGTTAGAGGGGGGTAGCTGGGAGTCAGAACTCCTCGGTTCTCTGAAAGAAGCTAGAAGCATCCCCTCTCTCTAAGGCAATACCCGTTTTCACTTCCCCTTTCAGGGCTGGAGCAGCAGGGCTGGGTGGGTGGATGTGGTTTAACACGCTTCTTGTGAGTGCAAACGGATGTGAACGCAGATAAGGCCGAACACCAGAATGAGGCTTCCTTCCTCCAGCTCTGCTGCTGCCCTTTAGTCCCCACCCCCAGCTCTGGGAACCCAGCTCAGACATTTGGCCCTGGCACTCTCCCCAAGGCAAGGCTGCATTCCTCCCTCAATGAGCTCACTCCCGTAACCACATCAACAGATTAGGATGGAGGAAGGCTACAAAACCTAAATCCACTGGGTTCAGCTAAGGGTTGAGGATGGAGAATGGGATCTTTGGCCTTTCCCCACTAGGGGGCACTGACTCCAATGCTGCCCCAGGTCAGGGGGGAGGGGGACTAGCTGGCTCAGAGGGTGGGGAATGGGATCTCGGGCCTTTCCCCACTAGGGGGCGCCGGCTCAAATCCAGCCCCAGCTCTGAGGGCCCTGGCTGGGTCAGGAAAAGGGAGGTTTTGCTACCATCTCAACTAAATCCTCCGGGTGGGCAGGCTCCATTTCTGTGTTTCTCAGCCAGTGGAAATGAGATCGAGGTCATCTCTCAAGCCGGACAGGATGCCCATCACCTCCCCTGCCATGCTAATTCCTGCTGCAAGGGGGAAGCATGTTCGTTTCTAATCTGTGATCTAGTGGGTTAGCGCATGGGGGCTGGGAGCCAGGACTCCTGGGTTCTCTGGGAGGGGAGTGGGGGCTAGTGGGTTAGAGCAGGGGGGCTGGGAGCCAGGACTCCTAGTTTCTCTGAGGGGGAGAGTGGGAGGTAGTGGGTTGGGGGGGGGCTGGGAGCCATGAGGGAGTGGGGCCTAGTGGATTAGAGCAGGAGATGGAAGCTGGGAGCCAGGACTCCTGGGTTCTCTGGGAGGGGAGTGGGGGTTAGTGGGTTAGAGCAGGGGGGGCTGGGAGCCAGGACTCCTGGGTTCTCTGGGGGGAGAGTAGGGCCTAGTGGGTTAGAGCAGGGGGGCTGGGAGCCAGGACTCCTAGTTTCTCTGAGGGGGAGAGTGGGAGGTAGTGGGTTGGGGGGGGGCTGGGAGCCATGAGGGAGTGGGGCCTAGTGGATTAGAGCAGGAGATGGAAGCTGGGAGCCAGGACTCCTGGGTTCTCTGGGAGGGGAGTGGGAGCTGGTGTGTTAGAGCAGGGGGGCTGGAAGCTAGGAGTCCTGGGTTTATTCTTGCTCCATTCCCTTCTCAGAGAACCCAAGTGTTCAGGCTCCCAGCTCTTGCTCTCTGTTGCGCATGCCATCTGTCTCCTCTCCATTCTCGGTTCACGAGGAAGGGCGCACAGTCTGTGAAGAGGGGCAGGGAGAAGGGCATGTGTCAGTGTCATGTGCCAGCTCTCAATGCAGCTGTTTTTTATGACATTGGACTCACCCACTTTCTGAAAATACTGTCTTGACTTTTCCTCCTTGCTGCACAGCGCCCCCTAGTGCCACACTGTGGTCAGCACTGACTGTGAGGGGAGAATGCCCTTTACGGAGTCCCCACCCTGCTCCCTGCAGCACAGCGCCCCCTAGTGCCACACTGGGGTCAGCACTGACTGTGAGGGGAGCGCACCCCCTACTGAGCCCCCACCTTGTTCTGTGCAACACAGTTCTACGCTGATCTATTGTCAGTGTTTGGTGTGAGAGTGGTGGTTCTTGAAGTTGGTCGGTCTCTCTGTTTCTCTCTCTCATATATATCCTCTGCTGGCTCCTTCCTGCTCACTTAATCTTTCTCATCCCTGTCTCCCATTTAACATGCCACTCTCAGCCCCTCCATCCCTCCCGCCTCTGCTCCTGGGCTGGAAGCTTCCTGAACGTGTGAGAACATTGCTTGGGTGTTGTCTCTTAGCGTCTCTCCCTGGGGCTAAAGCCAGGCTGCTGGGATGGGAACCAGACCAGCCGCCGCCTCAGAGCTGGGAACCATCAGACCTGCTAGGGAATGGGGCCTTCCCCCTCGGGCAGGCGGTGGAGGGAGGGGGGTGTCCGCTTCAATCCAGCCCCAGTTTGGGAGAGACTGGCTGATCAGGGGCTGGAGAGTGGAATTGGGGGCATTTCTTCTTTAGGTGGCACGGGCTCCAGTCCAGCCCAGGTCAGAGGGGATGGGGTATGTTTCTGGCACTGACTCTCTGGTGCCCCCTGCCTGTAGGTGGCGATGGTAGAGGTGCAGGTGGAGGAGTACGACTACCCGCGGGAGCTGCTGATCGCATTCAGCATCTGCACAACGGTGCTGGTGGCTGTTCACCTCTTTGCCCTCATGGTGAGCACCTGCATCCTGCCCAACATCGAAGCAGTCAGCAACATTCACAACCTCAACTCGGTGAACGAGTCCCCACATGAGCGCATGCACCGCTACATTGAGTTAGCCTGGGGCTTCTCCACCACTCTGGGCATCTTCCTCTTCCTCACCGAGGTAGTGCTCATCTGCTGGGTCAAGTTCATGCCCATTGGGAGTGTGTCTCCGCACAAGTGCTGCCCTACACCAGCTCCCAGCACCACAGCTGTCCTGCCCCCCAACACCAGTGACCCCGGCTGGAACGCAGCCATGGCCTCCACCATCATCATGGTTCCTGTTGGTGTGGTCTTCATCATCTTTGCTCTGCACTTCTATCGCTCCCTGGTGGGGCACAAGACAGACCGGCATCAGCAGGAGCTGCAGGAGCTGAATGAGATCAAGTACCAGCTGGATGGGGAGGCTGCGGTGCTCCAAGCTGTGTGAGGCCAGGCGGAGCCACTGTTCTGTGGACTTCTAACCAGTTGCGTCTTCGCTGGCAGTGGATTTTCTGTAGCCTTGCGCATCACATCATTGGCCTCCTTGTCAGCTGAACTCCATGGGTGGCTTTCTTATCGGTCGTTTCTCCATTGGTGGCCTTATCCCAAGAGCCTCGTCCACTGAGTCTCTATTGACAGATTCCTCCTCGGTCCTATCTCCATTGGTTGCCTTCCTGGTCAGTTACACCATTGTCCACGTCAGTTGCATCTTTGACTTCCCTGCAGACTGTAACTCTGGTGCCTTCCCTCTCACTTGTCTCATTGGCCTTCCTAGGGATTATGTCACCACTGGTACTGGTAGCCTTCACACTAGATGTCTCATCTTTTGCATCTCCTTAGATGACATCCTCAACAGTGACATCAGTTGCCCTCTTTACTGATTGTCTCCAGCAACCTCTTTGTTGAATGTCTCTCCAGTAATCTGCTCTGTAACATCCTGGTCAGCTACATCGTAGACTCCTGTCACTGGCAGCTTCATCAATGACATTTTTGGCCTCTTCCTCATTGATTGATGGCTTCCTTTTCAACTACTCCTCTGACTGCTTTGTCCATTATACCATGGGCTTCATTAATTGCATCTTCACTTTCTCATCAATGGCATCCTTGGCTCATCAGTGGCATCTCCATTGGCGACCTCCTCCTCAATCCCATCATTAGCCAAGTCACCAATTGCATCTGCCACAGGCTCATCACTGACTGTGTCTTTACTGGCAGGTTCCTCTGCCTTTCGTTGACTTCATCATCAAGGAAGTCTGTGTGCGTGCACGCGCAGAGAGACCCCTCCATTCATAGCTACCAAGAAGGAGCATCCAACTTTTTACCAAGACATTAGATTTGTGGAACTAGTGGGGGAAGCCGAGAGGGAGTAGGTTGTAGCATTCTCCAAGCTTGTACACAGGCAAGAGACAGGATTTAAGTGACAGGAGCCAGGACTCCAAAGATCTTCCTGGTACTGCTGAGCATCTCTTGGCTTCTTGGGAGGGTGGGGGGACGGGGAGCACTTTTTCTACAGCATGAGAAATGTGACTGAATTTAGGAGAGCTGGGGTGGAGGTGTTCCCCTTGTCTTTGATTCTTTGGGGGCAGTTTTTTCAGTAGAAAGAAACCAATTCACAGCCTCAGGGAAGAGAGAAATGGGGCTTAACCTGGCTGTATTGCTGAGATGAAGGGATTTTTTTTTTTTACTATCACACAATTTATGCCCTACAAATCCAGTCCTCTGCCCAGCGCCCCATCTCTGGCCAGTGGTGCTGCCCAGTCCCAGAGCCCCGACAGCATCCAGCAACAGATGGGATCTGCCCTTTCCCAGTTTTGCTTAATGTTCTGGATCAATTTTTAAGTAAAAGTCTATTTTAAAATAATGTGTAGACTCCTGGAAAGTTTGTTCTGGGGAAGGGGATGGTGGGACTCTTTCCAATTGGGGAAACTGCTTGCTCCTCCTCCCTCCCCATTGACCTCTGCTTCCCCATTAGCCACAGATCATAGGAAGGCTCCAGAGGCCACCGATGACCGCCTGGGGAGTGAGGTGGGGGCTGCGGAAGGGCAGGGGTGCCAAGGCTGCTTCCTGCTGGGTGGTGATCAGGCGGGGGTGACATTTCATTGGCCTGTAACTGCCCTGGAGAGCTGAGCAGTGTTTGAGGGATGGGGGTGTAAGTGCCTGGACCCCTCTGTGAGGGGGTGGTACAGTTGGGAGGAAGAAGGCGGGTATGCTCCAACCCCTTGGTGAGAGAGAGGGAGGGAGGGAGGGGTTGGGGGGGTGGGACAAAAGATGGGATAGTTTAATTGGATTTTTGAAATTGTAACTTTACATGGATATCACTTTTTTGAGGATTGTTGGGGGTTGGGTTTTTCACAGAATGTCCGAGTCAGAAGGGACCTTGCGGGTTATGTACTCTGACCCCCTGCTTCGATGCAGGATGAGCACAGCTACAGCATCCCCAATAGATGACTCTCCAGCTTCTCTTTGAAAATCTCCAGCGACGGAGAGCCTACAGCCTCCATAGGCGGCGGCGGCGGCTGCTGCTGCTTCCAAAAAGCCCCTTTTTATTAAACAAACAACAAGTAACACATAACAGGCACATTATAAAGTTCAGGCTTCAGACTTGCTAGATTGATCACATTCTATACCATACTGAATCCTATATTTCTTAGGATGAAGCTCAGTGTCTTCCCTTGTCATGACTTTAAGGCAGGGTAGCCATGTCACGCTGAAGTCTCCTTCAGACTTGTTAGTGTCTTTTCCATTGTGAATGTGAACCACAGTCTTCATAGACAGCTTGTTCTAATTGCTCGACAGCTCTTACTGCTAGGAACTTTTCCCTGATGTTTAACTGAAATCTCTCTTCCTGTAATTTGACCCCATTGTTTCTAGTCCTGCCCTCTAATGTAAAACAGATCCTTGCCATCTTCTTGGTGGCAGCCCTTTAGATATTTGAGGAGTGCTATCATGTCTCCCCTTAGTCTTCTCTTTGCTAGGCTAAACATACCCAGTTCCTCCAGCCTTGCCTCATAAGACTTGCGTTCCAGATCCTCTTTGTCACCTGCCTCTGAACCTGCTCCAGTTTGTCCTTAAAACGAGGCACCCAAAACTGGACATACTACTCAAGGTGAGGTCTGGCCGGTGCCAAATACAGTGGAATTATTACTGACTTGGAGACGATGCTTGTGTTGTCTTTTAGGAGGTTTCCGGTGCAGGCTCCACCAGGTGTTGAGTGTCTCCATCTTGTGTTGGATTTGGCCGAGGACAGATCAGGGGTGCTGGTGGTGTACCGTGCACCCAATTGCCTGGCAGCATCCCTACATGCTCTTGCTGATCTGGTGTCGATGTGATCCTCTGGACCTCTAGATTAGTGGTCCTGGGAAATATAACATCCACGCTGACACCGATCTTGGAGGAGCGAGGCATGAGTTCATGGCCTCCATGACAACCATGGGCCTGTCCCAAATCATCTGTGGCCCCACACATGAGGAGGGACATACACTGGATTTGGTTTTCTGCACCGGCCTTGAGGCGGGGGGTCAGTTAGTAGGAGTTAAGGCTGTAGAGCCTTTGTCATGGTCTGACCATTACCTCCTTAAGACGTGCATCCTGGCGCACGATAGCCCCCAGCAGGGTGCAGGACCTATTAGATCGGTCCGCCCCCGGAGACTTATGGAACCGGATCGGTTCCGGAATGCTCTGGGGGAGTTTCCCCTGGACCTTGACACCCGCTCTGTCGATGATCTCGTAGCCTTCTGGAACACCTTGTTGGCCGAGACCATAGACAGGGTGGCTCCCAGGCGTCCGCTGCCCTCTCGAGTCTCCCGCAGGTCTCCTTGGTTTACTGAGGGTCTGCGGTGTTTGAAGCGGGAGAGCAGGCGGTTAGAGCGACGGTGGCGCCGGACTCGCGACCAGTATGATCGATCGCAGCATAAGAGCAGTTTAAAGGCTTATGCTGTGGCGGTGCAGGCAGCAAAGAAGCAGTTCTTTGCTGCCCTTATTGCATCTGCAAAGTCACGTCCAGCGGAGCTTTTCCAGGTGGTGAAAGGCTTGGTCAGTCCTGCCTGTCTCTGCCTGGACCTGGAGCAATCCAGTGACCGCTGTGACCGGTTTATCGAGTACTTTGTAGATAAGATCGCTCGCATCCGCCACGATTTCGGTACCACAGTTATTGCAGAGGATCATCTTGGGGCTATGGATGCCCCGTCCTGTCCTGTTTTGTGGGATCGGTTTCAGATGGTGTCGCCTACCTATGTAGAGTCCTCATTGGGATCTGTTCGTGCCACTAGTTGTGAACAAGATCCATGCCCATCTTGGTTGGTGAAAGCCAACCAGGAGCCGTTACGGCCGTTGATGGCTGGGGTGGTTAGTGCCTCCCTTCGGGAGAGCAGGGTGCCTGAATGCCTGAAAGAGGCTGTGGTTAGGCCCCTGCTCAAGAAACTATCTCTTGACGCTGATGCTCCTGTCAGTTATTGGCCAGTCTCTAACCTCCCCTTTTTAGGGAAGGTTGTTGAACGGGCTGTGGCACGGCAGCTCCTGGAACATCTGGACCGCATCGGTTTCGTTGACCCCTTTCAGTCTGGTTTTCGGCCTGGGTATGGTACGGAGACTGCATTGGTGGTCTTGGTTGATTATCTCCATCTGGCGTTAGACCAGGGTTGTCAGACCTTACTGGTCCTGCTAGACCTTTCGGCTGCATTTGACACAGTTGACCGAGGTGTTGGTGACTCACCTGCGGGACCGTGCCAGGATTGGCAGGATGGTCTTGGACTGGTTTTGTTCATTCCTGGCCAGGAGAACTCACCGGGTGGTCTTGGGGGAGTGTATGTCTTCTCCCCGGGACCTCACATGTGGAGTCCGACAGGGTGCCATTTTGTCCCCTCTCTTGTTTAACATCTATATGTAGCTGTTAGGGGAGATCGTGAGAGGATTTCAGGGCATGCAGTGACATCAGTATGCTGATGACACTCAGCTCTACCTCTCTTTTTCCATTGATCCAGGCCATGCAGTTTCCCAATTGCCTGTCAGCTGTGGGGGCTTGGATGGGGTTGAGCCATCTGCAGTTGAATCCTGACAAGACGGAGGTGATGTTGGTGGGTGAGGGCTTGGGGGAGATCGGGGGGTGGGTGGGTGTTGAATCTCCTCTTTTTGGGGTGGGTTCGCCCTCCCATGGTCTCTCAAGTGCGGAGTCTGGGTGTGCTCTGTCACGGGTTTGAGGGTCTGCACCCCCACTTTACCGGGTTTGAGTGACTCAGTTTCCCTTGCGCACAGTTCTCTTGAATCAGTTTCTCTCCCTGGCTAATTAAAGTGTGCCACAATGAAACTCCTTTGTCACACAAGGGCCCGATCCTTCCCGTTTACAGACTCTTTACTCTCTGGGTTCGCAAGAGCTTGAGGGCTCTTGTAGCTCACTTGGGTTCCAATGTTAGACACCGAGACTTCTTCATAAAGATAAGAAGTAAGTTTATTGATTACATAAGCAAGATAGTTGATACAGAGTGGTCATTAGAAACGAAAGGTAAACATAACGCATTCCTAACTTATACTGGTTGAGTTCCTAAGTAAACATTTTGCCCTACCCATGTCCAAAAGTTTCTCTCAGTCCTTTGGTGTAAATGACTGGGCCGGCTTCTTAGTTGGTAGAGAGCAAAATCCTGTCTCTCAATCCATGTCTCTTCAGCCTAGCTGATGGCTGGCAGGCTTTCACATGTAGATCAGATCTCAAGATGGCTGTAGTAATGAGCTTCACAAGAATCTCCCTCCCCCCCGGGATACTTCTCCTTATATCTCCTGGAGGAAACTCTTCAAGGCTTCTCGAATTCCCTTTTGTTCTTATCAGTTTTTGTGTGTTCGTTTGCATGCAGTGTCAGCCTGCATTAGCATATAAATGTCTCTGGCCATTCGTTTGGGGCCAAATACACATTCTGGTATCTCTTTGTATTTCCTGTAGCCTGGTGACGTGTCAAAGCCCTAATTTGAGTTTTACAGTTCTCAATTTCAACATTACATACATGTGGAACCTTTTGCATTGCATATTTACCAGACTTGTAGTCTACATGTAGTCCCGTGTTACACGTGTGTGACCCTATGTTTCTCCGTGACATGCTCCTCGATTCACAGCTCAGCCTGGAATCTCAGGTTGTGGCCATGGTGGGGAGCGCGTTTCGGCAGTTACATCTTGTCCGGCAGCTCTGGCCATATCTCTCAGACTCTGACCTTGCCACTGTCATCCATGCCTTCATCACCTCGAGGCTGGATTACTGTAATGCGCTCTATGTGGGGCTGCCCAGGAAGCTGGTCTGGAGGCTGCAGCTGGTGTAGAATGCCACGGTCTGTCTCCTTACTGGGGCGGGCACCAGGGAGCACATGACACCTGTACTCCAAGCTCTGCACTGGCTGCCTATAAAGCACCGGGCCAGGTTCAAGGTGCTGGTTTTAACCTTTAAAGCCCTTCACGACCTGGGCCCTGCTTATCTGTGGGACCGCCTCACTCCCCACGTGCCTGTGCGCCCTCTGAGATTGTCTGAGGGAGCCTTTTTGGAGGTTCCCCGGACGAGGTGGGTGACCACCGATATTAGATCTTTTTTGGTGACTGCCCCTGTGCTGTGGAATTTGCTCCCGGAGGCGGCTCGGTTGGCCCCCACCCTCCTGTCTTTTTGATGTTTATGTAAAACCTGGCTGTTCCGTCAGGCTTTCGATGAGGGGTGGGGTGGGGTGGGCGTTCCCTGCATATATGATACATTTTTAACTTTTAAATTGTTTTATTGTTCGTTGTTTGCTGCACCGGGCTGCCCTGTGGGCAGGATAGAATTTTTTTATAAATAAATAAAATTTTAAAAATGCAGCCTGAAACTGCACTAGCCTTTTTTGCTGCCACATCTCATGGCTGACTCTTGTTCAGTTTGAGATCAACCCCAATCTGCTTTTCTCATCTGCTGCTGCCAAGCCAGGCATCCCCCATCTCACACTTGTGCATTTGGTTTTTCTTCCCCAAATACAAAAATTTACATTTACCTCAGTTGAATTTCGTTAATTTCAGCTGATCAAGGTTTTTTGAATTCCTCTCTCGGCCTTGCATCATCTACAAACTTGATAGACATATTTATACTACTCTTTCTCTGTAAGCTGCCTTTAGAGAGAAGGGTGGGGTATTAATCTAATCAGCAAATCAATAGTTTTGAAGGTGTTTGCCAGGTTAGCATTCACTGAGACACACACAGAGGGCAGCAGTACGAGGGGAATCTCTCTCTCTCTCATATGCATGCGATAGCCATACAGGGCCTAGCAAGGCTTCCTGGGGCCTGTGCTCAGCTCCCAATGATGGTCCTCCAAAGAGTAAGGGGGAAGGGGTCTCCAGGGTGGGACAAGAGTCCCCTTCAGACTCCACCCCACCCCTGCCCCCCAATCTCTGAAAATGTCCCTCCTGGTGAAGCCCTTTGCGAACAACCTGAGCGCAACTAGGATATTTTCAGAGAGGGTGGGGAACGGGGCCGCCGGCCCCACGTCTAGGGCAGGGAACAGGAAGAGTGCTGGCTGCCAGCCCCATGTCTAGGGCGGGGAACGAGGGCAGAGTGCTGGTCGCTGGCCCTGCGGCTAGGGTGGGGAACGGGGGCAGAGTGCTGGTCGCTGGCCCCACGTCTAGAGCGGGTAACGGGACAGAGTGCTGGTCGCCGGCCCCGCGTCTAGAGCGGGGAACGGGGGCAGAGTGCTGGTCGCTGGCCCTGCGGCTAGAGCGGGGAACGGGACAGAGTGCTGGTCGCCGGCCCCGCGGCTAGAGCGGGGAACGGGACAGAGTGCTGGTCGCCGGCCCCATGTCTAGGGCAGGGAACGGGACAGAGTGCTGGTCGCTGGCCCCACGTCTAGGGCAGGGAACGGGAACGGGCAGAGTGCTGGTCGCCGGCCCCACGTCTAGGGCAGGGAACGGGCAGAGTGCTGGTCGCCGGCCCCACGTCTAGGGCAGGGAACGGGCAGGGGCAGAGTGCTGGTCGCCGGCCCCACGTCTAGGGCAGGGAACGGGCAGTGCTGGTCGCCGGCCCCGCATCTAGGGCAGGGAACGGGCAGAGTGCTGGTCGCCGGCCCCACATCTAGGGCAGGGAACGGGGACAGAGTGCTGGTCGCCGGCCCCACATCTAGGGCAGGGAACGGGGACAGAGTGCTGGTCGCCGGCCCCGTGTCTAGGGCAGGGAACGGGCAGTGCTGGCCGCGGGCCCCACGTCTAGGGCGGGTAACGGGGGCAGAGTGCTGGTCGCCGGCCCCGTGTCTAGGGCAGGGAACGGGCAGTGCTGGCCGCGGGCCCCACGTCTAGGGCAGGTAACGGGGGCAGAGTGCTGGTCGCCGGCCCCGTGTCTAGGGCAGGGAACGGGCAGTGCTGGCCGCGGGCCCCACATCTAGGGCAGGGAACGGGGGCAGAGTGCTGGCTGCCGGCCCCGCGTCTAGGGCAGGGAACGGGGGCAGAGTGCTGGCTGCCGGCCCCGCGTCTAGGGCAGGGAACGGGGGCAGAGTGCTGGCTGCCGGCCCCGCGTCTAGGGCAGGGAACGGGGGCAGAGTGCTGGCTGCCGGCCCCGCGTCTAGGGCAGGGAACGGGGGCAGAGTGCTGGCTGCCGGCCCCGCGTCTAGGGCAGGGAACGGGGGCAGAGTGCTGGCTGCCGGCCCCGCGTCTAGGGCAGGGAACGGGGGCAGAGTGCTGGCTGCCGGCCCCGCGTCTAGGGCGGGGAACGGGGGCAGAGTGCTGGCTGCCGGCCCCGCGTCTGGGGCGGGGAACGGGGGCAGAGTGCTGGCTGCCGGCCCCGCGTCTGGGGCGGGGAACGGGGGCAGAGTGCTGGCTGCCGGCCCCGCGTCTAGGGCGGGGAACGGGGGCAGAGTGCTGGCTGCCGGCCCCGCGTCTGGGGCGGGGAACGGGGGCAGAGTGCTGGCCGTAACCATTATTCACACTCCCTAGTGGACTGTGTGGCATGGGATCAGTGGCGCCCCCTTGCTCTAGGGTAGCAGCTATGCCCCAGTATGGGGGGGTGGAATCTCTGGCTCGCACAGGCTAGTTGTAAAGAGTGGATTTACGCGCACACCCCCTGCCGTCCCTGGAGGTGGCGTCCCCAGCGTTCCAGTCCTGGGCTTTAGCTATATATAATTTTGCCTGGGCCAGGCTGGTGCAAGGTTTATTTTGGCTCTAAATAGCCTGGGCCAAGCCAGGGGCCTGGGAACCGAGTGAGAAAGTCAGTGCAGCGGCTTCTGAGGAGGTGACGGGCTGTAGTAAACTCTTCCTTGGGTGCCAGAGGGGGGAGTTAGGAAAAGCAAGGATTTGCTATTGCAGTACCGACGTCAGCCAGCAAGGGGGGTTGGCTGGGGACGGGGAGCTCTCAGCTACTTTGGGGGGGTTGTAAAGAGTGGGGGGGCATGGGGGATGAGCACTGGTTACTCCAGTCCCAGCAGGGGGCTCTGTAGGGAGCTGGGCTGGCTCTGTGGGGAATCGCCTGGTTACTCCAGGCCCAGCAGGGGGCGCTTTAAAGGTCAGCGGGGCTTTGGAGGATTTCCCTTCTCTGGGGCACAAAGGGCTGTGAGTTTCGATTGGAACCAGTTTGTGGGGGAAGATTTTAACCAGTAGGTCAATGCTGCCCTCGTGTGACAAGTGTCTGCAGCTGTAGCAGCTCTCTGCTTATACCCTTAATTTGTACTCTAATTGTTAAGAGAACCAATTTATAGGAATTCTACCAGAGATCAGACACTTCTCGGTGCTGCAGAGCCCCTCCCTTTAATTTACTTAATTTGTAAGTAATTTTATTGTTCTGACAAAAATGCCTTGACAAGTATGATACACAAAGCAAAACAACACTTGAACAGAAAAATTAAATATAAATTATATATATAAAAATCTCAAAGGGAAAAAAAAGAAAAAATCAATAAATAATAAACACAAGCATATAAACCAAATAAATGTCCTGTCTACTTCCTTCTCAAAGAAATAGCAAATGATGCAACTGCCCGGCTAATCTATTCCCTCTTATTAGTCAACAAAAACACCAGTTGTTGACAGCGAGGTCTACTTATATCCATCTCAACCATCTTAAATAATCTACACCTAGGATGATCATAAATAGGGCAATCAAGATTAAGAAGATTATGGAACTGATCCTTCATCTGCTCCAAACCACAAATACACCATCGTTCTGAATAAGAGGTCCCCCTAAAGCGGCCTAACAGTCCGAACTGACTGTATTCTTAGAGCAGTAAATGCTCCGCATCAGTGAGCCAGTTGAAGCACGTAGAGCCCACTGCTGGAGGTAACCAGCATTTATACAAAGGTAAAGTTTTAACATATGCAGCTTTCGCCCTAGTGACTTTTACATCCATATCCCTAATTCTGCATATCACCGTTCTCACAGCTTCCTTATAAGGCAGATTTATCAAAAATGCTGAAGAGAAACCCAGAGAACTAGCTTTCCGTTCAACCGCTCGTCACCAGGGGTCTATCTTATGCAAAATCAAAATTGTCTCTTCCTCCAGACATAATCTAGGTAATGATCCTGGGCCCGAATGATACATTTTCAGCCAGAAACATAATAGGCTTACGATTCTTGCATCCATTGATTTTAGCCAAGTCTTCCATCTCAGCAAAGCTGCAGAGGCTGCTGCTGGAACTCCCAGAAGGGCCTGTAAATATTTATTTTGAAGTATCTCCAAAGTTTTAATAACAAAATAAGTATAGCCCCAAACCTGAGCCCCGTAGCAGAGTTGCGAGGACAACTTAGCCTCATAGATCCTAAGGGCTGGTCTAACCAACCCCCCTCCCTTTGATCTAAACAGTTTAAGCAGCACCATTGTTGGGGGGGGGGGGTTTAATTTAGTTATCTCTGTACTTTTACAACAATTTCAATCTTTATATCAAACTATATAATCATTGCATAACGAGCTTTTTTTTAGTTCTATATTTGCCATTTCTGTTATTTTTAAGCTATTACTGAGGATAAAGAAAATGACTAGTATTTTAAATGACTTTATCTTTGGTAGTATTACAAAATAATTAAGAAATAAAATAATTAAGTGAAGTAATATATTTCAGTATATGTATTGGGGCATGTGTCTCCAGAATATGTATATGTAACATGTGTGAGTAGGTATCATTAGATTAGTATAATAGTACAGACTCGCTACTACGGCTCTCTTTGGCCATTTTCACACGAGACGCGCCCATGGAGATCTGCTGCATGGGAATGCGTGGGCACCGCCAGTGTGACCGCCGCGGTGGGTGGGTGGGTTGGGGGTGCGTACGTGCTTCTGCGCTACACCCACCTCCACGCACCGAGCAATCGGCAAAACCAGCCCATGTAACGGTGTCCCCGGCACCGCTGCGCACACCCATCCTGCACACCATGGCCCGTTTAAAAAGGGCCTTAATATAGTTTATGTACTGATATACTTATGTATTTTAGTATATGGATATCTATACTAGAAATTACATAACTAGCTAATAATTATAAAATGTATACTGATTACATCAACAATTACATCCGTTAATAAATGAACATAATATTTCCTGTTTGTGTTTATTAAATTTGCTAACAAGTAAGGAATGACTAATCATTTAATACTAATTAGCACTTTTGTTATCTATTACTTTTATTATCTATAATCGGTTAGCAATCAATTGATTAATAATGACAGATGTAGATGACAGGGAGAGGGGTTTCCAATGATATCAGCAGATTCCACGCACACACAAAACAGATATGAATAACTGAGGGTTTTCCCTGCCCTTTCTGGAATGGGAAATTTAATTAATTACTCTGAATTTTTGTTGCATTTAATTCTGCTCTTTCCCCATATGAAGTGCTGGACTTGAACCAACTACTAGCTTTCCATGGTCTGTTCTCCCCTCCTCTGCTTGGAGAGGTTACTCCCTTGTAACCAAGGTTCTTTGAGATGGCTCTGTACATGCTCACAAATGGGTCGCTCTGGACAGTCCCTAGCCATATGCAAATGTTAGACCATGTGACTTTCTCTGCGCTCCTCCAATGTGTATATATAAGTCTCTCCCCTCTCTGACCATTAGTTCCTTCCAACCCCCAATTCTGAAGTGGGGCTGGTTGGGTGGGTCTTGTGAGAATGTACAGAACCATCTCTTTTCATTCGAGTGGCTCCGTCTGTAATTCTCACAAATGGGAGAGTGCCAAGCTGTTAATACTGGAGGCAGGAGGAATTCTAGAAGTTACTGTGAAATAAAAGTTCTGAGATAGCCACAAGTGAAAACATAAAACGATGTTTATTCCAGGGAGTTCTAACACTTTTGCTTATATTTACTTTACAGCGTCAAGGATGGCAGTTCCCAAACAACTCTCACCCTGAGCCTGCAGATTCAAGGTGTGCGTGGCTGCTCTACAGATCTCCCTGGCAGGAACACTGGCAAATGCTGCTGCAGGGGTGCCCACAGCTCGGATGGAATGGGCCTTAATAGGAAAAGGAGGTTCCTTGTTGGAAATTTGGTAGTAAAGATTAGTACACTTAACTAACCATCTGGAAATTGTTTGAGAAGAAACTCTCCTACCTAGACTGGCTTCTAAATAGGAGAGGAAAAGGAAGTCAGACATCCTAAATGGAGCAGTTCTCTGAAAATAATAAAGTAATATGTGCTTTACATCCCTGTTATGGGGGTAAAGGGAAGGGGGTCACACACACGCTGCCAGCGGTTCTCTCGGTCAGAGCAAGGGAGCTGGGGAGACAGTGAGTGGGCTTTCACCTCTAATTAAAGAGAACAAGCCCCTATCATCATAGGGTGCTGCTGACCGAGAACCAAGGCTGCCCCAAAATCGCTCCTCACTACCACTCTGACACAGAATGCAAGGGGGGCGAGGGGGGGGTCACCCGGGGGGTGCACGAGGGCCCCGAGGGGCAGGGGGGACACGGGGCACTCACCTCCAACAGTAAGGTCTCCAAGAACAAGCCAGGAAGGGGACTCTCCCTCACCACACTTGTATACTCTCCACTCACACCGGCAGGCACTCAGACAAAGGGTTCCAAGGGAAGGGATGTGTACGCTCGGGCAAGGCTCACACTCAGGGACAATTGCACTCGCAGTCAGGATTCACGCAAAGGGCCGGTTTCCACTAATCACCAGCGCCGTTCCCCAAGCGGTGCTGGTCTTTATTCTCTATGCCCCGCCCCCCCGTGCGTGCTCGTAGCCGCTCCGAGCGGCGCTGCGGGGGCAGGGGAATCCCTACACGTTTTCTTGCTGCTGGGGGCGTGGCTCTGGCCGGTGAGTCTGCCGCTGTCATCGGCAGCGGCAAGGGGCTTCCTATTTGCCCTGCAGCTACTGGGGGTGTGGCTTCAGCCTCTGGCCCCGCTGCTGTTACTGACGGGGTTTGTGGGAGCTGTCTCAGCGGGGCCTCTTCCCCGCATAGGTCAGGGGGCTTTCGGGACTGTTGGGGCTGGGAACGGGGTGTTCGGGGGCCCGATACCGCAGCCTCCTACTGACAATCCTGGATATACAACTCGTTGCGAGCCAGTGTGGTGTAATGGCTAAGTGTGCAATACTTGGACCAGGAGGTGGGGGGGACCAATTCTAGTCTTGCCTTAGCCAGGAACTCCCTGGGTGGCATTGGGCCAGTCCCAATTTTCTCTCAGCCTGACCTACCTCACAGGGTGGTTGTGAGGATTAAAAGTTGTGTTAAATTGTTATGTGTAAACTGCTCCGACTGCCATGGCAGGAGTGCACTATATAAAAATAAAGATTATTATTATTATTTTCTTAGACTGATGAGGTTTAGGGGCAGATGCAGGCAGTGTGTTGCCTACATGTTGCTTTAGTGATATTTAGAGACCATCTTGGGTAAAAAGGTGGGGTGTAAAGAAATAACCACCTTGTCCTGCTGGAATCTCAGATACTGTGGTGCAATGAGAATGGCCGAGAGTTCACTCGCCCTCCTAAGGGAGGTGATGGCTATTGGGAATGCTGCTTTTAACATCAGGAAAAATAAATCGACCGTGCGTGCTGGTTTGAAAGGGGGATGCATAAGGACATTCAAAACTAAATTCAAATCTTAAGCTGGCAAAGGCGGTGCCTGCGATGGGTTCTATACGTTCTTTAACCCCTTCGTAAACGCTTAACTATAGCGCAGGAGAAGATTTTGTCCACTCCGTTCATTTTTAAATATCTAGAAATGGCTGACAAATGTACCCACAGTGAAGACCGCTATAAACCTGTCTTCGCCATTGATAAAATATATTCCAAAAACTGTTTCAATCATGCAGATACTAAGAGAACTAGAATGCACTATTTTGATCTCTTCCACTTTGATGATATGATCTCCTCGTGGAAGGTTTCCAGTACCCTTTGGATCTCATTAGAAAATTAGGGAATATCTAACAAGGTTGGTTGCGCCACACTGAGTTTTACCTTGTTCATTCACCTCACAGTGAAGCAGGGTCCCCTTTTCCTGTAATAAAAGATCCCTTTTCTGTGGTAGCTGAAAAGTGGCTACCGCCCTATCTATAAGGTCTCTCTGCAAACTACAACTGATATAGCCAGTCGTCCTCAAAATTACGTTGGCTCAATCCACCCTTAACTTTTCTGTTACTCTTGACAGTAGGGGAGCGGAGGGCAAGTGTACATGAGGGCTCTGGACCATTCGAGGAATGCATCGCCAACTGAACGTGGATCATGTCTCACTCTTGTACAGTCGATTTGGCACATTGCATTTTCTCTGGTGGCAAATAGAATTTCCCCCTAGGTGAACAATGTCCCTGTACGCTCTTCGGCATAACTCTCCCTTGTGGTACTGCAGAGTCATACAGCTCAAGATGTCCGCCTTTGTGTTATGTTTTCAGGCAAGATGAACTGCCAACAAGTAAATGTTCCTCTGCAGGGTCCAATGCCAGATGAGCTCTGCAGGGTCGCTCAACTGTAGTCGCTCAACTGAATGGGTTCCCCCTTGCTTGTTGAGGTAGTAAACAGCAGTCATGTTGTCTGTGGCCACCTGGACTACTCTGCCACAGAAGTGAGACTCGGAAGCTTCCAGTGCTCTATGGATAAGGGTGATCTCCAAGATGTTGATAAGCTGGCGTTCCTTGTGGTTGCTCTGTAGACCACTCAGATGCAGAGTCCGTGTCAGCTCCCCAACCTGTGAGGGAAAGCATTGGTGGTTAAGAAACAGGTTGGTTGCACTGAACAAAAAATACCTTTTAAAACCAACTTCTTATCCTGCCTTACAGACAAAGAGGACATCACAGTAGAGAAAACCATGAGTTTTTTGGTTTGGGAGTCCAGCATGAGTTTATAGTGAGACCCAACCCAGTGCTGGAGCAGTTGCATGGGATGAGGCTTGTAGTAGATGCCATCAACCCTAATATTTATTGGAAAACTGTTACTCTCTGCAATCTGTGTTTTTGCAGGTTGAAGATGGCATGAGTCAAAGTGTAAATATCCTTTTTTTGGTAGAATCTATAACTGCTCCAATATATGTGATATTCTGTGTAGGTGCTGATACTGATTTGTCAAGACTGATTAGAGTCATAGAGTCACAAGGTTGGAAGGTGTCACAAGGAGCATCTAGTCCAGCCTCCTGCACCACTGCAGAACCTGCCACACCCCAACCATCAAATTAACAAACCGAAGTTTTGACATATCAGTTTAGTGACTTGGAGGTTGTAAGAGACCTGTGATCCAGAGAATTACCCACTATAAGCCAGTCATCAAGATTGGTGGAAAGATTTTAACTTCTATCACCTAATAAATGCTATGAGTGGAGCCATGACTTTAGTAAATACCCATGGGCTGAAGCTAAACCAAATGGTAAAGATGCATATTGATCGTGGGTGTTTTGGAATACAAATTGGAATTGTCTATGGTGGGGTGCAAGATGAATGTGAAAGTATGTTTCAGATCAATAGAGACGTTGGTGTACCACTGGTCCCTCACTAAGTACCTCCTCAGTAGGTCAAATGTTACCATCTTGAACTTGATGTACTGGACACATTTATTCAGCTTACAGAAGTGCAGGATTGATCTGTATCCCCCATTTCGTTTCTTTACGAAAAAGTACCTGGAGTAGAACCTGGTTCCAAGCTGATGAACTGGAAACAATTCCCTTATCAAAGAGTTGAAATGTTTCTTTATTGAAACACTGGGATTCTTTACTAGGCAAATAACTTTCTATAGGGGGACTATGGGGAGTAATTTCAAGAAATAACCATTGGAAACAAAATGGAAAACGATATAATTTAAACTGAAAATGAACTTCATCTGAGGTCTGAGCTCCATGGCGATGCTCGGAGTGCTGTAGGCGTCGTTTCCTCTGTTGTCTCATTGGAGGATGTGGTGCCCTTTGGGCGTGACAGTGATACTGGATCTCGCAGTGGAATATGGGTAAAATGAAAGGTTAAATTTCCTTGAATAGTAATAATAAGATGGGGTAGTAGAAGGTCTGGTGCACCTCTGGCACTGCTATTGCTGGTAACGACCAGATTAGTAAGGGCGAGACGGGTCCTTATGAAGTGTCTTCATCTTAGATGTAGTAGTGCATGATTTCTCTAACTTCTACAGAACCTCATCCCTTTCTTTGGCAAACAGCTCTTCCTCATCGAAGGGTAGATTTTCCAGCCTGTTCCTTCTGATACTCAAATCTTGTTGACCTGAGCCAAGCGTATTGTCATGTCACAATAGCGTTAGCGGCTGATCGCGCTGCCACATTACAGGTGTGCTGAGATACCTGTAGTTGGAATCGTCTGGTTAAAAGTTCTTCAGCTTGGAGTTTACAGGTTTCCTGCTGCTTGTTTGTTGGTAGGAAAGGGAGAACTTGTTACATTGCCTCCAACATATGGTGTTGGTATGAAGTCATAGTCGACATGTAATTTGCAAAACGCATGATCATTGGGGCGGAGGTGAAATTTCTTCTCCTAAAAATGTCAATTTTTCATCGCTAGTAGTCAGCGGGAGATCCTGTGAATCTCGCTGCAGACTTTCCATGGATGCTGCCACCACTAGGGAATTCAGTGGTGGATGGTTAAAATACATTTGTGATGTTTGCGGAGGGAAAAGGTGGAAGGAGCTCGCTGTTGTGGAACTGCTGGGGTTGTTCACAATTTCTTCACTTCTTTAAATATTTTAGGAAGAAGTGGAATGGTGACCCTAGAAGTCTGTTGTTTAGCTAGAATTCTATTTACTAGATCAGTCTCCTCCTCATGGATAGGCACCACATCCGGTTTCAATACGGAAGTGAAACATTGTGCCAGGTTTTAAAGTTGGCAATGAACTTCTGTGGATACGGGAGCGCTAGTGTCAGTGACCTCGTCTGAGGGTGGAGGTGATATGGAGTCAGGGTTGTCTGTGAATGGATGCTGATGTGTCTCTGTGTCGAGGAGAACCTGTCTTCTCTCTCCACCGTCCCCACACCACCTCCTCCTCTCTCCTGCCTCCCCCCCATGTCTTGCCCTCTGCCCGTCTCCTGCCGATCCCATCGCCCTCCTTCCCCTAATCTTATCCCCATTCCCTGTCTCCTCCTTAATCAACTCCCATTCTCCTGTTCCCTCTGGAACTGTCGCTCCTCCACTAATAAAGCTCCCTATAGTCATGATCTTTTCTTCTCTCGCTCCCTTCACCTTCTCACCCTTACTGAAACCTGGATCTCCCACACTGACTCTGTCACCCCTGCCACCCGCTCCTATGGAGGTCTCTCCTTCTCCCACCAGCCCGGCCTTCAGCCCGGGGGTGGTAGCGTAGGCCTCTTCCTGCCAGTTTCAACCCCTCCCCTCTCCTCCCTCTTTCTCCTTCCCCTCCTTTGAGGCTCACTCCGTACGCCTCTACTCCCCTCTCCACCTCCGTGTTGCGGTTATCTACCGCCCTCCTGGCTCCCTCTCCTCCTTTCTCTCTGAGTTCGAGTCCTGGCTCACCTTATTCCTCTCTGATGACATCCCCGACGATCCACACCACCTTCCGTCCCCCTGGAGGTCCCGGGTCTGGAAAAGAAATCATGGTTATTCAGTTGCATTCGCTTTCGCTTATACCCTATCCTTCTCGGTTCGGTGTCCCTGATGTAAGATCGATAAGCTGTCGACCGCCATCTCCCTATCTGCTGGATACGTTCTGCAGACATACCCATGTCAGCTGCCACCAACGCCGCTCCTATACGAAAGGAGTGTGCGGTGTAACAGGCTGGGTCCAGGCCCGCTGCCTTAACGCACATGTTAAGGACTGACCCAAACTGATATCGTGTTAATGGGGCACCGTCTCGGTGGAGAAACAACGGGCCCTCAATAGTCGGACGAGATGTTAGATATTGCTTCATTGCTGTAACTGGGCATGAGTCCTCTCATCGTCTGAAGGGCGCAGTCTTACAACCCTACCCTTTCCTTTCTGGTCTGCCTTAGATTTCCTTAGGTGTAACAAAAGGGTGCCTCCCTGCCAACCCAGGTCTTGGATCCGCAGGGCGGCCACCGACCTATTTCGCCGGGATTGGGAGACTATCTCGCTGACCTTGAATGCTCCAAATAGTGCCACCCGGAATGCCGCGGCAAATAGAATCACCTCACCTTCAGAGTGACACACGGTATGCAGCGCCTGGCTAATAGTCATGAGGACCTGTGGGGTAATGGGGGCCCTTAGGTCCTTCGTCTGGGGGGCACTACGGGCCCAACTCTCTCTGAGGTGGCTCATAAAAAGCCGTTATCAGGAGAGGAGTGGCCTGCCAGTCGGCTCATAAAGGAGATGGCTGATATTTTTCCTCCAATGGTGCCTGGTGCCAAACCTCGCTTGCGGAGTTGGAGCGCGAACTGCAGCATCTGCCCCTCAGGAATGGGGAATCCTAGTTCCCAACCTTTCCCTGACCTGTAATCCTGGAACTCCTTAAAGGCCATTCCATACGCCTGTCTGGTTCTAGGCGCGAGGGATCCCTGCACTGCCTGATTTAGGTTTAGGCTCCACATGTCCCTCGGGAACGGCTCGGGATCCTTCCTGGCTTCTGGTGCGAGTTGGCGAAAACGGTCCGTCTGAAATCGAGAAAGGGCATCGGCTATGCCGTTATTGATCCCGGACACATGCTTAGCCACGAACAAAATGTTTGCCCGCAAGCATTTGAGTACAAAATACCGGACCAGCCGCATAACCCTTTCCGACTTCGACGACAGTTTGTTAATGACGTGGACAACCGCCAAGTTATCGCACCAGAAAAGGACCCTTCTGTTGGCAAATTCTCCCCCCCACAACTCAACTGCCACCACTATGGGGAAGAACTCCAGGAATGTTAAGTTCCGGGTCAACCCCAGTGGTTCCCAGTCAACAGGCCATGGGGCAGCACACCATTTTCCTCGGAAGTATACCCCAAACCCGTGTCCGCCTGCTGCGTCAGATTGTATTTGTAGCTCAGCTTCCAGCAGGAGTTGTTGCCGCCAAAAGCTCACCCCATTATAGCCCTGGAGGAAGGCCTCCCAGGTAGCCAAATCCTCCCGCATCACTCTCGTCACTCGGACGTGATGATGCGGGGGACGGTCGCTCCCGATGTGAGCATACAATCATGACATAAAAGCTCTCCCCGGTGCAATGACTCGGCAGGCAAAATTAAGACTACCTGCGAGGGATTGCAACTACTTAACTGTTACCTTGGTGGCTGCCATTGTTGCCGTTATCAGTTCCTTGAGTGATTGCAATTTGTCCGTTGGTAAACGAGACAGCGATTGTATGGTGTCGAGTTCTATACCTAGGTAGGTCAACCTGTTCTTTGGGCCTTCCGTTTTTTCCGGTGCTAATGGTACCCCCAATTCCTCGGCTACACTCTGAAATGCCCGCAGTCCTAGTGCACATTCATTGGTTCCCGCCCTTCCCGCGAAAAGGAAGTCATCTAAATAATGCGTGATCAAGCTCCGCCCTGTGCGCTGACACGCAACCCATTCCAAAATTGTGCTAAACTTTTCGAAAGCCGCACATGAGATGGAACATCCCATGGACATTGCTTTATCAAAATAGAATTTGTCCTGAAACTGCATCCCGAGGAGCTCAAAATCTTCGGGATGCACTGGCAGGAGGCGGAAAGCTGACTTGATGTCACATTTCACGAGAAGGGCGCCCTTTCTGCAAGAACGCACCATTTCGACTGCAGAGTCGAAAGATGCGTACTTTACTGAGCAAAGTTCGGGAGGAATCGCATCATTCACTGACTCCCCCCTTGGGTGGGACAAGTGGTGAATCATGCGATATTCCCCCGGGGTCTTCTTTGGTACTATGCCCAGAGGGGATATCCGTAGCGTGGGGATAGCCAATTCCTCGAAGGGGCCCTGTATCCTACCTTCCTTCACTTCCTTTTCAATCTTCTGCTGGACTAGCTGCTCGTTACCCGTCATGGATTTCAAATTCTTTGCCCCCAGATGATAACGCGGGCCCTGCGTGGGAATCCTAAAACCATACCTAAATCCTTTGATAACATAATTGGCGGTCACACGGTCAGGATAATCTCGGGCCGCTTCCTGTAATGCCTCATGCCGTACCGGGGTTGGCGCCTTTCCCCACTGATTGGTTGGCGGTCCCCTGGCTAGGGGGGGCTGTCTGTTACCTGCTCGCCGCCTGTTCTTGTTTCCATATTGCCTAAACCTGCTACATGTGGAGGCGGCATGGTCGCCCGCACACTGGGTGCACACATGTTTGAATTTACATTGGGTACGAAAACACCTGCCCCCGTCGTTAAAGTCCCAACATGTAGGCGCTGTGGTAGATAGTCGNTCGTTAAAGTCCCAACATGTAGGCGCTGTGGTAGATAGTCGTAGCCTGCCCCTTTGTCCCCCTTCAGCTTGCTGTGTGCCCCCAACACGCGAGAGGACATGACCGCTGTCTGATCATGGGGTATACCTGGCACAGCTAATGCACTCCAGCCATATATCATGTGCATGGAAGTCCCAGCGCAAGCGAGGGTTATTGGCTGCTCTATGTCAGAAGGATTCGTCGTAGCGCAGCCAAGCGCCTGGTCCACCTGTATCATAAGCTCGGCGCATGATGTCCGAGTACTTAATCATCTCCAGCCCACGCTCTGGGAATCTAGCCATTGTCACCCCCATGTAAATCGTATAAGCAGCTGTCCAATTGGACCAGGTGCGTTCTGCCTTTGGCTTTTTGAATTTCTCTTTCTCCTTCCTCTCTTCCTTATCTTTAGGATCTGGTATGGGGTCGCTAAACAGAAGGACAAATATATAAATATATTCGCCGCTCCAGGATTTTTCTTTTGTGGCTTGGAGAAGGTGTTCACCTAGCGGAGCCAATACGTCGGCATGACCCCCCAGACAGGGGCCTAGGCTCGTCCCTGTGGCTGGCCACAGCACCGTGCATTGCGTCCCATGCAACATTGTTCGGCCCCCCATACTTGGGCTGCCGCTTTGTACCTGGGGGCTGGGCAGTGCCCACACCCAATGTGCTGGCTATGAGGGAAACGTCCCCTCCCCATTCCCAACTGGGGGAGGACTGGCTCCGTCCCCTTTCCATATTGGAGCTAGCTAATGGGATGCATTCCTCGTCGTGGCTCCTGTCGAGGCCCGTACATCCGTAGTCACCATCCCCCTCCCACCAGCTGCTGTCCAGCTGCTCACCTTCATAGGCTTCCGCGTCGTACCGTGCTCTTGCACCCCCGCTGGTGCTCCTCAGCCCTTGTTGCCTCTGATGAACTGCCTCCAGGCTCTCCGTCAGTGCTTGCATTCCTTCCTTGAGTGCCTCGATTTGAGCCTGGAAGTCAGGTGTGCCTTCCTCCCTCCGACCGCTGGGCCCCGGTTCCTCTTCTCTCCGTCCGATGGGTCCTGGCTCATCATCCCTGTAACGAAAAGGGAGCGCCCGACGCCACCCGCTTCCCTGGCGACGCGGGCCCTCCTCATAGCCTGGGGGATTATCCTCCGATCCCCGGTCTCCCGTGGCAGCTTGGGAGGGATCATCCTCCTCACTCCTTCTGTTATCCCTCCCCCCCTCGCGTGCTCTCTCCAGTTCTTCTACGCGGGCCTGATATCCTGCCAGTTGGGCCTGCATGGAGCGAAGGGCAGCCTCGGGCGAGGCCCCATCCTTTTGTTTCCCTTTGGCCCCCGTATTTTTTGGAGGGGCCTTCTTTGCCTGGGCAGTTCCCTGCCCTTTCCTTTTACGGGGGGCCATACCTGCCCCACTTTTGCCTGCAGAGGCCCCTTAAATTTGTTTGGGGGTGGTGTACCCCCTTCTCTGAAATTATGGCCTGTAAGGCTCTGTTGGGCTAACGGGGAGGGGCTGTAATGCCCTTCTGGTTTATCAGGGGGAGGGCTATAGGGCCCTCTGAGCTCAAAATTATTATTTTTTTGTGGGCAAAACTAGTCCCCCAACGGTGAGTGGCTATGGCCTATTGGGCTCTGGTCGTTTTTTTTGGGGGGGGGGCTTTCTGTCCCTTTGGCTCAAGGTCTATCGCCCCCACCTCCAGGAGGGCAAGCCTTATTGTGTGTGTGTGTGGGGACAACTAGTAGTGCCCAAGTCCCCGAGAAGCCCCCACTCACAAACAGGTGGGGGGGATGTAAGTAAAGCTAGGCAGGGGGGTCAACAACTCAAGCGCCCAGCCGGGCCGCTCCTCTCCCGTGCCACGCGCTCAATGCTCGACACCCCCCGCCGAGATCACTCATACCTCGGCAGCTCGGGGGGGGGGG
>QEPC01010756.1:760039-823735 GCA_003113815.1 Sphenodon punctatus
GGCTGTGGAACTCCCTTCCGGAGGAAGCTCGCCTGGCCCCAAGCCTTTTGACATTTCGGCGGAACTGTAAGACCTGGCTGTTTGCCCAGGCCTTTGGGTGGGGGGTGTGTGATTTTAATCCCCCACCCATTTATTTATTTATTTATTACTGTCCTTTAGCCCTGTTTTATTGATGTATTTTATATTTATATTTTAACTGATTTTAATTGTTTTTATCATTGCTGTTAGCCGCCCCGAGCTGCACTGCAGGAAGGGGCGGGATACAAATCTATAAAATAAATAAAATAATAATAATAATAATAATAATAATAATAGTATTAAGAAATTCTTATTTTGTCTGTCCTCCTTCTGAGACTTCCAAATGTCCAGGGTAGTTGGCATTCTCCATGTTGAAAGGAAGAAGGAAAATGCTTCAAAGATGGCAGACGCATAGGTTGGGTGTAGCCCTGTGCTGACCAGTGGGTCTGATCCTGCAGCTTAGTATGCACAGGCCAAGTCAGGCAGGGTGGTTGAAAAGGGGAATGTTTATATCTGGGATCCACCCTTTCTTCAAAGTCATATAGCATTGAGTTTGTGAATGAAGGGGGGATGGGGATTGAGTAACCTTATCCTTCCCTGCTACCACCAATATCTTGCACTCAGAAGATGAGGAGAGGAATGGGATAGGTGTAGACTTTTGGCTTTCTCCTTCCCCTTGTAAGATTTTTAATGCTTAGAATGTTACGGCATCTTCATTTTGACTGGGGACACCCTCGGGGGCGGGCTCTGGTGTCTGAGCGGAAGAGAGAGCTTGGTCACAAACCATCACCACGGTTTCCTTCGCACCCAGGCTCACTTGGCACCGAATGATCCATTGACGTGGAATTGAAATGTGGCTGTCCAGGGGAAGGACGAGTCTGTCTCATGAGTTTGTCATCCTTTCCCTTCTTTTTAAGCTCCGCTAGTAAAGCGGGCAGTCTAATTTTCTGTTCTCTGTGGGCTCTAGGTGTGAGAAGTGAGCAATGCTCATAGTCAAGCCTTTTGTGTTCTGTACCCAGACACAGGAGAGACCAACTGCGTGTGTCTTTAGTCAGTATTTTTCTGTCACATTTTTGACGGTGCTTGAAGCTGGATTTGAAGACCATCTCAGAACAAAATATTTACCTCGAAGAGGTTCGGTCCTGAGGAGGGAGAAACAGTTGGAAGGAAGAGGGGGAGAGGCTTGTCTATACTGGAGGAGTGCAGGGAAAGTTGCATGGTCTAAAATTCGCATATGGCTACGGACTGTCTGGAGCAAGTGAAGGGCACACATGTGCAAAACTCATTTGTGAGAATTATGGAGCCACTCCAAGGAGGAGGAGCTTCTACTTCAAGTGGCTTCTGTAATTCTCACAAATGGATTTGCACATGTGCCCTTCACTCATTTGGACTGTGCCTTGCCATATTCAAATTTCTTACCATGTGATTTTTCCTGTGCACTCTGAGTACATACAAGGCTCCCAGTGCCCTGATTGTTAGTTCCTTCAAACTGCATTTCATGGTTCGTTCTATTGTGCCAGGCCTCTCTGAGTTAACTTTCCTACTCTGAGATGGATTTAAACAGTGCCAACTTGATGCCGATCAAGAATCCACATAGTCCCTGCCTTTTGTATTTAGGAGTCAAGTAGAGGTGTGCACCAAGGGCCTATGTAATTTTCTTTTTCATTTTTCGTTATTTAAATCTGTCATTTTCATAAATATCAAATTGTCGTTTTTGTTTTCCATTGGTTTAAATGGAAAACACATTTTCAGCTGTAACGTTTTTGTTTTTCACTATATTTGGCTGAATGTTAGTGTGATTATACCTCAAATGTAAGACATTACATGCACCAAATTCCAAACATATTGGATAAAAGAATCCAATTTTAGAAGCAGTTGAATTATTTTATTTTGCAAAAATCTTCATATACATTCTTAGGTGTAACTTCTTTGCCTCACATTTAATGTTGATGAAACTTGGCATATTTATCCCCCTTCCCATTTTTACTATCTCTGACAACTTTCAGAAGGACTGGATAAAGGGTCCTGCTGGTATAAGCAATTAACCTATAAATATATGTCTGACTGTAACATCTTTATAGTTCTGTGACCATCCCAGCATCTCTTCCCCACTTGTTACTGGGAAGTCAGAAGCATTTGTTTAGGAAAGAGCCAATAGAGATTCTCTTATGTCCTCTGTCCCAGTGCTGCAGGATGTAATTATGATGATAATTGGCCAGCCTGGATGTGTAAACTATGTCTCCTAATTGCTGGGATGCTATCCCCAAAGTCCCAGTTATGTCCCTTCTATGCCTGCCAGTCTTTTGGGTTGCTCCACATCCTCCCTCCTACAGTATCTCTCCCCCTGCCATGCCAGGTGCCTGCCTCTGACTGGCACTGCATGTGCTGGTATTTATCCGAATAATGGTCTTCAAGGGGACAACTTCAATTGCTTATATAATTGGGTCCCTTTATCAAATTGTCCTGTAGTTTGGCAGAGATGACAGGGAAGGTATGTGCTATATTCTTGCCAAATATATTGTAAACAGGATGAAATATAAAAATGTTATAGCTGGAAATGTATTTTCAAGTTAATGTCTTATACCATCAGGACCCTTCATTCAATCTTTCTGAAAATTGGCAGGTGTGTTCAGTAGGGATGGGCGAACACACCATTCGGGTTTGGCCATGTTTTGGTTCGTGCATTCGGGTTCGTGCATTCGGCAATTCACCGGGTTCAGGTTCGGCCGTTCGGGAAATGTTTTGTTATGGTTTTTTTTAATATATACTTGTTTTGTTTTTTTATTTGGTTTTATATGGTTTTTTATTTTTTGTTTTTATATGGGTTTTTTAATTTAATTTTTAAATCTAATATATATATATGTATATATCTACACTAAATCTAACTGCTATTAACTATTCTAAATGCTATGAACAAAATGGATTATCTAATAAGTACACAGGCCTACTCCTACAAACACTAAAACTAAATCACTAATGCTATCTCTATCACTAAGCTAACTCCTACGTCTGTCTGTCTGTCTGGGATGGGTGGGGACTCACAAACAACACAAGGTTTCAGTTTAAGGTTTGTTTCATTTCAGTACAAAACTGAAATGAAACTTAAAGCAATCTAATAATCCTACTCTAAATGAAAAAAACGGGAAGGGAAGGGAATCTGGGATGGAATATATGGGAGAGGGAAAGGATTCAATGGAGGGGGGAGGGAGGGAGGAAGATTGAAGACAGGGAGGGGTAAAAACAAAAATTAACCACTAAATCTATCTAAGCTAAGCTAAATAAATGAATGAGAATATGGGGGTAGATGGGTTGGATGGGTGAAATGGAAGGAGGATGGCAATGGATTGGGGAGCTGGGAAATGCTGGGAGAGAGGGAGCCTTCTGAAACGCCTGCTGTTCAGGAACAGTGACTAGCTCAGAAGGTGTTGGGAAGGGGGGAGGCAGATAGTTTCATTTCTTGCAAGCCTCTCCACCCCTGGTGCCTGGAAGTCTGCTCCTCAGCTGACTACCCCTCCCTGTCACGTTTGACCTTCCAGTGACCCTTTTTTTGCCACCCGAACTCACCTGAACGCGATCTGAACTGACTGAACTGTTCGGTCATTTCGACGTTCGGAATTTGGTCCGGTTTGGTATGTTCGAGTTCGTTTTGGTCGTCTAAACAGGCCGAACTCCGAACTTCCGAACCGCGTTCGCCCATCCCTAGTGTTCAGCTTGTGGAGTGACATAATATTCACAGGTATCATGTAAATTGGATGGAAGATAAAGAAGTTGTAGCCATGAATGTGTATGGAGCTTTTCTTAAAAGCACAACATTCAATTGCTTCTACAATCGGTTCCCTTTATCTAATCATTTTGAAACATGGTGCACATAGTGCCCTCTATTGGGGGTACAATCACTCCAAATTACATCGGAATTTAATAAGTAACAAAAAAGTTATTGCTGGAAATATGTTTTTCAGGGTTTTTTTTATTTCAAAAACAAAATGTCATTTTCGTTTCTATTTTCATTATTTGTCATTTTTGTTATTGCACTAATGATAACGAAAACAACAATTTTCATTATCATTATTGTTAATGATTTGGTCGGAGAATTTATGGCTGACAAGTGTCATCCTCCCAAGGTTTGTGATACTCATATCTCGTTTGCTTTATGCGGACGATACTGTGCTCCTGTCCTGTATGCAAGTTGGTTTGAGACATTCCTTGGGATTGTTTGGAAAATACTGCTACACAAATTCTGTTGAGATTAACTACTCAAAGACTAAAGTGGTGGTTTTCGCATGTAAATTAATAAACCATAGGTGGTATATAGAGGGGAAGGAAATAGAACAAGTAAGGGCTTATAAATATCTAGGGCTCCTTTTTCAAACCTCAGGTAAATGGTCTTTGCAGTCTTTGTATGCTAGTTCAAGGGCCAGGCAATTAAATAAGGTCCTTTTGGCCTTTTTCCGCTCGCGTGGTGGGAGTTTGATCAATCCGGCAATAAAAGTTTTTTTGCATAAATGTGTACCCCAGCTTCTGTATGGTGCACATCTCTGGGTCCTGGACAAAACCAAGAATTTAGAATGTATCCAGGTGGGGTTTCTGCCTTCTTTACTTACTGCTCCCCTGGCTTGTGTTCCCTGGCCCTGTATTGTATTCGGAATGTGGTGTTATCCCTCTACAGGAAAGAATCTGGAGGGGAGCGTTGAACTACTGGCTGAAGTTGTTTTTCGGCCTGGTTGCTCCCCTTACTCAGGTGGTGTTCTTAGATAGGGTGCCTAATTGGTAGTACAATTGGTAGTTAAGAAGCTTAACTACCTGGGATTTACTCCAGAGGTCCTTGCTCCTCTGGGTTATAAATCCGCTAAGAACTTGGTGATCCAGAGGCTGTTGCATATTGGACGGCAGGAGAGGCGGGCAGCTTTGGGTGATTGCACTGCGCTAGGTCCTTACATGCTGCTGATGAGCGAGGCAGATTACCCAAGGTTGTATTTGGATTGTGGGCTCTCCCCTATCAGGAGGAGGCTGTTCTTTCTGGCAAGGGTGAACTACTTTCCCATAGCTCTTACCCAGGGGAGATATCGAGGCACCCCGCTGGCAGAGTGTCTTTGTCAATGTGCTTTAAATCAAACAGAATCATTAAAGCATATTATTTTGGAATGCCCTCTGTATTCTGACTTGCGCCCGAGATTTATATTGCCGGTGATCTGTGTTTTCCCTGGTAGATCATGGGATTTTTACATTAAACAGTTGCTCTGTGACAGTGGCAAAGAGGTTACGCTTAAGGTATCACAATTTTTATTTTATGTGTACGCTAGCAAACAGTCCCAGGGGCGGTAAATGGCGTCCCGTTGGAAATTTGTCTTTTATCATTGGTTTGTATCTTGATTTTAATGCCAGTTGTTTGTTTTATTTCTTATGTATTCTTTACTATACTATTGTGACTCTTGCAATGACCTTTTGGTTATGCAATAAAGTTATTATTATTAATTATTATTATTATTGTAATAACAAAAATGAAATGCACGCTCCTAGGCATGAATTATGTTTATCGTGGGGTGAATTAGAGAATGAATTCTTTCCTGCAGGTCACCTTTCCATAATAAATAATATTTATTTAAACTAATTATGCCCTGTGGTGAAAGTGCCAACTTTGTCTCTTCATGAGAATTATTCCTTCCTCCCTGCATGAGGTTTTCATCAGCAAATTCGGCACGCCTTGTAAAATTATGTTTTATTGTGACAAAAGTGCTAACGGTTGATGTGTCCCTAGGAGTTTCCTCCTGTATACCTGAGATTTCACTTAAACAGATTAATCACTGACTTAAGCAGTAATAGGGGAAATCAGGGAGCTTGGTTTTTCCTGTCCTTTGCTGCACTTGAGGACAGTAATCAATTGTTTAAGGGTGTGCAAATTATTTTATTCCACTGCCCCACCTCAAATGGTGAAAGTGCTAAAGCTAATTCATCCACTACCTTTTTGGCAATGGAACTAGTGGTGACTTCACTTCAACAGATTCTTCCTTCCATGTGTCCTTGCTAACCTTCATCACTGAAATTTTCATCCACACAATCCCCCCCTCCCCCTTACCTAGTGCAAAATCTCCTCTGTTTTGCCCCCTACTAATGCATTCACACATTGCCCATTCCCTACTTTCCGGGAGTATTTCCTATAACACAAAGAACATGGTGGGCTGCCCCTGCATGCAATATTCAAACGTACCATGGAGTTTCTGCTGCTTCAGGGTACTCTAGCTTACTAGCTCTAAGGTCACTCAGAGATAGGAAATGATGTATAGGGAACTGGGTTAATGGGTTCATAAAACCCTATTGCTACTTGAGAGTTGGATCCCGGCAAGAGGAAATGTAGATCTCATTCACATTACACTCTTTTGTGTGGGGGAATGCCCTGGGCCCCAAACCCATATTTGGAGTGTTATGTGAAATCTTGGCCACTCCCTGTGCTCCTTGCTTTCGTTCACCTCTCGTTCAGGGGTTGGCCAGTGAAATGCAGGGGAATCTGTGCGAGTGCTTTGGTTTGACGTACCAGGGGATTGAAGCTTGCTTCACAGTTAGCACCATTGCTTCTATCCCTGGCTGTAGACTGAGCATCTCCAGATTAAGCCTGAATTTCTCTAAGTCAGCCTGAGGCAGCAGTGGCAGCGCGCATCTTCCCTCCGACAGCAGCAGGGATACCAAGTCTAGCTACCACACTTGGGTCTCCTGCTCGTGCCCCTCTCTGCCATGCCTGTCCCATGGGGCCTGCCTCTACTTCTTAAGGGAGGTGGCAAGTAGCCCCTCTACATCAGAACCTTGCAAAGAAATCATTTGCACGAGGTGGCAGAGACAATGCGATCATCACGCAGCAGTGCACAAGGAGTGGTGGAATTGCATGCAATGGGGGGTTGTGTTACTACCCGCTCAAAAAGTGTTGTGTGAATGACTGTAAAGGGTTGGCTTGTAAAGATCCACCTCTTATCGAGTAGCAATGCGGTTGTGTGAACAGGTTAACCAGGAGCGAGCTTGCTGCTGCTTTGTGCCTCATTCAGAGGATGATTTGTCACCCATGTGGATCTTTTCGAGCAGTGTAATTGTAGAAAGTTAATCTTTCAGCCTCTCAAGACATCTCCCTGAGCTCTCCAGCTGCTCCCATTGTCTTTCAGTGTGGGGTTTGGTTTATTTATTTGGATTTATACAATACATGGCCTGGTGAAAGGGCAGGTTTAGAATCATCAGCTACCTTGTTCTTCAAACTCATCCTTTGACGCTGCATTGCTTAAGGTATTGGCCACTGAGGGAAAAGTCAAGCAGGTTGCTAATTCTCTCGCTCACTTAATGAGGGGTTTAATTATGAACTTCCATACAGTCAAGTTTATTCCTTGGGTGAAGAAAGTGCATTGTTCAAATTCTCATCCAGCTTTCTCTGTTCTTAAACAACAGCGCTTCCCCTCTGCTGAGCCTCGTGCGCTGGCGCTCTGCCTCTGCTGTTACGGCTCGCCAGTGCCCGAGCGCTGCCTGCTAGCCCGACGCGGCGCTGTCCGGTCACCGATTGCCCGAGACAGGGCCCTGCCCAGGGGGTTTGCAATCTCAGATGGACACGGCTGCGGGGAACCCACAGGGCGAGGCCGTTTATCGCTGTCTTAGGAGCGGTTCAAACAGCCCTACCCTCACTGCGTCACAGGGGAAAAACCTCCGCCTGGCCCGAAGGTCCATGTTGGTCATCACGCCCCCCCCCCAGTGCACGGGGCGGGGGAGTCGGACTCTTCTTTAGCGCGTTGCACGCTGATTTGCACACACGGAAATGCATTCCCCGCGGGGAGGGGGGAGTCTGGCGCCGGTCGCGGCAGCACATTGGCCCCGGCTAAGTAGCGCGCTCCATGGGGGCTCGCGCCTAATCCGTGTCTTTTCCTCCTCGGAGGTGAAACGAAGGCTTCCCCTCCCGCGGGGGGTTTGAAAGGTAAGGGATTTCTTCCATGGCGAAAGTGCTGCTGTTAAATCAGACACTAGTTCTGTTGGGTCCTGTTAGTCGTTTCGTCTCAGCAGATTCGGCGCTTTCCCGTCTCCTTTGCCGCAGACAATTTCTTCCGCACAGCCCTGATTCTCCCCCTCTCCCTAGTTTTACTGAGGTTTTATTGGATATTCGCAGGCATTCGCATTTATTCTGCCCCTAACGAAAGTGCTGCTTTCGAATCGTCCACTGGGCTCCCCTTTGCCTTTCGAGCTGGCTCTGAGTCCGCTGCTGTTCTGTTAGCTGATTCGTCGCTAGAGGAAGGCAGGGGGGGGAAACCCAGCCATGGTTATGGGAATGGGGCGTGGGGGGAGTAAAGTGACTGGGGGATAGATGAGCCGAGCTGATTTTTATTTATTGCTGGGTCCGTGAAATTAACGATTCGCTGAGTCGAAAGTGCGAATCTCCTCGCTCAGGCGAGTCAGAAGGGGGATGGGAAGGAAGCAGATCGGAAGTCTCGCGAGAGCTCGCGGGACGTCTCGTCCAATGGCCCCGCCCCCCTGTCCCTGTCTGCGGCAGCGGTGGCGGCAGGAGCAGCGGCAAAGCCAGGCCAGGCCGCGCGCCGGGCCGGAGGGGCGGCGGAGGAGGTGGCGTAGCGAGGCCCCACCAGCCGGTGACCGCCCAGCGTGCGAGAGAGAGACTAACCCGTGTCTTCTGCGCTTGCGCGTCAGGTGGGGCGGGCTGGCGTGAGCGGCGCGAGACCGGGTGCACCTGAGGGGCGGGGCTAGGAGGAGAGGGAGAGCGCCGGACCGGGCACTTGAGGGGGAGAAGCTGCGAGCGCCGCAAGCCCCGGTACTTGAGGGGCGGGGCTGAAAGCAGAGGGAGAGCGCGAGACCGAGCAGCCCCAGGAGGAGCGGGCACGCGCGGGCCGTCGGGTACACCTGAGGGGAGGGAACGGGACTGGAGGGGGCTTCTTCGGGGGGACGCGGGACGGGGGTGGGCTCTGGACGAGTGGCTGACGGGGGGAGCTGACGGGGGTGGGGAGAAGATGGGACCGGACTGGAGACTTTTGGGGTGGGGGGGGTCTCTTGGGAAGAAGACCCGAGCAAGGGAGGGGAGCGCAGTTGCCAGTCGGGCGCTGGCGGGCTCCGGGGTGTGTGTGTTGAGGGGCAGTTGCCAGTCGGGTGCTGGTGGGCACGGGGGCGGGGGGGTGTTCATCTGGACCAAGAGCACAGTACAGTCTACCAGCAGTCACCGGTCAGGAGCTGGCGGGCATACCCCATGCCGGTCGGGTGCTGGTGGGCGGGGGGGGGTTGAGGGGCAGTCGCCGGTCGGGAGCTGGTGGGCACGGGGGGGGGTTGGTTGGTTGAGGGGCAGTCACCCGTCAGGAGCTGGCGGGGGGGGGTTGAGGGGCAGTCGCCGGTCGGGAGCTGGTGGGCAGTGGGGGGGGAGGGGCAGTTGCCGGTCGGGAGCTGGCGGGCACCGGGGGGGCTTCTGAGGAAGCAGCAGAGCTAGAGGGGATACTGACTGGGGACATTCAGAAAAGGAGCTGGGTCTCTTCCCCCCCCCCCCCAAGATTTGTGTTGGGGGGGTAACCAAGGAAACGAATGGCTCAAGGAGTCTAGAGGGATGCCAAGGGGGGTGGGATGAGGAGCTGGGGGCCACCTTAGCTGGCAAAGAGGTGACATGAGGGTGCCACATCTGAGTGAGTGGAGAGTTGGGAGGCTCTGTGAGAGCTGAAAGACTTAGTCTTACAGGAAGAAGCATAAAGATGGGAGACTTGGGCGGGGGACTTTTCAGGGAGACAGTTAAGGCCCCAGGAGGAGACTGTGAGCATCATTGCAGGATATCATGAGTTGTGAAGAGGCTGAGATGGGAGCTGACGTGGAAGAGGAGTTGGGGTGAGAGGAAATCAGCTTTTAGGGGTACTAATGAGGAAAGAGAACTTCTACCTCGGATTACCCATCCCTCGTAGAAGGGAGAAGTTTTGTTTTCTTTCTTCTTTGCTCTAACCCACTGTCCCCATCTTCCCTCCCAGAGAACCCAGGAGTCTTGGCTCCCAGCCCCCCTGCTGTAACCCACTAGCCCCCCTCACAGAGAACCCAGGAATCCTGGCTCCTGTTCCCCCTGCTGTAATCCACTAGTCCCCAATCTCCTCCCAGAGAATCCAGGAATCCTGGCTCCCAGCCCCGCCCCCCCCTGCTGTTAACCCACTAGCCCCCATTCCCCTCCCAGAGCCAGGGATAGAAGCCAGAAGTTAATGGGGCATGTAGCATACCTGTTCAAGCCCCAGTTGCATCCTGTCTCTGTCTCGCTGCCTAGTCTTAACACCCGTTCCCTTTGTTTTCCCTCTAGTTCTTTGAGGTCCTGCTCTGCAAGATGGACTAGCCACCTCTGACGCTGCATTCAGGGGGGAAAAAAAGGAAATAAACTTGCTGTCAATTGTTTCATCTGGACCAAGAGCACAAAACTCCATTCTCCCAAACCAGGTAGAATCTTGCACCTCTCCCTTCGCTGCTGTGCTTGCCACTGGCATTCCATGACGGGGAGGAGGGTGTAAAGGATGTGGCCCCGATCACGCTGGGGCATGCTATTTCTCCCTCTCTGCCCAGGGACCTCACAGTACAGTCCACCAGCTCCCTCCAGCTGGGTTCTTCCTCTAAACATGCATTCATACAACACTCTTTTCAAGTGGGGATTGTTGCAAACCCACCTTCCGAGTGGTTTATGAAATCCTGTGCTCCTTGTTGCCCGATGCAAGGGCCGTGGCATCAAAATGGGAAATTGTGCAGCTGTGTGAATGTGCTGCTACTGGTCAAGGCAAATGCAGTTTAAGAAACTAAGTGTAAGTTTGCAAAGGAAAAGGAAGTTGTGAGGATGAGCCCCGAGTGCTAGTTTAGAGGTAATTACCTTCTAACTTAAACCTCATCTGTGTTCATACAGTCATAGCAGATGAGAGGGGCTGTTTAGGAGCTCTGCTCTAGGAAGAGGCCGGACCCACGCTCTAGGCCCTTCCTGCCTTGAGCACCCAGCCATCTCTTGGCCACGCCATAGCTTTCTGAAGCCCCTCCCCCTACCTTGCTGCTGCTGCTCTGGTACCAAAACAGACTTGAGGGATTCAGCCTGGGTCTGAAATAGGAACATTTTGCATGATCCAAGATGGTGCTTTTGTGCGTTTTTTAGCCACTTTTAAATAGCAAGCATAGCTCCCAGCCAAAACAAAAATGGCTTTCCATGTCTGGCATATGCTGCCTCTGGGATTATGCTGTCTCAGAGCTTCCTAACAGGAAGAACGGTTGGACAAGGTAATCGGTTGCCAAAAAGTCTCTTTTATTGGGTGTTTCTGGAACCCAGCTGGACAGGCATCTGTCTGATGCCATAGGCGCAGGGAATTCTGGTTCCTTCAACCCTACAATCTGCATCAGACTGTAAACTTGGGGCAGCCTTTGTGCTCATGTGAAATCCCATCTGGATAACTCTGTATCCTCTGAGAAATGCAGGTTGGCTGAGATCTATGGGGTCCTCTGGTCCAACCCCTTCCTGTGAGGCAAGAGTCACTCCACTGAGCAGATACTTCCCCATCCTCCTCTTCCAGAGGGAAAGGAGTCTCTCAATGACTTCCTCCCTTTCCTGGTTCGGAAGTTCTTCCTAATCCCAAACCTTCCTGCTGCTCAGCCTTGGTCCCACAGAGAACCTCTCTCCATCCTGTCCCCCTTGGTCTCTTCTCCAGGCTGAGCGTCTGGTTCAGAATTCTTCCAATAAGAATTTGGCACAGCGTGATGTGATAGAATCATGCCTTTTAGCGTTAAGGTATTTAAGAGTAAAGGTAGGGAGATGGCCACCACAGGATTGCCAGCTCCTGGTCTGCACGGTGGATACCAGGACAGAGAAACCCTTTTTTCCCCCCGGGGCCGCATTGGCAGTCTCAAAACTGGCCGATAAGTGTGATCAAATAGGGTTGATCTTTATCAGAGTGGTCAGACTTAAGTGCATGTAATCCACTTGTGAACCAAGAGCCAACTTCAGGTGGGGTCAGGACTGGTTCATCCCACTCCCCAAAGGAGATCTTGGAGAGGCTGATTCCCCCTCCCCATACCATGATATAGTAGATCATGATCTACCTTTTGACTGCTCCTGAGCTAGATCAACCAAAATGCTCCAATTTCATATCTGTGTGTAGTCCCTAGAATTGATTTTGGTACCAAAGTAGCAGCATTGTTGAAGATGGGGAGGGGGCTGCAGCGAGAGGGGGTGGGGGGCACAGCTGTGGGAAAGGCATGCTGAGACACTGCAGAGTTGTGGGGAAGCTCAGAGAAGGGAGATCCTGAAGATTCAGCTCCTCCTCTCTGCTGCCTTCCCCCCTGAACATGCTCCTTCAGCACTTGAGGGTAGGGACTCCGTGCACAAGAACTGGAAAGAGGCCAAAATAAAACCAGCCATGAGGGGGATTTGGCTGTTTCCCACCAACTGGTCCATGCTGTGTGGGATCCACCTACAAGAAGTTGTCCCTAAAGGTTTCTCTTGCTTGGTTTGCAAGAAGAGGATGCTGCTTATTACTTGTATCGCAGTAATGCCTGCGAGCCTTGGGAATTGCAGCTCCACTGTGCATGCTTTAGGGCTCTTCAGTTTGGAAAGTGAATAAGTAAGCTGGGAGAGGAATAAAACTGAGAAGGTTGAAGGGGAAAAGGGAACAGGGAGCTGGTGGAAATAGGGGGCGCATGATGCAATGAACAGGCAGCCGGAGGGGGCGGGGTAGAAATGAACCAGAGCATCTTCACACAGGGTGCCATTAACCTGTGGAAGTCATTGCTGCAGAATGCTGTAGAGGCCAAGAGTATAACCAGGGAGGCATATTCACTGCATTTTTTCCATTCCTGCCAGTGGGGAAAACGCAGTGAACATGGGTCCCTGAGGAGAACTGGGGGCTCAAAAAAAAAAAAAAAAAGATTAGTCAGACTCCTGGGGAAGAGACTCTGCTTGTGCCAGGCCCTTCCCCAGAATCCAACGGAAGGAGTCCCTGCCCTAGTAGCTTGTGTCTGAATGACCTTTCTCATCCAACTCTCATGTAGCTCTTTGGGGCATGGAGTTCCTCTTGCTTCTGAGCACATACTCTGATGTGTCTGGAATCCTGACCGTTGCAAGCCAGCACCCTGCTCACTGCTTATCCTGAATGTCCCACTGTTCACCAGCTGATGTGTCCCACCCTAGAAGCAGCTGCATCTTAGCATTTGGCACATGATCCCAGTATAACATTGCTTCCTTGTTGCCTTCCAGCCCCCTTACTCTAACCCACTAGCCCCCATTCCCCTCCCAGAGGGGAAGAGCTCCAAGCTCTTCCTGCTCTAACCTACTAGCCCCCACTCCCCTCTAAGAACCCAGGAGTCCTGGCTCTTAGCCCCCTTGCTCTAACCCACTAGCCCCCTCTCCCAGAGAACCCAGGAGTCCTGGCTCACAGCCCCACTGCTCTAACCCACTAGCCCTCACTCCCTACCCTGATGTGACTGGTTCCATGCTGGCCAAGGAATGCCCCATACAGCAGAGGTTCTCGTACGGTGGGTGAGGAGGCCAGGTGGGGCTCTGTCTGTCGGGGGTTCCAATCCTATGAAATATCTGCTGCATTTTGCATGCCTCTGTTGCTCTCTGAGGTCACAGGATTGTTGTGAAGTCTCACCGTGGGGTCGTGCAAGTAATGCTTACAGGAACCGCTGCTCCCATGTGACTGTTTCACTGTAAAACCGGTGATCTGTGAACTTCCCCATCCCAGAGGCTATCACCATGCAGAGAGATGCTGCTTTGTGCACAAGCTTCATGTGCTAATGAACATCTTTTGAAACACAATCTGTAGCATGCTCAGTCCCAAAGGGAAATCATCCCCATTAGGTGAGAGCGAAGTTGCTACAGGTGAGCAGGTGATGTCCCTGGTTACTAACGGGGGGAATTGGGGATGCCTCCAGTTTCAATTCTAAGAACTGGAGCAAGAGTTGGGAAAATCCCCGCTAAGGGATATCCCAATAACTTGTATGGAGGGCAGCAGAATTATCCCTAGCAGCTGCTCTTCCTCTAGCTTCCAGTGTTGCACGCTCTGGAGCTGTTATCCCTTTGGGGGAGGAGCAGTTCTGTGGGGGCAAGAGGCTACCTGCTTGCTGCTTCCAGGACAAAGAGGAGCTGAATGTCATGCCAGCTGCCTTTTTTGCCTGCTTTCCAAAGAGAAGAGGTGGGGGCAAAATAACATTGGAACAAAATCATTTGTGAGATTCTTCTCTTTGAATTCATGTAAAATGAATTCAAAGGTCAGATGAAAACTATTCATTTGTGAGATTCTTGTAGGTTTTCACTTCTGGTTCTTCTCTAGTCAGTGCTTCCATCACTTGCTTTGGTTTTTGGCTTTGATTGCTGGGTTATTCGGTACTTAGCAGTTTTGATAGTGCCATTTAGCAGGCTTTTGCAGCTCAGGATAGATAGAGTTGGTCAGAGAATACCTAACTACTCTAAATGAGTTCAAGTCTTTGGTGCTGGGTGAATTACATCCTAAGGTACTGAACAAACTTTCTGATGTATTCTCAGAACCTCTTTCTGGAGCATCAAAGATGTCCACAACTGAAGCTGGAGCTGATGTGCGCTCTAATTCTACTTTGGTGCCTGGCTGGTAGGACCTGCACGCATGCTCCGGGACTGAATGCCATATGGTCAGTAGGGGAACTTCCCCCTGGTCAGACTGGAGGGGTTTTGCCTTCCACTGGGTGAAAACAGACATGACGCTAACCACCCTTCAACCACCTTGGTGGTTATTTATGCATTTTGCAGGGCTATATTGGTGCCCTGTGCAGCCCTGCAACATGCATAAATGACCACCAAGGGTGGTTTGCGTCATGTCTGTTTTCACCCACTGTGGTTTGGGGGGAAGGCTAGCATGTTCATTTATACTAGTGTTTCCTCTCACTCATGGTCTCTATCTAATCGGGGCAGATATTTATTACAGGTTTGGTTTCTTTTTGGATGGATTGTCGTGTTTGTGTCCGTTGAACCCTGTGTTGGTGCAGGGGATTGGACTCCATGACCCTTGGTGTACCAGGGTCATCTTTGGGAAGTCTTGGAGAATGGGCGAGGTGCTGGAAGACTGGATTCGGGCAAATGTTGTTCTATCTTCAAAAAGGGAAAAAAGGAAGATTTAGGAAACTATAGACTGGTCACCCTGACATTGATACCTAGAAAGATACTAGAACAGATTATAAAGCACTCCGTTTGTAAGCATCTAGAAAACAATGCAGTGATTACTAGAAGCCAGCATGAATTTGTTAAGAATAAGTCATGCCAGACTAATCTTTTTTGATCAAGTTACTAGTTTAGTGGATTATGGGGACGCTGTGGAAGTAATATCTTGATTTCAGTAAAGCATTTGACAAAAGTCCCCCATGATATCCTTTTTGACAAGCTGGTAAAGTGTGGGCTAGGTGGATTTACAGCTGGTTAAAGAACTGTACTCAGAGTGCTCATCAATGGCTCCTCATCAATCTGGAGGGAGTTGTCAAGCGCGGTGCCGCAGGGATCTGTTCTGGGCCCGGACGGTACTGTTCAATCTCTGTAATAATGACTTGGATGAGGGAGTAGAAGGAATGCTTATTAAATTTGCAGATGACACAAAACTGGGAGACATAGCTAACACCTTAGAAGACAGAAATAAAATTCAAAATGATCTTGATAAGTTGGAAAACTGGCCTGAGTCTAACCAAATGAAGCTCAATGGAGATAAATGTCAAGTTCTGCATTTAGGTAAGAAAAACCAGATGTACAAACACAGAATGGGGGATACTTGGCTTGGCAGCAATCCACTCTGTTCTTCGCTGTTCAGACCTCATCTGGAGTACTGTGCCGTTTAAGAAGGACACTGACAAATTAGAACGGGTTCAGGGGAGGGCAACAAAGATGGTCAGGGGTCTGGAAACCAAGTTCTATGAGGAAAGGTTGAAGGAGCTGGGTATGTTTAGCCTGGAGAAGAGAAGACTAAGGGGAGACATGATCGTCGTCTTCCACTATGTGAAGGGCTCCCACAGAGAGAATAGCAAATACTTGTTCTCTCTTGCCCCTGAAGGCAAGACTAGATCCAGTGGGCTCAAATGACAGGGAAGCAGATTTTGGTTAAACATTAGGGCAAACTTCTAATAGTAAGAGCTGTTCGACAGTAGAACAGATACTGTCTAGGGCGGGGGTGGGCTCTCCTCGGGTTGAGGGTTTCAAGCAGAGGCTAGACGGCCGTCTGTGGGGAATACTGTAGCTGTGGGTTTCCGGCATTGAGCGGGGGTTGGACTAGATGGCCTCTGAGACACCTTCCAACTCTGATTCTGATTTTAAAAGAATTTTGAATTTGATTGGGCTGTCTGTGTGACATCGTGAAGGAGACAGTCGCCAAAAGCACCGAATAATGGACTGGCGTATGCTGAAGCAACAAATTCGTGAATAGGAAAATGGATTTGTTCCTTTATAGAAATTCAAATTCAGAATGTCATAAGAACATGAGAAATGCCAGAGTAAGTCACAGCAATGGTCCATCCAGCCCAGCATCCTGGCTCCAGCAGTGGCAGCTTCAGTCACTTCAGAGGAGTGCCCAACAGGTCACAGTAGAGTTAATCCCTGCTGTTCACTTGTCGCTCAGAGATCATGTCTCTGTTCTTGCAACATCATCTGGCAACGAGTCCCACAGGTTAATTGTACGTTGAGTGGAAAAAGTGTTTTTATTTTAAACCAGTTGCCAGTTAATTTCATCAGGCATCCCCTAGTTCTATTATTTTGAGAATAGCAGCTCTCTACTTGCGCCGCACAAGTCATGATTTTGTAAAACTCTGTTGCCTCCAAGCTGAAAAGTCTATACCTATTGAACCTCTCCTCATGCAGAAGCCGTTCCTTGCCTTTGATCATCAACTTCATTTTAGCTCGATTCGTCCCCTACCATCAATAACTCGGTGTCAGCAGGGACCCAACGTTTTGTAACGGGTGCATGGAGGGGAGAGACGCAGCTCCTTCTGTAGAGGTTAAACCCCGCAGATTCCAGTGGCATTCATACAACACCCTGCTCCTTGAAACTCCTCATGTACCCCCTAATCTATGCTCGCCTTGTTCAGAAGCCATGATTCACACAGCTGTGGATTCCCGGCACTTCAGTTGCCCAACCCTTAGATTAGGTGGCAGTGAAAATGGGGCCATCAAGGAGCCTGTAGTGAGGATTGTGTGGCTGTCGCTACCCCCGCCAGACAAGTGTTATGTGAATGGGCAGGAGAGCGTTGCTCCTGCTGTTTGCAAGGCCAGGCTGTGTTGTTTCAGCTGGAGATGACGGCTTGGTTGCTGCTGTCCTTCGTTCCTCTTCTCTTGCGGGGTTTTGATATTATGAGCCCCTGTCCTGCTCCTCGCTTATGAGTATGGACTAGTTTTTTATAATTCAGGTGGGTTAGTTTTTGATCTCTCAGCTCCCCATATGTTTGGTGTATCTCTCTCGGGTTCAGTGAGGGAAGTTTATCTAAAGTCTGGAGAGTGAGGGAGGGACTCTGGCGTGTGAAATTTCCGTGAGATTCAGGGAGTTGAAGAACTGAAAAGTGAGCCTAGGAATGATTGTTAATGATCTGGAAGTGAGGGTGAGCAGTGAGGTAGCCCAGTTTTCAGATGATGCATAGTTATTCAAGCCAGCTAAGAGCAAAACAGAGCAGGAGGATCTTGCGCAAGTGGGTCATAGACGGTAGATGGAATTCCACATCCCTAAATGCAGAAGGAGGCCACATGGGATTAAAAATAATTCTAGTCCCACAGATAAATTTGTGTTGGGTTCTAAACTTACCTGTTCCCACTCAGGAGAGAGATCGAGGAGGCATTCTGAGGAGATCTGCTCAATGTGCAGTAGTGACCCACAAGGCAAAGAGCACGTTGCAGATTATTGGGAAAGGAGTAGCAAATACAGTTGAATTATCTGAACACCACAAGTACTGGGTGCAGTTTGGGCATTCCACATCATAAAGGAGACAGTGGAGCTGGCCAAGGGACGCAGAAGGGACAGTAAGAGTCACAAGGTTAGAAACGGGGCTTAATTTGTCGGGGGGGGGGGGACGGACGAGAGTAAATTTCAGGAGGGGCTGAGCCCTGGGAAATGTTATCAGTAGGAATGTGCACCCTGAAATGTCAAAGGCCAGGAAAAGGCTGATGGTGGCTGTTTTGGGTTGGAAATAAAAGCTAGGAAAACCCTGGATGATCTATTTGGCTTTCATTAATGACTTTCCTGCTCCCTATAGACTAAAACAGAAGAGCTGCTGTTCTATATTCAACAAGAGAGAAAAGTTGTTCCAGTAGTTGGGTTGCTAACCTGAGAATAGGATTCAAACTTCATTTTCCTGTTCTGATGAGCTGGGGTGGGATGGGGGGAGAGAATGTGGCTTCTGGGACTCAAGGGGCATGACTTCTGCGACAGGCTTGAGCCCTAGTAATACATTTTTTTTTTTTACAAATTAAGCACTGGTTAGAAGGGACACCAAGGGTCAACGAGTCCAACCTCATGCACCAACACAGGGTTCAAAGCACCCAAACACAACAGTCCATCCAAAAAGAAACCAAACCTGTAATAAAAATCTGTCCCGACTAGATAGAGACCATGAGTGAGTGACTGAGTGAGAGGAAACACTATAAACGAACATGCCAGCCTTCCCCACCCCAAACCACAGTGGAAGGAAAAACCCCTCCAATCTGACCAGGGGAAAGTTCCCTTACTGACCCTGAATATGGCATTCAGTCCTGGAGCATACGTGCAGGTCCTACCAGCCAGGCACCAATGTAGAATTAGATCGCCCATCAGCTCCAACTTCAGTTGTGGACATCTTTGATGCTTCAGGAAGAAAAGCCAGCGCGGAGGGGAGATTGTTGAAAAAAGAATGGTATCATCAAATAGAAAGCGCTTCACAAGTTGTCATAAGCATATCCAACTCCATGTTAAACCTAATGAGGTTCTTTTGCTCCCACAACGTAGGAACTTGTTCATGTAGTTCACTGCTCTCATGATTAAAAATCAGTGTAGACGATTCAGAGCAGTGTGGAAACTTGACATTTCTTGCTTCACCAGTTAGTTATTGACTCTCCTAGAGAACCCAGGAGCCCAGGCTCCAAGCTCTACCCTGCTAGCTCCTCCTCCCCTTCCTCGAACCCAGGAGTCCTGGCTCCCACCTAGCTCTTACCCACTAGTCCTCACTCCCCTCCCAGAGAACCCGGGAGTCCTGGCTTCCACCTAGCTCTCACCCACTAGCCCCCACTCCCCTCCCGGAGAACCCAGGAGTCCTGGCTCCCACCTAGCTCTCACCCACTAACCCTCACTCCCCTCCCAGAGAACCCAGGAGTCCTGGCTCCCACCTAGCTCTTACCCACTAGTCCTCACTCCCCTCCTCCCGACACTAAGCCACTAGTCCACACAAGCTGCTGTGCCTAGACTAAAGCAGTAAGAAGTGGCGCATTGGGGAGCACCCAAGCAATGTGTGTNCTGGCTCCCACCTAGCTCTTACCCACTAGTCCTCACTCCCCTCCCAGAGAACCCGGGAGTCCTGGCTCCCACCTAGCTCCCACCCACTAGCCCTCACTCCCCTCCCGGAGAACCCAGGAGTCCTGGCTCCCAGCCCTCTCCCCCACTCTAATCCCCTAGCTGCCCCTCCCGACACTAAGCCACTAGTCCACACAAGCTGCTGTGCCTAGACTAAAGCAGTAAGAAGTGGCGCATTGGGGAGCACCCAAGCAATGTGTGTGAACGTGGGAAGATCCCAGATGAAACCAGTTCTTCCTTTTAATGAGTTTAAAGGCCAAGGTGGCATTTGTTGCTAAAGTCAGTGGCCAGTAGGTGGAACTGTTGTGTTGACCTGTCTCTGCCTGGTCTTACTTCACAGCTCTCTCCCCTCTCTTTCAGTGTAAATGAGTCAGAATGGACCAGGAAGGTGGGGGTGACTTCCAGAAAGCCCCCAACCTCCAGTGGCGAAACTACAAGCTCGTCGTGGACCCTGTGCTGCGGCGGGGCCTCCACAAAGTCTACCGCTATGATGGAGTGCACTTCAGCACCACAGTGAGTCTGGCCGCATGCTGGGGCCTGGGGAGGCTGCTTCAAGGAGGTGCAGGAGGCAGTCTCTCTCTAGAGGAGTCTCCCTATGACAGCTGTGCAGGGGACACCCACCTCCTCTCCTTGAAAAAGGCAACGCACATGGGTCTTGTTAATTCCCGATGTCAAATGCGTACCATGCTGCCTTTGGTGGATTGTTGTGCATTGATCTAGTGGAAGCCAGGACTCCTAGGTTCTCTGGGAGGGGAGTGGGGGCTAGTTGTTTAGAGCAGGGCTGACTGGGAGCCAGGACTCCTGGGTTCTCTGGGAGGGGAGAGGGGGCTAGTCGGTTAGAGCTGTGGGGCTGGGATCCAGGGTATCTGGGCTCTCTGGTGGGAGCTAGTGGGTTAGAGTGGGGGGGCTGGGAACGAGAACTCCTGGGTTCTCTGGGCAGAGACTACTGGGTTAGAGCCAGGGGGGCTGGGAACCAGAACTTCTGGGTTCTCTGGCAGGGAGAGTGGGGGCTAGTGGGTTAGAGCAGGGAGGGCTGTGAACCAGAACTCCTAGGTTCTTTGGGAGGAGAGTCAGGGCTAGTGGGTTAGAGCAGGGGGAGTATTTTATTAACATGCACATAACGCTACATGTTATAAACCACAACAAAGCAACCAACAGAAAAAATGCAAAGACCGGATAACTTCCCCATACACATGAATAATGCTAAATTATATCCAGTGAATACAGAATTCTGCAAAATGTACTTGTCTATAACTATATATTATATGTATGTGTGTATTATATACACACACCCCTCTTAAAAAGTCCTCCCCCCCCCCCCCCCTTTGCAAGCTTACCTCAAAAAAGAGAAAGGCGACCAACCAAAAAAGGAGTGAACTTTTCACACTTAAACAAGCCCTCCAACAAAAGTTTTTCTAGTAACTCCTACATCCTGGAAGGGTTATCCTTGTCAGTAATATTGCCATCTTGAACAATTTAACCTTTTGTACTCCTTGTCTTTCACTGTAGTAATATAAAGATAAATCTTTTGCCAATTATCCTCCATCTTAGGTTCAACTCCTGATGACATGACATTTCCCCTCATCGTACATAACATTTTAATCACTATATATAGTTTATTAATCTCAATGTTGACCATGGTGGGAATCTTCCTTTTTCTCTCCTGTTTAAAATTCCTTTTTGATATTTCCTCTCCTCCACCCTTCTAATTTCTTATTTTGATTGTCCAATTGTGCTACACAATTCAAAATCCTTCCTTCCTGTAATCAGATGGTCTCTATTATTATCCACTGGACTTTTCCATTTTTACTTTGATTGAACAAAGTTCCAGACTCTTGTTGATGGACATTCCTCTAAGAAGTGTGTTAAGGTTTCCTTTCGACCCTCTGAGGGTAGGGTACGCTTGTAGTGCCCACATAGTTGCTCTGATTCTTTTCTCCAAGGACCTGCTGCGTTAAGATATAGGGTCTGATGAAAAACTCGCCACCTAATGTCATACAGATAGAAAGGAATTCTCTTGTTCACAAATGGATTATTGATAGAACTGTTCAATTCCTGGAAGTAACCAGGCCTTCCCTTCTTAGTCCAAAAAGCCTGTGCTTGCTCCGTCACCAAAGACATGTAAACTTTTCTCTGGTGTAAAGGAATTGTGTTAGTTTCCCTTTAAAAAAACAAAGGCATTAACCCTCGTATGCGTTAGCCATCTTAAAATTGAATACACATACACAGGACCCCTGAGGGGGGACAACACAGGTGCTCTTGTTTTATCATTTTCCTTCTTTCACCAATATACTCTCCATGGTCTTTCTGCTCAATGCTTCATAAAGAGGCTCCCCCACAAATTATACCCAGACTTCCCATTTTAAAATCCTCTTCCCACTTGACAGACCTCCTGAAGTGAAAAACAGCAAAGATGGACATGAAGAAAGTTTCCAAGTTAACCATACCCAAGTCTCCTTGGGCAACGGGCATATAAGAAACCATTTTACTGAGCGGGGAAAAAAGACAGATCCCCAGACATAACAGAAAAGCACCTTTTCTGCTGCTTTAATAATACCACTGGGTGGGGGATAAATGACAGTTATCGCATTTGCCCTGGCTACTAAATAAGATTTCACCAGGGCTGCTTTTTCATATATGTTCAAAAAGCAATTTTTCAATTCGGGAATTCCCCCACCCCCAGGTGACAAATTTGTCTTCCCTGACATCTTCTTTGGAGAAAATAATTCCCAAAATTTGAACTTGGTTACTTTTGTCTACAATAGTCCCCTGCATGATTTCTACTTCTGCGAATCTTCGTGCATAATAAATTCTTTCATATCCTCACCTTTACTCAGTCTTATAACTTTACTTTTTTCCTTGTTAATTTTGGCTGCTGAAACCCTACTAACCTTTCCAAACTTTGAAAAGTTTTTTTAATCTCAGACTCATTTGAAAGAAAAAAAATTAGATCATTGGTGTCTGCAGTGAGTTTTATGGGAGGGATTTGCCTGGCCCCTGGGGAAAGGCGCTCGATACTTGCTATCCTTAGCAAGCCTTTGCTGCTGTCTGGGACCCCAGGATTATATTTGCTTCCAAAGGGTTTCATGTAGGCTAAGGACTCTGACTTTGAGAGTGGCTTAGAAGTTTCAAAACTACTTCCTCCCAAACCTCCTGGCGACCAGTGCTATGAGAGGAGCAGTGACTTGCTCTGTTTCTCAGTCCAGCACGTGGTTCGTGTCGCTAGTGGGACAGTTTACCATGTTTTGTTTTGGACGTTGCCCTGGGGAACAGAATATAATGAGAGAAGCTTGGTTTAGGCCATGGGGGAACTTGGAGAAGTGCAACAAAGATGATCATGGGACAGCGCTCAATTGAGGCAGGATTTACAACAATCAGTTTAGGAGAGAAATGATTGCGGCGAACTTTGAGGGCAGGATTGTGCCTTTTAGAGTATGGTTGTCCCAAACACCAGAGTAAGTCATCATGGTCAGATATAAAGGCCACAGACCACTTACTGTGGCGGAGTCCCATTGAGGCCCAGAGGGGGGGAACTCCGCAGTAAGTGGTTTGTGGATGGCAGTCAGACGATAGTCTCTCAGCCCTAGATTGTAGGTAATTCAGGGCCATCTAGTCCAACCCCCTGCTCTGAGGCAGATGCCCTCCACTTACATCATCCCAGACAGATGCCAGTCCTGCCAGGTTTAATGAAGAGATTCCACAACCTCCCTCACCTGACCGTCTTTGCGTTTAGGAAGCAAATGGAATGCTTCCTTGCTGCGATTTCAGCCTCTTTCCTTCTGTGGCCGTGGTGAATGACTGCACTCTGTCTTTTTTGTGGCACGCTTTTAGCTATTTGAGAACTCCCTCCTGTCCCTCCGTAGTTTTCGTCCTCTCCTGTTATAACCTTTATCCTGTGAATTTATTCTCTGAATTCTCTCCTATTTGTTAACATCCTTCTTGGGGTGTGGTGCCCCAAACCGAGCCCAGTTCTTCAGCAGAGGTCTCACCAATGACACCTCTGGAACCAACGTTCCTGGGGAAATCTCTCCATCTGAGAGATACATCGTGTGGCCCCTTCTCTGCTGCTCTGCATGGTAGCCGGGGGCACTGATTTTGATCCAAAATGGGTGCATGTAAAGGCCACATCCCAGCTAGGACCCAAAGGCTGATGCGGCCTGTCGTTGCACCCCTCACGTGATACTGTGCCTACAAATCCGGTGTGAAGCTGGTGAGAAAACACGTGTGACAGCAGGGTGGACAAAGAAATGGGCAGGAAGCCAGAACTACTCATGCCGTCAAGCCCAGTGCTTACCGCATTGTCTCCCGAGAGGGGCAACCTCCAGGGAAATGAAGTGTGCCCCCCCCCCCCCATAAGAGCCAATTCCATTGGCAAGTGGGAGTGGGTAGCTTACCGCTGCTGAAGCAAACCTCTGGAAGGTCCTGAACGGTCCTAATTGTCTGTGCTGCACTGAAGCCAGGAACAAGGGGACAGGGCCCTGGCCCCCCTCCCCCCCAGGGGTACCATACCTGGCCTCATTGGTTTGAGGGAGTCCCCTCGGCACTGCCCCCTCTTCCCCCACCCCAATCCAGTGACCTGGTTCCAGGTTTAGGCAGGCACAAATCCGCCACCACTTAAATGGGAGGTGTTCTTTTTGCCATGTTGCTGCCTAGTGTGGTGTTCCATTTTATATTTGTGATTAATCAGCATAGTGGGTATTGGTATCGGGTGTAGCTACAATGGAGTGAGGGGGCTTTGTTGAGCCCAGGTGCTGGGCTCTGGGGCGGGGGCTCTTTTGAAGCGACTTAAGCACCGCCAGGAAATCTTTAAAGTTCCACCTGCTTGGAAAACTTGCTTCCTGGTGGGGTTGCTGGTGCTCCAGGGAGGATGGGGACAGTGCTACCTTTGTGGATGAGCCCTGCTCCTCACCCTGGAGCCTTTTGCTCTTGAGGGCACAAGTGACGCATGTTCCCTGAGGGCACTCCAGCCTTCTACGCCCCACTGGTTAGCACACTAGACAAGAGAGTGGATTTCTCTTTCAAACACAACAGAATCGGTGTGGTAATCCTGGCTCAGTATGACTCTTGGAACAGGAAGCTGAGAGAGGATTGCCTCTTCCTGACCCATGGAGTGTGACTTCAGGTGTTCTTTGCTGTACTTATCTTCTCTGCTGTGTGGGGCCATGGGATTCTATTTAAATCTCAAAACAGACAACAATTTGAGGAACTTCTGCTGTAAGTGGGGAGACTGAGGCATGGCCATCTCTGGAGCTGCAGTGGAATTTAGCAAACAAAAGAGAGCCCTTTTGTGGCCTGGAAGAGAGCTCTGCGAGGCTTGGGAGCAGCACGCTCTGGTTCAATCAAAGACATCCTAGGTCATGTCTTGCATTTGGGGGCAGCACAGCCACCGTCTAGAACTAGCAAATTGCAAAACTGAGGGAGTTGGATAGTTGTAGCAAGTCATGAGTCCAGGTGGGGACCACGTCGGTAATCTTAAAACAGCCAAAAAAACAGGAGGTGGCCTACACCCCCTAACATTTCTCTGTGTAATCCATAGATTCCAAGGCTGTGAGCAACAAACCACTTACCTCACAAGAGCCGTCTCCTCTCGCTCCCGGTATATTATGCAGCAGTGTGAATCTGCCTCCAGGCAGGAGCTGCAACAGGATTAGGGGCAGGATGGGCATCGGGAATTACCCCTGCCTCTAGGTCTGCTCCATGGAGAAGTTCTGAATGCTTCCTCTTCCCTTTTTTGTATACTCTGCAGCAGCCAATAGGAAGGCATACTGGCTGGCCAATTGGGAGACTCCTATCCCCAGGGGAGCAGGTTGCTTCCCCAGTGGCAGTAGAGCTCCCAGCACAGGCCCTTAAAAACCATGAGATCCTAAAAATGAATAAACTAGGGGTCCTTTTTATTGGCTTCCTGGCTTCTAAAATTGTAGGGTTGACTAGCCCAGCCCTCTGCTCCAAGTCTGGGTGCCCAATACCTACAGCTTTGCATGCAGATGCTTGTTCAGATGGTTTTTGGAAGGGGAGTCCACAGCCCCCCATGACATCTGATTTCCCCCTGCCCATCTGCTGTTGCTGTGAGGAAGCTTACGTTTCTGTTGAGCCCAAATTCCCCTGATGCTGCAGGAGCACGTTCCCTTGGGTCCTGTCCTCTGTGGCCATGGAGAACGACCGAGCCTTTTGCTGCCATTGTAGTTGGGCACATCCACGAGGGCTAGGAAGCGCTCTTCTTCCCTGGATGCTGAAATTCTCACTCTTGTAGTCAGAGTCCTGTCTTCCTGGCTGGCTAGTGCTGCAAGCTCTGATTGACAGGGCTCAGGCGCTATGGGGTGAGAGCTTCAATGCAGGGACCCATGTGCTCTATGTTTCCCCATTGACGGCAATGGGGAAATGTACTCGGCACAGTTGCCTGTTTCTGTGCAGAGGGGAACGGGCAAGTGTTTGTGAACAGCAGGGTTCCTAGTTTTCGGTGACAAAAAATTGGAAATTCTCTGATTAAAAATCCAAAATCTGTTTTGCTGCAATTAAATATAAACGCTAGTTGACTTTCCCTTACCTATATATATATATATATATATATAGTGTATGAGTTAGAACACCACATTATATTATATTTTCATTTGTATGCTATTTTCAGCTACCTGTCCCACCAACAGGAAAAATAAATAAAAAATCAAGGTCTATGGCCCCCCTTTAAATGCAGCGCCCCTCCCCCCCCACAGCACATGCCCTTTTGGTTGCTTCCCCTCCGCTGTCCTGCCCTTGCTGCCTCCCCCCAGCCTGGTTCCACATTGCTTTGCCCAACCAGAAAGGGGGACCATATAGAGGCTGGCACTTGGGGAAGCTGCTATGGGCCCAATTAGGTCCACCTCCTGTCCCCTCTTCCCAAGGTCCAGAAGATCTGGCCACCCCAACTCATAGTGCCCCAACCCACAGGCGGTCTGTGGCACCCCTCCAAATGCGAGTCCTTGCCCCTCCATAGCACATGCCTTCAGGTTGCTTCCTCTCCACTCTGCATCCTTGCTGCTCCGTGCTCTCTCTGTCCTCTCAAACCTGTAAGTTTTTGCCATTTTCTGCAAAATTCTCTGGAAAAAGGTGAAATCTCTGGTTTTCCATTGTAAAGAGAAAATTAGGAAGCCTGGTGAACAGTTTGTGAACAGTGCTGGAGGGAATAGGGGTGGATGGGTGTAAGTGTCCAAACAGAGGCTGGGCTGGGATGTTGTAACTGTATCCATCCTGTATCAAAGCGGGGTTGGACTAGATGACCCTCCAGCTCCCTTCCATCTCTATGAGCAGCAGTGAACCCTGTTAGAGGGAACTGTGGCTGAGTACCCCAAATGTGTAGGTTCCCAAAATTTCATACCAGTAGCTGCCCCTCAAGAGGTAATGTGGCCCGTTGAAGCTAAAGAATCCCATTGGCTTAGGTCAGGGGAGGGGAATCCCTTGCCTACGATGAGTTATTTGGTCCCTTTCCAGTTCTAGGATCTGTCCACCGAAGTCTAGCCCCTGCCCTTGAGCACTGATGGTGCATGCTCAGGGGGAAGGCAGCTGAGAGGAGGGTAGGTGCTGGATCCACGGGCCAGATACTTCCTTCCCTTGCCCTGAGTGCCCACCCAGCCATGCCTTCCCCACAGCCCTGTGCCCCACCCCTTTTATCTCTTTGCAGTCCTTTCCCCCAGCCTGCCAATCCCTCCTCCTTGCTGCTCTTTGGCACCAAAATAGCCTTCAGGGTTAAGCGCCTAGTCTTGTGGGTGAGGCAGAGCAGCCCTCCTCTGTGTTTCTGAGTGTGGACCCGTTGGCTGGTTTTCTCAGACTGTTCGCACCCAGCCTGCTAACTTGCGTTAAGCTCACCTGGATTCATACAAATGCCAGGGCTAAAATTAGGCTAAAAGAGGAATAAACACCTCTATAAACTGTGGCATGGAAGGCTGCTGCTCCAGGGGGACACGCTCATGTGTACAGTAGCGGGAATTTCCCCTTGTTTCAACAGTCCTCTGCAGTCCCATCAAACTCCAGTGTTTCCTCCTTTGTGTTTGTGTCACCCAGCATCCCTTCCTCACTGGCTACTTGTGATTCCAGCCCCCAAGAGGGGAGGAGATGAGCTATTAACCTCTGACTGTGAGAACAGTTGCTCTGGAGTAAAAGCCCCTGGTCTGGCATACTCATGCTAATGCATCCCTGTATTGAGCATTTTTCTCTTCTTCGAAAACTGGATGTTATTACCAGAGGACTTGCTTACTAGGAAAGAACCTGCCACTGTCCTCCTCTGTCAGAGAACAGGCTTGCTCCGCCTGTGGCTGGGAAAGCCAAATTCTGCGTTCACTGCCAGGAAATATTTTTGCATAAGCAGTCTAATTTTCATCAATATTCACAATCCCAAATATGCACTTGCAACAGATTTTGGATTTAAAGCCCCAATCCAGATTTAGATCCTATGGAGAGCAGTACTTTTCTCTGGCATTAGATGCATTGTATTTACAAGACATGCACAAATAAAAATTAAGCTACATACAGCAAAGAAAACCAACCCGAAAATATTTTAAAAAATAAATTTAAAAAATGAGATAAGACAGAGAAGAGAAAAAAGTGAAAAACTGGCAACAAATACAAGAATTAATTTAAAAAGAAGGAAGCCCCCCCCCCCCCCGCATTCTTCCAGAATCTCAGCATACCAGACCCCTCCTGCCAGGGTCATAGCACCAGATCTGTCACTCACAGTTCCTAGCTGGTAGCACACACACACCCCCAACCTGGTTCCCAGAACCCCCATTCCTCCGTCCCCACCTGAAACTCAGCCCCATTTGTCCTTCCCGCAGATATCTGCTCCCAGGGGGCCTGTTGCCCAGGATCAGGTCTCGCAGGGCTTCCTCCCAGATGGCAGCTGTGGCAGCCGAGCCTGAGCCAGGATGCAGCTCCTTCTGCAGCCTTACTGAGATTTCAGCATGTCACTGCATGAACTGGCTGATTCTGTGGAAATCCCTCTAAATGACAGCAGGGCAGCAAACCTAGGCCTCTGCCTTCTGTATGCATGCTAGATTGTGTAAGCCCCTTGGAACAGGGACCTGTCTTGAATCATGACAGTCCAGCATCAGCACATTGCTGGGGCTGTATAAATAATAGTGGGATATGCTAGAATTCTCTTCAGTAACAGTAGGCTCCCCACCCCTGTATATTTTCTTTGCTCCAACTTCCAAATAGGGCCCAGTTCCAGGCTTTGAGTTCTGGGCTAAGCAGAAACTTAGAACCATCTAGATAGGCAGAGCAGACCACTACGCATGCATCTGGGGTGGATCTGAATGGAGGCAGGGAATTGGGACTCATGGGTTCTCTCCCCTGACCTGGAAAGGGGAAGAGAGTCTAATTGGTTACAACAGGAGACTGGAAGCCACGCTTTCTGAGTTCTCTGGTGTTGGGGGAATAGAGACTAGTGGAACCAGGACTCCTGGGTTTTCTAGAAGGAGAGTGGGGACTAGTGGGTTAGAGCATCATCCATGCCCAGCTCAACATCCACTAGCCCCTGATTCCCTCCCAGAGAACCCAGAAGTCCTGGCTCCCAGCTCCCCCTACTCTAACCCAGTAGCCCCCACTCCCTTCCCAGAGAACCCAGGAGTCCTGGCTCCCTACCCTCTCCCAGAGAACGTAGGAGTCTGCTCTCCGCGTCTTCCTTTACTAAGCCCTGTGCAAAGATTCTCTGAATTGTCTTCTGTCTTTCTAACGCTGCCGCCTTCTTCCCAAGGATTCAGGCTATGTCCCTGTGGGTGACGTACGAGACCCTCGGCCTTGTAGGATTTGGTCCAAGCACAAAGACCTCTCCCTTCCCGTCCCCAAGTTCAAGGTAAGTGGCTTCCTTCCTCTCCCCACTGCCCCTGCTGTTGCTGCTTTCAAGCTCCCCGGGATAAAAGCCACACCACCCCTTCGGGCAGCTGAACATTCACACAGCAGGCTGGACTTGGAGCCTAGGGAGCTGCTGTCACTCCACACTATCCCCGAGTGGAGTGGAGGGTTTCAGATCATTGAGGGTGGGAATCGTACATAAAGCAAGATGGAATGTGGAGAAACATTTGTATTATCTACTGATCTGGGGCTGGATTGGAGTTGGTGCCCCCCAGAGAGGGAAAACCCTGTATTCCGTTCCCCAGCCCCTGAACAAGCCAGCTCCCTCAGCCCCTCCTATGGCTAGATAGAAGCTGGCACCCCCTACAGGGGAAAGGCCCCTGATCCCACTCTCCATCCCCTGGAGCCAGGCTTCTACCACATGTGGTTGATTATCCTCCCTGCCCCCCGTCTCTACGCAACAGCTGGATGAGTTCTATATCGGGCAGATCCCATTGAAAGAGGTGACCTTCGCCCGGCTGAACGACAATATTAAAGAGCCATTCCTGGCGGAGATGTGTAAGAAGTACGGGGACATTGAAGAGATCGAGATCCTCTACAACCCCAAGAACCGCAAGCACCTGGGCCTGGCCAAAGTGCTCTTCACCAGCACACGGGGAGCCAAGGAGACTGTAAAGCACTTGCACAACACCTCCGTCATGGGCAACATCATCCATGCCCAGCTCGACATCAAAGGTGCCTGCTTGGGTAGTATTGTCCCTCCCCTCTCCTCCCTGTTCCCACGGGCCCATCTGATATTGCCCCACGGGCCCATCTGATATTGCCCCTCCCTGCCGCCCCGGTCCAGCCCCACGGGCCCATCTGGTATCGCCCTCCTTGCTGCCCTGGACCCAGCCACACAGGCCAGTCTAGCCCAGTTTGCCCCAGCTGCTTTCTGGATGTACCCAGTACTCTCTTCCACTGGCTGCATTTACACAAGGCCTCCCCGTGCTGCTTGCCCTGTCTCTCAGTAACACCTACTCTGTCCTGCAGGTCAGCAGCGGATGAAGTACTATGAGTTGATCGTGAATGGCTCCTACACCCCCCAAACTGTCCCCACGGGGGGCAAGGCCCTGAGTGAGAAATTCCAGGCTACGGCAACACAGGCTGACGCGGTGAGTGGCTCAGAGCCTGAGAGTCTAAAATCCATGCAGCGCCATGATCTGCGAAAGTGGCTTGGGTGCTTCCTGTCCTAAAGTGCTCGCCAGCTGTGGTGACTGCACTACGGTGCCTGGCAGGAAGTTCTTTGCAGCTGTTCTCCCATAACTGCCCCCCAGAGCTGACTGCATTTCAGCGCTGGGTGAGTGATCCCCACGTGGCATCACTGAGAGACTCTTATCTAGCTGCCCCAACTCAGAGACAGTTGCATTTAAGCTCCCAGCAAGCAATTGTTGTGCAGTATTGTGTGTGGCTGTCCCCCAGCTGCCTTACCCCAGAGGTGGCTGCATTTCTGCACCAGGTGAATGATGTCTGTCCAGCAATCGGATCTCTCTCACCCCCTTCCTAGATGGAGTCCAGAAGGCGCCAGTCAACAGACTCCTATTCTACGAATACTGTGCCCTCGACGCCTGGCAACGGCACGCCCTGCTCTCAGGACACGCCCTACTCTAGCGGCCGACTGGACACCCCTTCCTCCTATGGGCAGTACACGCCCCAGTCGTCCCAGGGGACCCCATATACCCCCAGAGGAGGAACGCCCTACTCCCAGGACTCTGCCTACTCCAGCAGGTACCTGCTGTCTGCTCTCTTTCTAGAGCTACAGCGTCCATCTCCTGTCCTGTGACATCTTGTGCTAAACACACCTAGAGGTTGGGGCACCTAGAGGCTGCTGCAGTTAATGCATGTGGGGCTCAGTAGGGGGCGGTCTCCCCTCACCATCAGTGCTGACCCCAGTGTGGCGTTAGGGGGCGCTGTGCTGCAGGGAGCAGGGTGGAGGCTCAGTAGGGGGTGCTCTCTCTGTCAGTGCTGACCCCAGTGTGGCACTAGGGGGTGCTGTGCTTCAGGGAGCAGGGTTGGGGCTCAGTAGGGGGCACTCTCCCCTAACAGTCCGTGCTGACCCCAGTGTGGCGGTAGATGGTGCTGTGCTTCAGGGAGCAGGGTGGGGGCTCAGTAAGGGATGCTCTGTCCTCTCAGTGAGTGCTGACCCCAGTGTGGCACTAGGGGGCGCTGTGCTGCAGGGAGGAGGCTCAGTAGGGGGCGCTCTCCCCTTGCAGTCAACGCTGACCCCAGTGTGGCACTAGGGGTCGCTGTGCTTCAGGGAGCAGGGTGGGGGCTCAGTAAGGGATGCTCTGTCCTCTCAGTGAGTGCTTACCCCAGTGTGGCACTAGGGGGCGCTGTGCTGCAGGGAGGAAGCTCAGTAGGGAGCGCTCTCCCCTCGCAGTCAGTGCTGACCCCAGTGTGGCACTAGGGGGCGCTGTGCTGCAGGGAGCAGGGTGGGGGCTCAGTGAGGGATGCTCTGTCCTCGCAGTGAGTGCTCACCCCAGTTCAAAGTGCATTGTGCTGCTGGAGTGATCCCTGTGCAGCGTTACGTGTAGCTGTTCCCAGAGGATTAGTCAAAAATAATATAATTTTTGACTTAACTGAAATTAAATTTCAGATATTCCTCATGACATATAATCTGAGTTTTCATAATTATATTATTTTTGACTGTTAATGATTGAGAAATGTGTAGATTGATATGCTATTTACCAGGGACAGTTGTGTTCCTTTATAAAGCTGTAAAGGATGGCACCAGGGTGCCAGTTTTCCCATGGCTGGGCATCTCCACCTCTGCCCCCTGAACCCCCCCCCCGGGCAAGGGCACAGCTTTATAAAGGGCACACCGCCCACCCTAAAAACTTAAAATCTCCCTTCTCCTGAAAGCATGTCACCAGGCTGCCAGTTTTCCCATGCCTGGGCATCTCCCCCCATCTGCAGAGGGAGCCTGTGACTCTCCTAGGGCATTTACACATTTGGGAATGTGAGCGAACGCTTACTGCGGAAGGAGCTTCCATCTCCTCAGCTTCTGCTGGATGTTTGGTTTCACGCTGCGTGTTCAAAATGGACTCTGCCGTTCTTGCTGAAATATCAGTGCAGAATGTGTCCTGTGTCACACCCAAACCTAAATGGCTAACTAGCAGATAACTGAACAGCCCCAGACTTAGAGCAAAGCGAGGCCAGCGTGGAGTGAGTGAGAGGCGATCTGAGCATGTGACGTCCTGGGCTGAGAGGGGGTTGGGGGGTGGGATTTGGAGGGGCAGGTTGTTAGAGCCATTTACAAGTGCCGTGTGGCACTTTTCTTTCAAGAAGAACCTTGGTGGTGGTGCTTCAAAAACAACATGCTTAACGTTGACTGGGGTAGAAAACGTGCTCCACGGCAATTGTGTTTCTGGAGATTTCTGGGGTGGTTTTATGCCCCAGGTACTTTTTTGGTTACAGAAAAAACCCCGTGAATGTTGAGGCTGTGCTTCAGTGACATTCTTTACCAATGTGTAGGTGACCATGTCCTACAAGGGCAGATTCGTAAAGCCACTACTGTGTGTGTGTTTGTAGAAATCAATGCACCCGGGAAATTTTTTTAACCTCAAACATTGGTTAAGGGTTAACATTCATTTTACGGTGATAAAGTTTGAGTAAATTGTGATGCCGCCTTAACTAGATCTTTAAACCAGAGGTTTTTTAATTAGGACATTTCCGCACTGGTCATGCAAGGAGGTGGTAGTTCATTCTTGGTTGCTTCCTTCTCCAGACAGGGCACCCCTGGATACTCCACCTTCCACCAGGAGTCGTCCTCGTACAAATCCCGCCGGCATGAGAACAGCTACCCGGAGTCATACTCCCGCCGGCACTACTCTTCCTCCTCCTCCACCCCCTCCTCTTCCTCCTCCTCTTCCCACTACCGCAGCAATGACCACCACTACCCCCCCTACAGCCAGCAGTATGATGCAAACAGTGGTGGTGGCAGCAGCAGCAGCAGCCGGTACCAGCGCCACTCCTCCTCTGAGGGGCGCGCTTCCTCATCCCATCACTCCTCCTCTTCTTCACACCGCTCCCACCAAAGAGAGGACTCCACCTTACATTCCCGGCACCGGGAGCGCTCCCAGCGGGAGGATTCCACACCCTCTTCTTCCTCCTCTTCCTCCTCCTCCTCCTCCTCTTCATCCTCCACAGCCCCTTCCTTCCCGCTGCCCTCAGCTACGCCCGATGGGACTCTCTTCCAGAACAGCCATAGCTTTGGCCAGCAGGGGGAATCTTTTCCAGCCCCCAGCGCCCTCTACCCGGGTTTCCCAGCTGCCCCGGAGCCCTTCCCCTCGCACCCTGAACCTCACACAACGGATCAGGACTACCGGCTCCTCCCCACGGCAGAAACCTTTGCCGCCAACTCCCTGCCCCCCACAGAGTTTCTCGCTCAGGAAAGCAAGGAGACAGTGAGCGCAGCTGTTGTGGGGACAGAGGACCAGACTCACTCGCCCACAGTCCAGGACTCGCCGGCCCGGTCAGGCTCACCAGCTCCCGACACCACCAACGAGAGTGTGCCCTTTGCCCACCACAGCAGTCTAGACTCCCGCATTGAGATGCTGCTGAAGGAGCAGCGGTCCAAATTCTCCTTCCTCAACTCAGACACGGAGGAGGAGGAGGAAGAGAGGGGAGGGGCAGGCAAAGGAAATGATCCACAAGGACCCTGCACTCCGCCACCGCCCCTCCCCGTCAGCTTCCAAGATGTGGCTCCGGCCCCTGATGCAGGACCTGGGGGAGAGTCACCAAAAGCCAATGGGCAGGACAGGGTAAGTGGCAGGACTCCAGGGTTCTGTGGAAGGGGCGTGGCGGCTAGTGTTTTAGAGCAGGGTGGGGGGCTGGGAGCCAGGACTCTTGCATTCTCTGGGAGGGGAGTGGGGGCTAGTGAGTTAGAGCAGGGGTGGGTTGGAGGACTCCTGGGTTTTCTGGTGGGGGTGAGGTTGAGGGATGTGGATGCTGGACGGGTGTGGGGAGGGGAGTCTGGTGTTGATTGGGGGGGGGAGTTGGGGAAGGATAGGGGGTGTTGAGTGCTGAGCTGTTTGGGGTGCAGGAAGCAGGAGGGTGGGGATGTGCAAGAAGGGGATTCCTTTGTCCCGTATAATCCTTCTGGACGGCCAGTTAGAACAGCAGGGTAGATCCCTGGCGCTACCACTAGGAGTCAAACTCTGATTTTTCTGGAGCATGCTCAGTGGGGATCTAGTTCGTCTGCCTCACTACAGATAGGAAGCAGGTTTTTTAGCTCTGTCCAGGATGGAGTTTTTTTGCAGATAGGAAGAATTTTTTCTAGGGGACTTTGATCTCAGAACTTCTTGTGGTGCATGGGGGGAGGAATTCCCTCTCCGTTCACCCTCTTTTCTAGGAAAGGAAGAGAAGGATTCTTAGCCAGCACTCCCCCATAAGGGGGCACAGGAGACCGGAAAAGCGGGCTCAGCAGCCTCCCAACAAGGGTCTCTAACTGCTGGGTAGCGGAGACCCTTATCCCACAAGAATTCTCTCGCCCCCCCCCCCCCAATTACCAGAAAGGCGCCGGTGCACAAGGAAAGCGAAACCAAAAGGTAGCTGGTTGCGTGGCACTTCAGCAGCCACACCCTTTTCCCAGAGCGCATTCAGTGGCCCCAGCAGGGGTCCAGCTGATCCAGCGGAATTGGCACCGGAGAAAACTTTACTGGAGCCGGCCTCTCCTCCGAGGACAGTGACAACAACAAAGAGGCACGCCCAGGAGACCGCTGCTGAAATGGCAGAGGTATCCGTAAATCCCCCGCGTGCCGTGCCCCCCATATGCAGACCCCCATATGCAGGGTCTGCAAGAAATTCTTAAAGAACTAAAAAGAAAAAGGTCCCCGACAAAACCAGCAGGAAGGGGCATCATTTCAAAGGCCAATTCCAGCCTGTGGGTAAAGGGAAGCTCCCCTTCTCAAAGAAGCCCTGCAAGGCATCCAGGCCCCTGGACTCTCCCCAGTCCTCAGGGACAGCCTCAGATGAGGTTATATAGGCCCATTCTTCAGAAGAGGAGGAGGGTGCTGGCTCAGCTAGGGCCACAGGCTCCAGATCCTCTGCCCCAAAGGGGAAGAAAAAAGGAGGGAACCCCCAGACAAGTCAGCAAGGGGGAAGAGGAAACTCTGAAGCTATAAACTCAGAGGACCAACAGGCCTCCGAGCGGGGAGATAGCCATTCCCCTCCAGAAGACAGAGAAATAGAATAGCCAGTATTAGAAGCCTCTTCAGACCCACACACAGTTTCCTTCCAAATACAAAGACCAGATCTTCCAACTAGTAATCAAAGCTCTCCACCTCAGGGAAAAGAAGGACAAAAGCGAGTCTTCAGAGAATGAAGCAGAAAGAGACTATATCCCTAGACCTAGATCCAGGGGCGAATGTTACCCCAGGGACCCTACAGATACGGGTATCAAGGTTAACCTAAGGAGGAACTTTGAGGAAATCTCATCTGTTGTTAAGATGGCTACCATCACCTCCTACTTCTCTTAGGGCCCTAATGACTTGAGTTAGACGGGCCAGGGACCCCAGCATATCCATGAAGGTGGCTAGGATCCTGGCCACACGCATGGAGCTAGCCTATGCCTTTACAGCTGATTCGTCTACGGATATCTGCTGGGCATCTAGAGCGGCAGCATCCAATGTGGCTGCTCGCCGTCGCTTATGGCTCAGCTCATGGAAAGGGGACATTACAGCCAAAAACACCGTGGTCGGGGGCCCTTTCTAGGGGACAAAACTATTTGGAGTATGCGTGGACAAGGTCGTGGCTGATGCCTCTGATAAGACCAAAAAACAGACCTTGCAGAGTTTTGGCATCTCAAAAAAATCCTTTTGTCCCTTCAGCTCAAGCTATTCACCAGCAGGTGGCACCAGAAGACAATCCATACACAGGGGAAAGGCAAAACATACCCAGATGGAACAGAGAAAAAGGAGCAGCATCCCATAGCAGAGCCAGGGCTCCTCCCGCTCCAAAATAGAGGCATGGCTACATATCCTCGCATGAGCAGGACCCACCTGCTCTAGGGGGCAGCCTACAACTGTTTGCAGAATGGGTCCTTCGCACAATCCAGCTGGGTTATGCAATAGAATTAGTGCAGTCCCCACTAAACTATTTTTGTCTCTCTCCAGTATCTCGCAATCCAGAAAAACATGCAGCAGTGCAGGCGGAGATAGACAGGCTTCTATCATTCAAGCCATATAGCCCGTGCCACATGGAGAGGAAAAATAAGGACTCCATCTTATTCCTCATTCTCAAAAAATCAGAGGAATGACAGGCAGTGCCGGATCTCATAATTTTGAACCGGTTGATTCATTCATTTTAATATTTTTTTAAAAAAATTTTTTTGACAGCCTAGCTTTCGCCATAGCCTGTTGGTTCCCAATTTCCAATAACAAATTAACAATTTAACACAACATAGGTAAGTAAAAATAGCATAAAACAGCATAAAAATAACATAGATGATTATGATTACATCAAGAACTTTGGCTACATAGCCCAATAAAATACAATATGTTAAAACAGGAGGATTCCCTTCTGACTTACAGGATTAGAAAACTATAAATACACTAACCCAACTCTGTGGTCTTACTCATACAGTTACCATACAGTTGCCGTTATTAGCTTCTGGGCAAGAAGGCAAAACGTCGCAACTGCTATCAAATCATCCCGCTGGGTCAAATTTGAGAGATAAACATAAGGATCTTTGAAGATTATTTGGGGCTTTCTTTAGAAACGGGGCTATCCACGTTGCTCTAAGACTGGTCGATTCGAGTGCAGAGATTCAAGATTGTGAGTCGGATGGAATGAAGGATCTTCATCTCCAAGGATGAGTGGCTGACTTCCTTTGACCTCAAGGAAGCGTACCTACATGTACCCATCCTGCCGTCTCACAGACGGTGGCTCAGATTCACCCGCCATCACTGGCAGTACACAGCTGTCCCGTTCGGCCTCACCACCTCTCAGAGAACCTTCACAAAGGTTCTCATTCCCCTCATTGTGAACCTCCAGAAAGAAGGGATCAAGATCCATCCATATCTCGATGACATCCTTATCAGGTCACCATCCAGACACAAGGCGATAGAGGATGTGCACAAAATGATCCAATATTTACAAGACCATGACTTCGTAGTCAACTTCAAAAAGAGTCACTTGGCACCAACTCAATCCCTTGATCACCTGGGGGTGACCCTGGACACTAGCAGCTACAAAGTATTCCTCACCACACAATGACGAGAGAAACTGACCAGCCTTCTACATCACATCAGCTCACGCCACAAGGTGCACCTAAAGACACTCGCCAGCGTCTTAGGACTCATGATATCCTGCCTGGGAATTCTACAATTGGCCAGGTTCCATGCCAGACCCTTACAGTGCTTCCTCCGACCATGGCAGGATGACTTTGCAGAGGGCAGAAACCCATGAATAGGGGTACCCACAAAGATGAAGGAATCGTTCTACTGGTGGACAGCAGAGTATCGCTTTCAGACCGGTGTCCCCCTGTCGGAGATGGACAGGATCACAGTGACCATGGACGTGAGCCTACAAGAGTGGGGAGCTCATTCCCAACGACTCTCCATACAGGGCAAGTGGCTACAATGGGAATGCAAGCACCACATCAACTGGCTGGAACTGCGGGTAATCTACCTAGCCCTAAAGGGCCTACCTCAGGAGGTCCAAGGAAAACACGTCCTTGTCTACACGGACAACACAGTAGGAAAGATGTATATCAACCACCAGGGAGGATCTGGTTGGAATCCCTACATCTTCAAGCATCAGTCCTAATCCAGTGGGCAGAACGCAGTCTGAAATCCGTAGTAGCAGTCCACATCAAGGAGGTGATGAATGTACGAGCAGACTGGCTGAGCCGAGAGACAATAGATCCAGGAGAGTGGTCCCTCAACCAGGAAGCGTTCCAGGTAATAGTTCAAACCTTCGGTCGCCCGGTGATGGAGATGTTTGAGCAGCAAACGACGCAAAACCCAAAAGCTTCATCCAGATTCCCAGATCACCAAGCAGTTACATTTGATGCCTTGAGCCAGCCCTGACCTCGAGGTCTCGCATATGCCTTCCCTCCATTCCTGTTCAGAAGCAGGACAATAGCCAAAATCAAGAAGAGAGCCACAATGATTCTGGTTGGCCTCCTGCTGGCCAAGATGACCATGGTTCACGAACCTGCAACACTTGAGTCCACAGCCCCCTCTCCATCTTCCAGAAGAACCCAGTCTTCTGTCACAAGGCCTCCTCCTTCACGACAACCCAAGTTTCCTGAAAGTAACAGCCTGGAGATTGAACAGAGAGCCTTGAGGAAACTGGGATATTCGAGGCAGGTGCTGGATATCATGATGCAATCCAGACGACCAGCCACCAAACGTATATACCAATGGACCTGGGCCACCTTTGCCCACTGGTGTGAGAGCAAGAGCATTAGATCTACTAGGGCAGTGCTAGAGTTCCTCCAGGAGGGACTAGATAGGGGACTAAGACCCAACACCCTTCAATGACAGGTAGCAGCCCTCAATAGTGTATTTTGCACAGTTCAGGGTAGCTAGACATCCACATGTCGGTGGTTTCTTAAAGGCTACAAGAGTTTTCTCTCTTCTGGTGACTCACTGATTCCCCTGGTGGAATCTGAACCAGGTGTTGAGGGCCCTCACCAAGGCCCCCTTTTAATGTCTCCGGGAGGTCTCCCTTTACTACCTATCTCTTAAACTGGTGTTCCTGATAGGGATTACATCGGCCAGGAGAGTTTCCGAACTTAGTGCCCTCTCCTTTAAGAAGTTCTCAGTAACCCTCCGGTTGGACCCAATGTTCTGTCCTAAGGTGGACACTTTTTTCCACCAAGAACAGGATGTTGTACTTTCATCATTTTGCCCCAGTCTGACCCACCCACAGGAACGGGTCTGGCACAAAGTAGATGAGTGAAGGTATACCTTGATAGGACAGGACCCTTCAGGAAATCTTCGGCCCTCTTTGTAGCATACAGCCCTCAATGCAGGGGCCTTCAAACATCCGAAGTGGTAATTGCGCGTGGGGTGTCCCTGTGCATTTCAGAGGCATACAAAGCGGAAGATAAGCCTCCTTCGCAAAATATATTTGCCCACTCACTAAGAGGGGCTGCCACATCTGAGGCCTTTAGGAATGCCGCCTCATATGGAAAAATGTGCAGAGCAGCCACCTGGACTGCAGTCCATACGTTCACCAGACACTATAAAATTCCCTTGCAGGACTCGGCCAACGTGGCCTTTGGGAGATGGGTACTCCAGGCAGTTCTGTAATTCGCCCCCCAGGGCTATCCTCTGCCGGATACTTCTCTCTCTCGCTCGCTCCTCTTCCTCCCTCTGTTTGAGAATGTATACCTAATGAGATGCTGCTTTGTAACGTCCCTGTTGTTCTAACTGACCGTCCAGGAGGATTATCTGGGAGAAAGGCAAATTGGGTGAATTTTCCTTCTATGGATAATCCTCCTGGACGGCCAGTTCCACCTGGAGTGAGAGTGAACTCTGGGGGGCCTAAGCAAACGCTCTTTCACACGCATCGCTCCAGGACACCTGTTAACCTGCAACCTGTTGGTTGTGGTTTGCCTGTTTTGAGGGCTTGGTGTCAGTTATTTCCTTTTTGTTCTTACATTAACTGTTTATTCCTTGGCATAGAAGTTTGGGCTCAGATCCTTAGCATTAGAGCGAGTGAGGACTTGGGAACTACTGGAGATTGAGGGACTAGATTCCCACTGAGCATGCTGCAGAAAATCAGAGAGTCTACCTCCTAGTAGTAGTGCCGGGGATCTACCCTGCTGTTCTAACTGGCCATCCAGGAGGATTATCCGTAGAAGGTAAATTCACAACGTAAGAGCCCAATTTTCCTTTCTCGCTGACCCCTCTCCCTGCAGGCCTCCCAACAGTCGTCGGGCGAGGACATGGAGATCTCGGAGGATGAAGCCGAGGAGGAGCCCCCTCCTTCAGTGGTGGGGGCGTCCGAGACCCACTTTCCCGTGCTCCCCTCAGCCCTGAGCCATTTGCCACTGGGCGTCTCCAGCTTCACCCCCCACCACCCTCCAGAGCCGCCTCCGCCCCCCACGTACCAGCTGCAGCCCCTTATGTCAGTCTCCCTGCCCCATCTGACAGGGGAGGCCTCGGCCTTAGCTGACTACTCCCAGGCCCCTCCCCCATCCCATCACCACCTGCCCGACTACGGGGGCCAGGCGAGGGCAGCCGGAGGTGGGGGGGCATCCACTGGGGCCGCCCCCCACATCTACGACTTCGTCAACTCTATGGAACTGATGAACCGACTAGGTAACCAGTGGGGCGGGATGCCCATGTCCTTCCAAATGCAGACACAGATGCTGAGCCGCCTGCAGCAGCTGCGCCAAAGCAAGGGGCCGTTCAGTGAGCCGGCTTTCCCCTACCACCGCCAGGATGCCTCCTTTGGGGGGTTGCCCCTCTATGGGGGGCACTACCTGCTGGAGCGGGGTGGACGGCACTTCACCCGTGAGCCTCACTTCCTGCAGCATCAGCAGCTGCCTGCGGGGGGTGCCAAGGAGCAGCCCCAACCACCCCCACCGCTCCTGCCCCCACAGCGTCTGCTGGACTACAGGGTGTCGGCAAGTGCCTGGGCATTCCAGGAGGAGGCTCCACCTCTGCCCCGGGACCCCCACGCCTCTGTGGTGGACAGCGTCCTGGCGGCCCTCATGCAGGAGATGAAGAGCATCATGCAGCGTGACCTCAACCGCAAGATGGTGGAGAATGTGGCGTTCAACACCTTTGACAAGTGGTGGGAGAGAAAGGAGCAGAAGGCCAAGGTAAGGGGCTTTGGTTGACACCCCCTCCCTCTCCCCTTTTGCTGCTCTGGTTCCACCCATGGGCCCATCTAGGGTGGGTATCCCCCTACCCTGCTCCACAGGTCTGTCTAGCCCAGTGCCCCTTCCCTGCTGCTCCAGATCAGCCCCATGAGCCCATCTAGCCCAGTATCCTGCTCCCCTCCCTGCTGCCCTGGACTAGCCCCACAGGCCCATCTACCCTCTCTGCTCCGCCCCTACAGGTCAGAGTTGTAGGTCCATCTAGCCTGATATCTACCCACCCCTCTCTGCTGCTCCAGATTTGACCCATAGGTCCATTTAGCCCAGTGACACACACCTGCACACCACCCAAGGTCAAACCCATGAACTGTCCATCCCCGCTTCCTGCCTTCCCAGATCTGACCCGCAGGCCCATCTAACTTACCTGTCCCTGCTCCCTTTTGCCCCCATGGGCCAATCTGGCGCAGAATCCCTTGGCATGAGAGCTGTCCAGCTGAAGTGGGGAGTGGTGGCTCTGGGAGTCTGGACTGCAGTGCCCGGTGCAGATACTCACTTGGGTGGGTCTCTTGGGCCACGCAGCCTTTCCAGAACGCTGCCAAGCAGCAGGTGAAGGAGGAGGAGAAGGAGAAAACCAAACTGAAAGACCATGCCTTCCTCTCGCTGGAGAACTGGGCCAAGAGCGGAGGCACCGTCAGCCTGGAGGGGTTCGGCTTTGGGGCTGGCCTGCGTGGAGGGCTCAGGCTTCCCTCCTTCAAGGTGAGTGCAGCCCCTCACCTCCGTTTCCACAAATGGGAATTAAAGATGTGGGGGACAATTCCAGCTGGGGACGGACCCTCTCATGTGGATTGTTGATGGGAAATTCTTTTGTCGTGCTAGTCCTCCACTGCCCCAGCAAGCCCAGTGCTTCCTCCCTTGTGTGTATCTCACCTAGCGTCTCTGACTCCCTGGCTGGGAGGGAGGGAGATCAGGCAAGGGCAGAGCTACTTCACCTCCTACTTGTGAGAAGGGATGGAGGAAGCTAATCCTGGATCTGGTGCAGCTGTAGAGGCATTAGCTCCAAGGGCCTTTCCCTTCTAGGGGGTGCTGGTTCCAATCCAGCCCCAGGCCAGGGGGAACTGGCTGGCTCAGGATGGGGAATGGGGTCTTTCCCCTCTAGGGGGTGCTGGCTCCAATCCAGCCCCAAACCAGGGGGGACTGGCTAGCTCGGAATGGGGTCTTTCCCCTCTAGGGGGTGCTGGTTCCAATCCAGCCCCAGGCCAGGGGGAACTGGCTGGCTCAGGATGGGGAATGGGGTACGGGACCTTCCTTCTCTAGGGGGTACTGGCTCCAATCCATTCCCATTCCAGGGGGGACTGGCTGGTTCAGGGGGTGAGGAATGGGGCCAGTCGGCCTATTCCCCTGTAGGGGCAGACTCTGCAATCCTTCTCATAGCAGGGCTCCTCCCATGCTGATTTTGTTGTAGGTGAAAAGGAAAGAGCCGTCTGAAATCTCAGAGAGCAGTGTTGAAAAGCAGCCCCGCCCCTCTACCCTTGCCGAGGAGGAGGATGATGGTGAGCCTTTAATGCAAGGAGGAGGATGCTGAAATCTCAGGTCTCCTGAGTTCTGTCCCCTGCTTTGGGGAGGGAAGGTCTAATACGTTACTGCAGGGGGGACTGGGAGCCAGGACTCCCAACTGGCCTGAGTCTGTGCTGTTCAGCATCTTTATTAATAACTTGGATGAAGGGTGGGGGAAGGAAAGACTTATCAAGTTTATAGGTCACACAAAACTGGGAGTGGGAACTAACACATTGGAAGATAGAATTAGAATGAAAAAAAAACCACATTGATAGGCTGGAAATCTGGGCTGAAATTAACAAAATTCTATTCAGCTGAGATAAATGTAAAGTTCTGCATTTGGGGAAGAAAAACCGAATGCACAAGTGTGAGATGGGGGATGCCTGGCTTGGCAGCAGCAGATGAGAAAAGCAGATTGGGGTTGATCCAAACTGAACAAGAGTCGGCCATGAGATGCGGCTGCAAAAATTGCTAATGCAGTTTTAGGCTGCATGAACAGAAGCATCGTCTCCAAGTCAGCAGAGGTAATAGTCCCACTGTGTTCAGCACCGGTCAGACCTCACCTGGAGTAGTGGGTCTAGTTTTGAGTGCCTCATTTTAAGGAGGACATTGGCAAATTGGAGCAAGTTCAGAGGAGGGTGACAGAGGATGCAGCCAGATACACCCAACCAGGACCAATCCCTGTGCACCCTGGGGCGGGCAATTTCAGCTGCCACACTGGGGCCAGTGCAGAGAACAGGGCAGATGGTCGGCCCCCCTGCGGTGAACTGTCAGGTGCGTTCCATGCCCCAGGGAAGGCTGAGGCATCAGCTACCAGGGCATGGTGAACATCGGGGTCACTGAACATACAATGCACTGCATCGTGCAGTGGGGCTACCCAAATCGATTTAGTGTCTTGTGTGGCTGCACCCAAAGATGATAAAGGGTCCCGAGAGCAAGTCTTGTAAGGAAAGGTTGAAGCAACTGGGTATGTTTAGCCTAGTGAAGGGGAGATTAAGAGGAGACACAATAGCAGTCTCCAAATATCTAAAGGGCTGCCACCAAGAAGATGGCAAGGAACCGTTCTGCCTGGCTACAGAGTTCAGTACAAGAAACAAGGGGGTCAAGTTACAAAAAGGGAGATTTCAGTTAAATATTGGGGACACAACCTTATAGTAAGAGCTGTGCAGCAACGAAATAAGCTGTAGGATGGTGCTGGGAGTCTCCTTCACTGGAGCTTTTCAAACAGAGGCTGGATGACCATCTGTCAGGGATGCTGTAGCCGTGGTCATACTCTTGAGGCTCCTTCTAACTCCTTTCTGTGGAGGGGGAATGGGGGCTTTTGGCTACTGTGAGGTGCTGCCATAGAACCATAGATGGTGACTTGGGTTCCAGGTGTCGTCTTTCTTAAAGTGCTTCCTATCCACCCTGCAGACAAGGCCTCCCAGAGGCTCAAGACTTCTAAGCGGGATGAGGAGTGGATCAAGGGGCCAGGGAAGCGCCGGAAACTCTTCTGCCTGGACAGTGAGGGAGAAGAGGCGAGTGATGACTCCTCGTCTGAGAAGGTGCTTCAGCCCCTCCCCACCTGCTGCTCCCCACCCTCCAGCTCCCTGCTGGATCCTCCCTGCCTTGCCCCCTGCTTCGCTCCCTGCCCTTTCCAGACCCCTGCTATACGTGCCTTGCTTCACATCAGGGGCGTAGCTAGGGTGGAATGGGCCTGTGACCAAGAAGTCAAGATTTATTTATTTATTTATTTATTTATTTTTCAAATTTATATCCCGCCCCCTCCTGCAATGCAGCTCGGGGCGGCTAACAACACCATAAAATATTAAATTTTTTCCCTTAAAATACAATATAAAACCTCATCTAAATATATCACATAAAACAGGGCTAGATACTAAATAAATAAATAGGCGGGGGATTAAAATCACCCCTCCCCACCCTCCCTGGGCCCCCTTTGTGTCTTGCCGGTGGGCCTGGGGGCGCTGCTATCAAACACACACAAACAAAAAACAAAACAGGAACAAACTATTTAATACAATACTAAAAATTCATATATATGTACAACTAACATAACCCCATGCCCATAAATGAAGGCTGATTTCAAATAAATAATTCCTCAATAATAAATAATAATCAAGGACTGGCTCATGTAACAAATCAATTCTCAAATTCTAAACACTTATAGAAGTACAATAATTATAATAACTCAGTAATCATAAAGATTAACATAAAACCAATTAAACAATCACAGTAAAACAATCCCAAGAACAGTAACTATAAAACAATCCCAAATGCGTTTCAGGGCATAAGCCCCTTCTTCAGTGGCTCCTACCCCATCAGCAAGAAGGAGAAGGACAAATACCTCGGACTGCCCTGTCACTGCCCAGCAGCTGCTATCAAACACAAAAGACACCCATAATGCAGCCAGCCTATTAAGCGCATTATGTCATGCAAATAAACATATTGTGCCCCCATAATCCGTTCACGCTGCCCTACCCCATAACCAGTTCATTTGTGCCCCCACCCCCATATAATCAATTCATGCTGCCCCCACCCATAACCACTTCATTTGCGCCCCCGGGGCAGCATGAATTGATTATATGGGGGGCACAAATGAACTAGTTATGGGGTGGGGGTTTAAAGACAGTATTCCTTAGCAATTACTTCATTAAGAAGAGTTAGTTTAATAGCAGCCATAATAATGTCAGAACCATATTTGCAGATTTTCCAAGATAGAATAGATATTGCTTTACATCCTAAATTCCTACCTAAGATCGTATAAGACAGTTGTGAGAATGTGGCCCTTTTTTACACAGGCTTCTCCCATGGGGGAGCCCCATGTGAACAATGTGGTGCCTGCGGTGAGTGGGTGCACGCGCCTGCCTAACACGCATCCCCTCTCCCCCCCGCACAGAGCAACTGTGGAAAACAGTGGTTGCTCCATGGGTGCGAATGAGTGGGGGGTGAGTGGGGATGCATGTGCGGCCATGTGCATGCCCTACTCATGCACCAGCACCTTCACAGACCCCCCCCACCCAATGGAGCCATGTAAAAAGGGCCTGTGAGGAGCCACGCAAAGACAAACAGAAGGTTGCTGCCTTGTAACTAAGGTTCTTCGACATGTCTCCTAACATTCTCACAACACCCACCCTTCCAGCCCCACATGGAATTTTCTTGTATTCCTAGAAAGGGTTTGAACGAACTGTCATTCTGAGGAGGAGAGTGCTTTTTATACTAGAGCTCGAGACCATCACGTGGTCTATTATTTGAATATGGTGAGCATGCACAGCCCAGTTGTGAGGATGTTAGGAACCATCTCGAAGAACCTTCGTTACAAGGCAACAACCTTCTGATCACTCACATGGGGAGGAATTTGTTTACAAACAGCTTTATCTCCCAGTTCGATAGGTGATCCGCTGCTGCTCTACTAGCATGCAGAGGCAGGTGAGGAATGGGGACCCCTACTCCCATGATGTGGGGGTGCCCTGTACCCAGAGCTACTCCAGCCCAGGCACGGGGCTGCCCCCACGAGGCTAGGCAGCGGCCCCCAACGTTATGCCGGGTTTGCTCAATGGATGCTACGCCCCTGCTTCACATCCTGCCTGGCCCTCTTGCTCCCTGCCATGCCCTACTCAGCCCCCTGCTCCTCACTGCATCCTGACTGACCTGGCCCCCCAGCCTGTTCCACTCCCCACACACATGGTTTCAGGTTGCTTGCTGCATATTTAGCAAGCCTACAATGCAGACAGACCCCTTTTGAAACATTCACCAATATGCTTTAATCCTTTCAAGGAGGAAGAGGAGGATGAGCAGGAGGAAGAGGAGGATGAGGAAGAGCGAAGGCGGGAAGAGCAACACCGACGGAAGGATAGCGGGAAAGCTGCCATACAACGCATCAAAAAGGAAGAAGAATCAGAAGGTGAGCAATCTCAGAGAGCTGCTATTGGGTGCTGCAGGGAGCAGGGTGAGGGCTCAGTAGGGGCTGCTCTCCATTCACAGTCAGTGCTGACCCCCGTGTGGCACTAGGGGGCGCTGTGCTGCAGGGTGGGGGCTCAGTAGGGGGCGCTCTCCCCTCACTCAGTCAGTGCTGACCCCAGTGTGGCACTAGGGGGCGCTGTGCTGCAGGGTGGGGGCTCAGTAGGGGGCGCTCTCCTCAGTCAGTGATGACCCCAGTGTGGCACTGGGGGGCGCTGTGCTGCAGGGGGCTCCCCAGACATGGCTGCCTTTCAGCTCATACATTCACACTTTTTGCTTCTCCTCTCTGCAGATGAAGGTGACAGCGACAACTCTTCCAAGTTCTCTCTGTACGAGGAATCCAATGAGGACAGCGACAGCACCTCAGATTCGGAGAGCAGATCGTCGTCCTCTTCCTTGTCCTCCTCTTCCTCATCCTCCTCTTCCTCTGATGAAGAAGAGGAGGCCGAGAGCGTGGAGGAGGCAGCCCAAACTATCCTGGATGAGTCTACCATGGCCAGCTGCCCTGTGCCGCAACATCAGATGGCAAAGCTCTTGGCGGATTCTGAGCTGAGCAGGAACCAAGAGACAGAAGAGGCGTCTCTAGGTTTGTAGCGGACAGGATATCTCTCGGGTGCACTCCTGGGCTGGATGGGCCTACTGGCTGGAGATGATGGGGGGAGGGGGCAGGTGGGAGGTGCACGACCATTGGCAGTAGTGGTTAGAGTGGGGAAGACCATTGGCCAGAGACAGAGCTGGGAGGGTCCATTGGCTGGAAATGGTGGGGGGTGGGCAGGATCACTTGCAGAAATTGCAGGGGGACCATAAGTTAGAGATGGGGCTGACAGAGACAATTGACCAGAGAGAGGGTCATTTGTTTTCACCTCTTTATCTTCACCCTCCACACCCTCACACTCAAGGGCATTCCCCATCGCAGACTAGATTCCGATAAAGTGTGATAGGAAGCTCAGTTTGGCTTGAGCAGTTTGGTGACTGGGAATCGGGGGTGCAAGGGTGGGGAAACGGAACTGGGGCTGACAGTTCCATCATGACCATCAGTTTCCTTCCTGCAGGCCCCCCAGTGGAGAAGCGTCTCCCCGCAGAGGCAGGCACACCCACTAGTCGTCTGCAGGAGAGAAATGCTGAGCCCACCCCCAGGCTGGATGAGCGACCCTCCTCGCCCATCCCCTTCCTCCCACCCCCCAAGAAACGCCGGAAAACAGTTTCCTTCTCAGTCACCAGTGAGGAAGATGAGACCAAGCCGCCTCCGGAGAAGTCCTCCGAGTCAGCCCTTTTGCTGCCCCCTCCTTCTCCCGTGAAGGAGCCGCCACCCCTTTCAGTGCCTATGGAACCCGTGCCGCAGCCCCAAGTGCCCTTAGCCCAGGATGCACCCTTGCCACCACCGCCGTCCCCCGCCAAGCCCAGCAGCATCCCCACCCCTGTTCCCCGCAAACGGGAACCGCCAAGAGGCAGCCAGAGAACCATCAGCAACCTGCCGGCTGATCATGCGTCACTGGTCAAGTGTTGGATGGAGGAGCCCCCGCTGGGTGGGCGTTCCCGCAGCCGTTCCCGCTCTCGCAGTTTGGAGCCCCCACGGCCCCCTCCAGATGAGGAGCGCCTGCGTTTGCGGGAGCACCTGGGGGCCACCTCCCTGCTAGAACTTGCCAATCAACCCGACCTGGCTGTGTTGGCCGATGTGGCCTTGAAAATGCCCGGTGGAGCGGACTCTGAGGAGACAGACACGTCGGACGAGGCAGAGGAGCGGCCGGCTCAGCTTGCGGCCCAGGAGAGCTGCAGCAGCATCCTGCTGGAGCACAACTATGCCATGGCTGTGCGTGCCGCCCCCTGCAGGAGGGATGAGGCTAGCGGCACCGAGCTGCCTATGGAACTGTACGGCGGGCATGTGGCTGAGGTGCTGGAGGCGCCTGAGGAGGTGGTGATGGAAAGTAGCAACATCCGTGCAGAGCCAGACGTGGGGCAGCTCCTTCCCCAGTCACTGGAGAAGCCCAAGGGGGCAGCAGAGCAGGAGCAGAAAGCCAAGAAGAAGCGGCACCAGGACAAGGAGCTGGGATCCCCACCGCTGGCCTTGGAAGTGGGGAGTGTCCCCTCGGAGAGCGAGGAGGAGGAGAGCGGCGGAGAGAGCAGCAGCAGCAGCAGCAGCGATGGGGAAGCACGCCGGCGGACGCTGCGCTCCCATGCGCACAAGCAGCCCCCGCCACTCCCACCCCTGCCACCCTCCTTTGAGACCCGCAGTGAGTTTGAACAGATGACCATCCTGTACGACATCTGGAACACGGGGCTGGACACGGAGGACACCATGTTCCTGCAGCTCACATACGAGCAGCTACTGCACCAGGACAACACCACCGACTGGCTCAATGACACCCACTGGGTCCATCACACCAATATCCTCTCGGACAGGACAGGGCTGTCCCCTCCAGGGGGTGCCAGTTCAATCCAACCCCAGATCGGGGTGGGGACTTGCTGGCTCGGGGTGGGAATGGGGTACAGAGCCTTTCTTCTCCAGGGGTTGTCGGTTCCAATCCAGCCTCAGGTCTGACAGGTGGGAAGTGGAATCTGGGGCCTTTCCCCCCTAGGGAGCCCCAGCTCCAGTCTCATGGGTGGATAATGTACATGGAAACCTACATGTTTGTTGAGTTGTCCCCCTGGTTGCCTGATGGGAGGGGTTCCCCTGCCAGCCTCCTAGAGGAATCTGTGCTGGGGCAGGGAGGGAGGGGGCACTGGGCTTTTCGACTCCTCTGCTCTTTTCATGGTCCCCTGCCTGCCATTTTTTTTCTTAACCCTCCCCACTCACCAACATTGCCAGCCCCAAGCGCAAGCGGAAGTCATCAGACCTGCGGGAGCACCAGACGGGCTGTGCCCGCAGCGAGGGCTACTACCCCATCAGCAAGAAGGAGAAGGACAAATACCTTGATGTCTGCCCTGTCACCGCCCAGCAGCTGGAGGCCGGGGACACCCAGGTAACACCCTCCCCTCTTGCAGGGCCTCCCTATTGGCCCACTGAGACTCTCCAGGAGTCCTGGGGCATCCCAGAAAGCTGTCTAGCTTAGATTTGTGGCCCCATTGGGGGTTTGCTGGGAAGTCGTTATACCCGGTTAGTCCCAGAGTGCGAGGGTCACAAAACAATAAGGACGAGGGACATGAATTGTGTCTGAGATTGGGAAGCATTTAAGAGAGAACAGGTTACTGTAGAGACTCCTCCTGGCCTCGCTTCCCACCCAGCAACTTCTCTTCTCCTCTGCCACACAACACCCGCATCTGCCCCTGAGTTTCCTGCTCCTTGAATCCTACCCACCCCTTCTTCCTTGCTGCTTCTCCCCGGCCAGGAACTCCCTTGGTGAACATATTCGCTCTGCTCCCTCACACGCTTCAAATCCTTCCTAAAAACCTTCCTCTTCTGTCAGACCTCCCCCAGCTCCTCAGCCCCACCGCTTGCTGCTCACAGATGCTCCTCCTTGTACTGCCTATAATTCAGGATCTCCCACTTCCCTGGAACTAAGATAAGCAAGTGCCCTTCTCAGCTTTGTGAGCATCTCCCTGTCTCTCTTCCCTATCTCTCGTAGATTGTAAGCATCTCCTCACTTGGGGCAGGTACCCATCTTGTACTGATCTGGGCTGGTCACATCACCAGTCTTCTAGAAATAACAAAGGCTGACTTCCCGCACACAGTCTTGAGCTCTGAATTAGCCACTCCCATTCAGTAGAGAGATTGGGGGTTGATGTGGAGAGTTCCCCCAAACACCAGCTCAGAATGGAGTAGTGGTTGAAAAGGCAAAGAGTGTGTAAGGAATTTAGTGTGTGGGAGGAAATCTCCCAGGGCTGCTTTGTAAATCCACGGGGGCAGACAGGGCAAGGAGAAAGCAGAACTGGAGAAGAGCAGTAAAACTGATCAAGACTGGGTAACTGCTTCCATACAGGGAGAGGCACACAAGACTGCAGCTTAGAAAAGAGATAGCTGGGGGAGGGACATAAAATCAAGAATGGGGTAAAGAAAGAGATCAGGGAGCTGGGATTTCTAAGGGAACTGAGAAGGAGACCAGGGAGCCGGGATTTACCTGGGCGCTAGGGGAACGGAGAAGGAGACCAGGGAGCCGGGATTTACCTGGGCGCTAGGGGAACGGAGAAGGAGACCAGGGAGCCTTGATTTACCTGGATGCTAGTGGAGTAAACGGAACGGGGAAGGAAACCAAAGGGAATAATTTTCCCCACATTAGTTGTCATTTACTTGTGGAACTCACTGTTGCTGGAGGCTGTGGAGGCCAAAAGGATATCTGGTTTCAGAAAAGGACTGGATGAGTTGATGGTGGATTATTAGAGAGCGCAGCCTGTAATATTGTAAGCTGCCCTGAGTCAGTGCTGGGATCGGATGGGGTATAAATCGAATTAATAACACCACTCGTGGGGTGACTGACCTGAGAGACAGGATTGCTTCAGGATCGCGCTGCAGGTTCCTGTGAAATACCTGGTGCCGTTTTCTCTGCCCCAGCCTGGCAGTGGTGGTGGTCTCATGGGCTCTCCTCTTGTCTGGTCCCCAGGGCACCAACCGCATCCTGTCAGAGCGGCGATCAGAGCAGAGACGCCTGCTGAGTGCCATTGGCTCTTCTGCCATCCTGGATAGCGACCTCCTGAAACTCAATCAGCTCAAGGTAGGAGTGGAGTGTGTGCTGTGAGATGGGGGCTGGAGACGGGGCCGGGAAAGGTTCTGCTTGACCAGACAGGATGGGGAGGAAAGCCGTATTTCCCTTTGGCATGAGATTGAAGTGGGCAAAGTTCTAGCTGGCATTCCAGGAGGCTCTGTGCTGCACGAGGGGCTCAGTAGGAAGCACTCTAGTGTGGCACTAGTGGGCACTGTGCTGCAGGGTGGGGGCTCAGTAGGGAGCACTCTCCCCTCACAGTCAGTGCTGACCCCAGTGTGGCACTAGGGGGCGCTGTGCTGCAGGGAGCAGGGTGGGGACTCAGTAGGGGGCGCTCTCCCCTCACAGTCAGTGCTGACCCCAGTGTGGCACTAGGGGGCGCTGTGCTGCAGGGAGCAGGGTGGGGGCTCAGTAGGGGGCGCTCTCCCCTCACAGTCAGTGCTGACCCCAGTGTGGCACTTAGGGGGGTGCTGTGATGCACGGAACACAGTAGGCATGTGTTCAGAATGAAGCCCATATCTCCTAGCCAGCCCGGTGTAAGTTCAGTATCAGGAAATGTTGTTGAACAATAGAAGCAGTGGGGCAAGAGAACAAGTTTCCTGGGGAGGCTACGGGCTTCCCACCACAAAAGGTGTCTCCGCAAATGTTTAGGTAGAATGTGTCCTGCCTGTGGCTGCTGGCGGGAGAGCAGAATTGCCTGTTCTAACGTGCCATGCAGTCCTATGAGGCGGTGGGTGTGATCTAAGCCTTCCTCCCCTCTGTTCTCCACGCTCACCAGTTCCGTAAGAAGAAGCTACGGTTTGGCAGGAGTCGGATCCATGAGTGGGGTCTATTCGCCATGGAGCCGATCGCCGCTGATGAGATGGTCATAGAGTACGTGGGCCAGAATATCCGGCAGGTGAGCAGCATCGGGACAGAGATGCTCTGTGCTTCAGGGAACAGAGTTGGGGGCTCAGTAGGCAATAGGCACCCCCCCATTGTGGTGCTAGGGGGCGGTGTGCTGCAGGGGAGGGGGGAGTCAGTAGGGGTCGGCAGTCAGTGCTGACCCCAGTGTGGCACTAGGGGGCGCTGTGCTGCAGGGAGCAGGGTGTGGGCTCAGTAGGGGGCTCTCTCCCCTCGCAGTTGGTACTGACTGGAAGGTTGCGTTATTTTCAGGACATGGATATCAAAGTGTTTCACTACCTTTATCATAAAGGCATAAAAACTTGTGGGCTGTTCTCCAAGAGATGTGGTTTTATTCACCAGCTCCATGATCCTGTAAGGTGTTGTGTGTAGCCATCTCCTGGCTACCCCACCCCAGAGGCAGCTGCATTTTAGCCCTGGGTGAGCAATCCCTGATCCAGCTACCCTTGTGCTGGGGTTGTATTGGCATCGCATCTCTGTTCTGCCCTTTGTAGGTAGTGGCCGATATGCGGGAGAAGCGCTACATCCAGGAGGGCATTGGGAGCAGCTATCTTTTTCGCGTGGATCATGACACCATCATCGACGCCACCAAGTGCGGAAACCTGGCCCGCTTCATCAACCACTGCTGCACGGTGCGTGGCGGGCTGGGCTTGCTCGGGGGGGTGGGCACTGAGTTAGTGCCATGCACACGTCATGGGAGTGGGAGGGCTTGCCCGTCTTCATGAGAGAAGTCTGGAGGCACCTGCCCCTCTCACCCGAAGCAGCGAGCACTCTGATGCAACCAGGCAGGAAGGGAGACATCATGGAGTTCAGAGTCCTCCAGTTGCCAGAGTGGCCAAGCCGTGTTACAGGAGGAGCTATCTGTGCTTGCCAGGGGCAAGGCTGCACACTTGCTCTGTTTAAACAGATGCATGTGGTACTGCATGCCCCACTCCCTACCATGCTGGGGGGCTGCGCAGAAACCTGGGGGGGTTATGGGGCTGCTCCTTCACTCACCCATTTTGTCTCCTACCTCCAGCCCAACTGCTACGCCAAAGTGATCACCATTGAGTCACAGAAGAAGATTGTCATCTACTCCAAGCAGCCCATCAGCATCAATGAGGAGATCACGTATGACTACAAGTTCCCCATTGAGGAGAACAAGATCCCCTGCTTGTGCGGCACTGAGAACTGCAGGGGAACCCTCAACTGAGGCGTTGCCCCCATTGCCTGGCATCCTATTTATTGTGTTCACTCCCCCCTCCACCCGCCCAGCTCCTCTCCCGGGGATGCTGCCAATCGCCTTAAAGACCCACCCAGCCTTGCTCAGTTCCCTAGTGGGGAGCCCCAGAACCTAGCCTGCCCAACTAATCAGAAATTCCTCTCTCCAGCCAATCAGAAATCACTTGGGTTCCCCCACCCTGGGACCAATCTAGCATCTGGATCCGAGACTCCCCAGCCTTTGCTGCTTCCCCTGAACAAAATTGAATTGCCTTTTACTTCAGTGTAATTCGTGGTGGCCTTGGCCAACCCCAAGAGGCGGCTGTTTACCCAGGATGCTTTGGAAGACAGCACAGTAGCTAAGCTGTTGCATCCTCTCTCCGGTTACTGCCCTAGTGTTGGAAGAGGAGTCTAATTCTTCATCTCCAGCCCCTTGCTAACCTGCTCTAACCTTTGCTAACCTGCCCACTCAAATCAGGTTCTTCAGCCCACTTAGCTTCTGTAGAACTGAGACAAAGTTGGCTGAAGAAGAGAAGTGTTTGAGGGTTAGCTTGGCGGTGGCATGGGGCGGCAAAAGTGCCGTATCTTGGTCGTGTTAATTTGAGATTTTTCTGGTGCTCTCGCAGAGACAGTTCTGCAGAGGCATCTGCTGGGGAAGAGGAATGACTTCACAAAGTCATCAGAAGCTTTTGAGGCCCGGCCACCCAGCACCCCACTGTCATTTCCCCCACCCCTCTGAAGGAATCCCCTCTCGTGTTACTCCTCATCATTAGAATCCCGTTAGCATTAATGCCCCAATTATTCCGTCCCTCCTTCAGCACTTCAATGTCTCAACAAGCAATCAGATCAAGTCCTGTGTTGCTGCAATCCTGTTACCACCTTCCCTCCGAATCGCCCCAACTTTATATGGGAAAAAATATTTAAAAAATAAAGGGGGGCTTTATTCTCCTTTCACTCCCTCCGGTCAAAACTCAGGCGGAAGCTGAGATGGGAACTGAGACCCTCCATCATAATTTTTCTTTAGGAGAAGAAAGTTGTGTATATATTTCCAGAAGGACTGGATGTTTCTTGTAGAAACTCTCTCAAAAAAAGCAAAACGAGACATAAAAGCTATTGGTATGTAAATATTTTTATTATTTTTCCTCTTCCTACTAAAAAAATGTAAATAACGTTGGGGTTTGTCCCCCTTTCCCTGTTCTTACTGGTTTCCCCTCCTTTTGTTCGACATAGTTCTTTTATTTTATTTTTCTTCCCATGGGAGAAAGCAAACCCCGCTCTGACGAATGGTGTGTTGGGGACAGAGAGCCTGCTCTGTGGGGCTGGGATGTTTTTTGCAAGAGGAGTCTGTTTCGAAAGAGGAAAAGCTGCCTTTGCGTAAGCTCGAGCACTTCACCTTTTTATCACGATGCCAGTTTGGGTCTGACTTCTCCTGGGCTGATTTGGGTTTCAAGCAGAGAAAGGCTGTAGACGTATCTTAACAATTCAAAGGGCATCATGGAGCTGAGTCACATGAGAGGGAAGCGAGAGCCATCCACCTGGTGGGACTGTGCAGTGCCTCCTCCTACTTCCTTGCTTCTGATCCTAGGGTCATTTCTCCCTGAACCGACTAGCTTTGCTTTCAGTGGGTTATTCTTCCTTCAGATTTTCTGCCATCTGACAAAGCAACCCCTTCCCACTGCAGCCTGGCTTTTTCCTGCTTGTTTGTCTCTTGAATATTCCATGATTCCCTCTTTTGACACCAGAACCTTTCCATGCCTTCCCCAATCTATAGTGACTGCTTCACGTCCCAGAGGAGCGCTCGGTGTAGCCATAGATTCAAACAACAATTGAATGTAAAGAAATGTCAGCTGTCTTTAATAATGGAGGAAACAATGTGGTGCCTGTAAGCTCGGGTAACAATTGCGTTCTCCAGCCCCCTGCAAGCTGTGCTCAGAGGGGTTTGTTGAAAGAAATGAGCTTCTTGGAACTCCTCTTAAGTGAGATGGGCAGGGGCGCAGAGAGAGCCGCAAGCTGCCGCCTCAGATCTGGAAATCTAGGAGACCCAGGAAAGGGGCTTGGGGTGTCTGCATCCAACACCTTCACTCTCCCTGTCAGAAACGCAAAATAATTTTTTACTTGACCATCCTACTTCCTCATTTATAAAAAAAAACAAAACTTTCATTAACCCCCCCTCCCTTTTTTTTAAAGCATGTTTTATTCTTCAATCTTTCTGTTTTGGGACCTTTTCTTTTAACTTCCTTGAGCTTTCATTTTTAAAGCTTACAAGTCTCGGTTTGGGGTCTGCGTTCTTGGGGAGCTAGGTGCTAGGAGTGCAAAATACAGGGTTCCCTCATTCAGTTACTTCAATGAGGTTTTTGCTGAAATGACAAATTGTGACTTGAATCTTTTTGCAGCGTTTTTCCCCAAGGCTTTATCTCCTCTGGAGGTAGCTAGCTTGACAAGTGGTTCAGAAGAAAGAGACCCCTTCTAAAGCCCTGTAGGCGGGAGCTCCGCTCTGCTTTAGTGTTTCTGATGGAGGCTGGCCAGTTTGCCAGCTGGTTAGACTAACTCCCACCCACTGCAGCTTTACAGTCGTAATTGTCCTTATCAAATGTTTCTCCTCGAAAGAGTCACGGTAAGAGTCTTGCTAATTGCTCTCGACTTGTTCAAAGACACTTAGAGAGACACCACAGGTTAATTAGGGGAGCACAGAGCCTTTCATGATAGAGGCAGTAAGAGATGTTTATTGCTGAGGATAAACCAGTCTCTCTCAAGGCAGCACACCAGTTCCTTGGTTGGATATGAAAGGAAACGGTCTTCTCTCTTCGCTAGTCATCCCTGGGCCTTGGAAGCAGTGGTTTTGCTACTTCCTCTTGATCTTGCGAGATTTGTAATTAGATCACTAATCAGTAGCAGCGAATTGTGATCCTAGTCTAAGGCTTCTTGTAGGGGGGGCTGATTTGGAAGCATCAAGCTTTCAATCTATTCCCTGACGTGTTGCAAAGCTCGCATATCCAAGACGCAGTGAAGTAGCCAATCTTCTCCCCTTGAAATGGAGAGAGGCAGTTATCCAACAATTTCCAGGAGGCCAGCTGATCTCTGAGAGATTTTCTGGAGTCCCAACGGCCAGAGAACAGCTAAAACCTTAGAAACACTGAAAATGGCCATTCGTCTTTTGGAACAGACTTTGCTGACTGGTTGGTAGCCTAAAGGCCACTCTTTGTGCACATGGTACATGCGGATCTGTACAAAGATTGCCATCCCGAGGGGCCTTCCTTTCCCCCGTGCCTCTCTGTGGCTGTCAGATTTCCGTGTTGAGCTCAGAGAAGAGTGAAAAGACAACCCCCACCCCCTGAAAAATACACATTTTTGAAAAAGATTATTGATGCCTTCCCTCGTCTTGCAACGTTTCTCTCGATCTGTCTATATAAATATAAATATATATATATATATATATATTTTCCTTTGATCTTATTGGCTTCCAACTGTATATATGTTAATAACTTGTGGGTTCATTACTTGGTGCCAGAGAGCACGTTTTTATAAATGTCATTAAACTTTTATTGTAAAAAAGAGAAAAGCTTGCTTTCTATTTGACGACTCCAGCGGCATTGCTGCTGTTTGTGTAACAGGCCTAGGACCCTGCTGTCCCCATCGGACACAGACCTCACCACCCCCGAGGTCATGCTGGGCACTGTACAGACAACACCCGGCCTGGTTTGGGACCCTGCCCCATGAGTCACTTTGAACACAGTATGATTAGAATTAGTTGTCTTTACACCACTGGGTCATTCCACAGTGACTCATGGGATGGGGAGTGGGGTCCTAGCCTTCCCCCCCCCCCCCCCGAGACACTGGCTCCAGTCCAACCTTAGTTCGGGGTGGGGGGGCAGTGTTGGAGGCTGGCAGGAGGGGGGACACTGGCTGTTCGTGGGGTTGGGGAGTGGGATCTGAGGCTCTTCCCCAGGAGGTGCTGACTCCTATCCAGCCCCACAATGGAGGCAGTGGGGAGAGGACTGGGGATGGCAGGTGTGTGATCAGTGCATGCCAGACAGCTGCTGCGCTTGTCTCCGTACAGCTAGTGAAAGTGGCTCTGTTTCACATACCAAAAAAGAGGAACCAAATCAGACTTGCATAGCGACTGGGCAGAGCTGTGGGAGTGAGGGAGAGCTCCCAAGCCCCAACTTCAGGGTCAGCTGCTCTCTGCAGAAAGCAAGAGGGATCCACAGGTGCAACCCCATGCTCGGGGGAGGGGAGACTGACACGAGATAATTTAGGACAAGGGCCAGTCTGAAACAGCATCAGGACTCCTGGGTCCTCTGTGGGGCTGGGGTGACAGGGTGCTGAGCAGAGCAGTTTGGGAGACAGGACTCTCAGGGCCGACATTGGTGCCTAAGGGGTCGGGGAAAGCTGGGCTGGATTGTTTTTGCATGCTGGTGGATACCTCATTGGAGCCCCCGCTGGGTCGGCCTTAGCTGCTTGTTAGGCTCCCTCCCCTTTAGGAAGAGTCCCGCTTGTGCTGGAGCACCGCGTGGCCCGGAGCGGTGCTGGGATGCCAGACGCATCTGCCTTCCCATTTCCGGTTGGTGGGTACGTTTGGTCGGCTGCGGCCACACCATAGGCAGGTGCGGCCCTTGTGAGACGCCCTTAAAGAGAACTGGGAGGCTGGGTGCCAGGGGCCTGGCTAGTTGTTTCAGCATTCCCAACAGGAGTATGGCCTGGACTCTGTCTGCTCCATCACTCCCTAGAGGAGCAAGGGCTGAATCTTGCCTGCGGGGGCTTGGTCTGCCCGCTCCATCACTCCCTGTAGGAGCAAGGACTGAACTTTGCCTGCAGGAGCCGGGTCTGTTTTGTTTCATCACACCCTATAGGGCCAAGGACTGAATTTTGTTGTACAGCCAATGGTTATTACCCAGTTCATCTGTTTTACTGTTTATTTTATAGAGTATAGTTATTTTATTATGGAATTGAATTCTAGAATGCTTCCTTCATCATTGCTTGAGGGTGGAGGATCTGTGGAGCCATTATCAAGGTCGGGGAAAAAATGTTCGTCCTCAATGCAGATGAATTTAACTCAGTTTTATGCTCCTAATGCTGGTGAGGTATGCGTGCAAGAACAGGAGTTAACAGGCTGTGGCAATCAGTCTGATACTCAGCGGCCGTTAGCATCTGAAGAACATGCTTTTGATTTCCTAGTGCAACTAATTTAGATCGAACAGTCGATTAAGTCACTGACGTGGAATGTTAGATCTTATAAATTGTGTAGTGAGACCTTTCTGGATGTTAGGTTTAGGGAGTTGGGTAAGAAGCTGGATGGGTTTACTGATCTTATCTTTCAAATGAAAGTATTGGTGGGATAGCTCTGATTGGAATTTTCCAGTGCTTTGGAAACCTCTTCCAAAGCTTTATTTTATCTTATTTTATTTTACAAATGTATTGCCTGCCCCTCCTGCCAAAGCAGCTTGGGGCAGCTAAGAAGTATAAAAAGATAAAAATACAATGTAAATATAATAAATACAAAATATATAAAAACATAAAACAATACAGTCCACAATGGGGGGTGTCAAAGAATAAACAAAAAAAGCCCCTACAGTTAAATTGATAGGTTCACACAAACTATAGATTCATTGGCCTGTAAAGCTGCTCAGATGGAAGTGGACGCTTTTGTTCAGTCCTGGGACTATTATCCCTTTCCTTTTTTGGGAGCTTCTAATCTAGTAGGGTTCCCACACCAGGCAAATGATGATCAGGATTTACCCCCTGTGGTTGTAAGGAAGAATGTTCAGGGTAGGTTGCCTGAGTACGTTTGCCCTTCTGAGCCTATGGAGCTGACCCATGGGGCTAAACCAGGAGGCAATATGAATTCTGATTCTTTTCCTAAAGTCTGGCTGCAGGAAACCTGGGATAGATGGACCCCAATTTTGGTGGTTAATAGTAGTAAGAAAAGAAGGTATGTCTTTTTGATGAGGAGCTCTGATCTTGGTATAAGTGATTTTAGAGACTTGATTAGGTATTATACGAGGATGGACATAGAGTTAGCTGACTCTTACTCTGTGCGTTCCTTATGTGGTGATAAGGCACTTCCTCTGCTGGGAAGTTACATTTGTCAACAAGGAAGCAGCGGTTAGGGTCCGGGAGGTGACGCGTAGAGCTTTGAAAGCTTCAGGGATCTTTTTACAAAGAGTTGAATGTTACTTAGCTAGAGCGATATTGTATTTAGGGGATGTTGAGAGCCCCCTAAAGCAGATCAAGTGGAGGAGAGGAGGGTAGTTGTGAATAATCAAGACTCTGGAGAATTTTTCAAGGAGGGACAAATATCTACCGAATGGGAGACTAGTGATGAAACTGGTTTCCCAGATGACTGGAGCTCAAATTTACCCAGATTCTGTGTTAGATCTGAAATTCCAATATTAGATACCAGTAGAGGACTGTCCAGTGGGCTGGATTGTGAGGTGGAAACCGATTTTGAAAGAAATATGGGAGAGAATGTATGACTAAGAAGGGACTTGTCAACATTGGTATCCCTTCTCTCCTGGAATATTGAGGGCTTTAAGAATAAGCTCTCTGATAAAGAATAGTTGGATTTTATATATAATTATCACATTTTTTGTTTCCAGGAGACTTAGCTATCAGGAGCAGAGAATAAGCGGTTAGAAGCTGAGGGATATCAGATATTTTCTATCCCTGGTGTGAAAGAAAAGAAGAAGGGATTTTTGCAGGAGGGGTGGCTATTCTGATTTCACCACATCTTCCTGGTGTCTGTACACTGGTTTCAGCTGGCTTGAAGAATATCCTTGTAGTTGAGTGGACAGCTGTTTGGTCTACACTGTACCTGATCATTAATGTGTATTATAGGGCCAAGGTAGTTAAGGCGGTAGCAAACTCTCATTGAACAGCGCCTGTGCTGTTCAGTGGGAGTCAGTAGAACAAAAACTTCACGTTGGTGACTATTCTAGCTTTCCACCAGAAATACATGTGCTCTGTGATTACAAACAATGAAGGGGGGGGCAGGGCGGGGTGGGGTGGAGGCTGAAGGTGGTGGTGGGGTCCCCATTCCTCACCTGCCTCTGCAGAAGCAGCAGGACGGATTGGACTGGGAGATAAAGCTGTTTGTTTACAAACCTCTCCATGTGAGTGATCAAAATGTTGTTGCCTTGTAAATAAGGTTCTTTGAGATGGCTCCTCAGATTCTCACAACTGGGTTGTGCATGCTCACCATATTCAAATAACAGACCACATGATGATCTCGAGTTCTAGTATAAAAAGCACTGACCCTACCCCTCAATTACAGTTCCTTCCAACCCTTTCTAGGAATATAAGAAAATTCCATGTGGGACTGGAAGGGTGGGTGTTGAGAATGTTAGGAGCAATCTCAAAGAACCTTGTTTACAAGGCAGCAACCTTTTGTTCTCCTTCGAGTGGCTCCTCACAGGCCATTTTTACAAGTCTTCGCCAGGTGCAGGGGGGTCCATGGACATGCCAGTGTGTGGGTGGGGCATGCACATGGCCACACATGCAACCCCACTTACCCCCTGCTCATCCGCACCCACGGAGCAACAGCCGTTTTCCCCGGTTGCTCCGTGCATTGGGACGAGATGGGGGATATTATTATTTATTATTATAATAATCCTTTATATAGCGCCAGTCGTGTGACCTGGTGCTGTACAGAACATAGAAATAGATGCGGTCCCTGCCTGTGGCTTACAATCTAAAAGACAAGGAGGGNGATTCGCCACGACCCGGGATCCCGCCGGTGATCCCACGCCATGGCACCCGACCAGACGAGACGCTGGGGTTCACCCCGGTGTGAAATTGCATTCAACACGCGACAGCCTCCGGCCCCACCGCTTCGGCCGCTTGCGTGGTGAATGTAATTCCACGCCGCGGTAACATCTGGGGGGAAACATCCGTTTCCCCCAACAGACGTTACGAGATCACAGCCACCACGCGGAATTGAGCGTGGTTGACTGTGATCTCGTAACGTCTGAAAACACCCAAAGATGGCTCTGTAGTTAAGGCGGTAGCAAACTCTCATTGAACAGCACCTATGCTGTTCAATGGGAGTCAGTAGAGCAAAAACTTCTGATTGGCGACCATTCTAGCTTTCCTTCAGCAACATATTTGTTCTGTGATTACAAACAATGAAGTCCATGGGCAGATCGCAGGATGGGGGGTTTCTCCACATTCCTCTCTTGCTTCTGCCTGGTAGTAGTGGTGCAGCAACAGTGGGACACCGATCAGACTGGGAGATAAAGCTGTTTGTTTACAAACAACTCCTCCCCATCTGAGTGATCAGAAGATTGTTGCCTTGTAAAGAAGGTTCTTCGAGATGGCTCCCAACATTCTCACAACTGGGTTGTGCATGCTTACCCTATTCAAATAATAGACCACGTGATGGCCTTGAGCTCCTCTACTAGTTTTTTAGTTTAGTTTAGTTTATTGTTCGCCACCTGGGCTATAACAACTCAAACATTAATACACAGACAGGTAGAATATCAACCATAAAAAAAATACATCAACCATTGTAAAACAAATATAAATTAACACTAAAACTGTGAGCAATAAAAGCCCACTCACTTATCCAATTTAAACAACAAAACTCGAAGGCAAAAGGTCGCTACTGCCCTAGAGCGAGGGGAGCTCCTCTACTATAAAAAGCACTCTCCCCCTCAGAATGACAGTTCTTTCCAACCCTTTCTAGGAAGTAAGAAGAAGAAAATAATGCGGGGCTGGAAGGGTGGGGTGTTGTGAGAATTTATCTTCTCCTTCCCCCCTCATCCTTCCTCTCCCTCTTCCCTGTCGATCCTCATCGATGAGGTCACCATCCTTCCCATCTCCCAAGCCCGTAGTTTAGGCTTCATCTTTGACTCACCCCTTTCTTTTAAACCGTACATCGACTCTGTTGCTAAATCCTGTCGCTTCTCCCTCCATTACATTGCTAAGATTCGCCCTTTTCTCTGTCTCCTTTGCCAAAACCCTTGTTCATGTCCTGGTCATCTCTCACCTCGATTACTGTAACCTCCTTCTCACTGGCCTCCCCCCGCTCTCATATTTCTCCCCTTATCTCCATCCAAAACTCTGCTGCCAGGGTCATACACCTCACCCATCGCTTCGACCACGTGCAGCCCCTCCTCTCCTCTCTTCACTGGCTTCCCCTTCCTGAATGAATCCTGCACAAGCTCCTAGTCTTTACCTATAAAGTTCTTCACAGCCTTGCTCCCCACTACCTCTCTGCACTAATTTCCCTCCGTACTCCAGTCCGTGAACTCCGCTCCTCCTCTGTCCCTCTCTCGCCCTCCCATGCCTCCCCTGCTCCTCTAGCCGCCTTCATCCCTTCTCCCTAGCTGCCCCCCACGCCTGGAACTCCCTCCCTGCCCACATCCACTTTGCCCCCTCCCTTCTTCGAGTGGCTCCTCACAGGCCATTTTTACATGGCTCTGTCAGGTTGGTGGTGGGGTGTCTGTGGGCACACTGGTGCGTGGGCGGTGCATGCACACGTCTGCACACGCATCCGCACCCATGGAGCAACTGTCATTTTCCCCAGTTGCTCTGTGCGCGGGTATGAGTGGGGTGGTGAGTGGGGATGCGTGTTAGGCAGGTGTGCACCCCCCCCCCGCTCACCACGGGAGTGCGCTGCGTTATTCACATGGGGCCTCCCTACCCATGAACACGCAGAGTGGGATGGACCTGTGTAAAAAGGGCCACATTCTCACAACTGTCTTACTTATACTATCTTAGGTAGGAATTTAGGATGTAAATCTATTCTATCTTGGAAAATCTGCAAATATGGTTCTGAGATTATTATAGCTGCTATTTCACTAACTCTTAATGAAGTTATTGCTAACAGGAATACTGTCTTTAAACCCCCACCCCATAACCAGTTCATTTGTGCCTCCCATATAATCAATTCCCGCTGTCCCGGGGGCGCAAATGAAATGATTATGGGTGGGGGGCAGCATGAATTGATTATGGGGGCACAACTGAACTGACTATATATTTTTTGTAAATAATAATAATAATGTCTCTTTTCATGGCATAATGTGGTTAATAGGCTGGTTGCATTTTGGATGTCTTGTGTGTTTGATAGCGCTGCCCCCAGGCCCTCTGAGCCGGGCGGCACCCCTAAGCCCGCCAGCGGGATACACAGAAGGGGACCCATCTTGACTTGGCATGGGGCCCATTGCAGCGTAGCTATCCCCCTGGTCTAGTGTGTGTGACTGATCAAATTGAATGAGTGTGTGAGGTGAGACTTGTGAGGGGCGTGTGTGTGTGTGTGTGTGTGTGTGTGTGTGTGTGTGTGTGTGTGTGTGTGTGTGTGTGT
>QEPC01010756.1:823878-836241 GCA_003113815.1 Sphenodon punctatus
TGTAGAAAGTGTGTGTGTGTGTGTGTGTGTGTGTGTGTGTGTGTGTGTGTGTGTGTGTGATCAGTTTGAATGAATGTGTGAGATGAGAGCATGTGTGTACTGTGTCTGAATGATTGTGCGTGTGATCAGTTAGAATGAGTGTGTGTGTGAGGTGAGAGTACATGTATGAATGAGTGTGTGACCTCTTTTACACAAGACATACCCATGTAGTGGCATGGGTGGGTGCGTCTCATATGAAAGCAGTCACTTGTGCGCTTCTGTGTAACACGCACCTCCGCCCATCACCCCTGCACAGAGAAACCTGCAAAAAAACAGGTTGCTTTATGTGGGGGGATGGGTGAGCATCTGTGTGCACCTGCAGTGAGTGTTCTGGTGTCTGAGGCCAGCTTGTGCATTAACAAAACTATTAAGTTTCAAAAGGGCAAATTACCTAGACAAAAATCCTTCGGTTTAAGAAACTTGTTAAAGTGGCATTACAAATGATACTCAAACATTAACATGACAGTAAATTGGGACTGCGCATGCGCGAGGAGTGAGCGGACGTCCCCGCCGACAGCTCCGATAACGCGGCACACACGTGCCCCGGGACCACCCAGTAAGAAAAGAAAAAAGAGCCCCCACAACAGAATGCCCAACCAGGGGAACACCTGCCCCGCAAAACTGGCTGAAAAAGGGACGCTCCGCGGCTTCTGCAGCACTAAAAATAGCCACGACAGCGAGCATGTGGAGCAGGAGTTGGAAGCCAAAATGGCGGCTGGAGCAGAGCCGCGGGGCCAAGAGGAGACTTTGAAAGAGGGGGGAAGGGGCCTACAAACTATTCAGAGCCTAATAGAAGAGATGAAAACTGACTTAAAAGCGGAACTACAAAAGGCTAGTGTGCACAGGGACAAACTATTTAATAAAATAAGTAAGGTGCAACAAGTAACGGAAGAAACTAATATTAAACTTGAAAACCTAGCAAAAAATGTCCAAACACTGGAAGAGAGGATGACCAGGGCAGAGGATCAGGCAGCCAGCCATGAGAATGAATTGGCACAAGCACAAAAACCAGTTCAGAACTTAAGCGAAAGGATGGAAGATATAGAAAATAGATCTAGGTGCTCGAACCTGAGGATTGTGGGAGTCCCAGAAGGAGAAGACACAGAGGGGTTAGAAACCCTGGTAGAAAAACTGATTAAAGAGAACTTCCCAGAGGAAAACTTCACACCACCCCTGAGATAGAACGAGCCCACAGAGCACTGCGCCCTAAACCCAAGGACAATGAGCAGCCACGCACAATAATTATAAAATTCCTGCGTGACAAGGAGACAATCTTAAGGCTGGCCAGAGGAAAACAGCAACTACAATTTAGAGGCAGCAACATTAGGATCTACCCAGACTACGCATACGAAACTACACAAAAAAGGAAAAACTGGGCCAAATACTAACAGAAGCGACAGCAAATGGGTTTGAAATCACAAGTGCGTTTTCCAGCCAAGATGACAATATGGGTGGACAACAAGAGAGAGTTTTTTGAAGAGCCAGAAGAGCTAGAGTCTTTCCTGCAGAGACACAAAGGAAGGATCTGAAAAGAACAATCCTTGAAGGTGAAAAAGTAAAAAGGAGGGTCTTGATGGGCCAGTTGGTAGTAAGAAATAAGTTAAAAGAAATGTTTGTGGTTGGGGTTTTCATATTATAAATGTTACAGGCTGTTATGGGCCTTACAAAAGGGGGGGTTCAACTTAACACAAGTATTAAAATTAATCCTGGGGTGGGGAAACAACAGACAAAGGACCTTTTTCCATTAGGAGCAAGGGGAAGTAGCATACAAGAACAGGTAGAAGTGACATAAAACAAAAAAGAAATCCTGAACAGAGGTACAGGAGACAAAACACTCCAGGCGTGCAGGAGAAGGGAGCTTAGAACAGGGCAAAGGGAAGGGAACAAAGCGAGGGAGGAGACGGGGAAGCCATCAACAGCAGACGCATTTAAAACTTAAGCTAGGAAAGATAGTAGACTAGTGACAGAACCATGCTATCGAAGCTAAAAACAATTACATTAAATGTGAGGGAATTAAACCACCCAGTTAAAAGGAAAAGGATAAAAAACATCTTAAAAGAACAAAAAGTTGACATATATTTCTTGCAGGAGACCCATTTACTAAAAAAAAGACCTAAATAGATTTGCAACAAGAAATGGGGGGATCATAATAGCAGCATGTGGGCCAAGGAAAAAAGCAGGGGTCATAATAGGAATGAGAGAGGAACCAGAACCAAACATTAAAAATATAATAAGAGATGCAGAAGGCAGATACCTAATAGTAAATGTTGAAATACAAGGGGAAAAACTGGCTCTGGTAAATATATACACACCTAATGAGAAAAAAAACCAGTTCCTGAAAGAGGTAATGAAACGGATAAGAGAGGAGGCGGAGGGGACTTTAATAGTGCAGGGTGACTTTAATACCTATTTTTCAGAAATGGACACCTCAGGGAGGACAAGGATTGCAAAGTGGCAGAAAGAGATAGCAGAGGAGCTAGAAAAAATGGGATTGGTGGACAGCTGGAGAACCCTGAACAAACAAGTGAGGGACTACACTTTCTTTTCAACAGTACATGGAACCTTTTCCTGCATAGATCACTGCTGGGTGGGTAAAACCGAACTTCAATCAATAAAAGAATGTATAATTCTCCCACTAGTAGTATCAGACCACTATGCAATAACACAACTTGGGAAGGGGAAAAGAGAGGGAAAAACCAGCACCAAATGTGGAGAATGGATAAGGCCCTGCTAACTAATCCGGAGGCAGCAACCCAAATTCAAGAAGAGATAAAAACCTATTTTCAGTTGAATGAAGGTTCAGTAGCATCTATATTTACATTATGGGATGCTGCAAAGGCGGTGATTAGAGGAAAGGTAATTGCCATTAAAGCAAACATAAACAAACAAAGGAAAAAGAGGCTGAGAGAGTTGTACCAGGAATTATTAGAACTGGAGACCAAAGCTAAGATAAGGGACTGCCCCACAGTAAGAAAAGGAATTACGCAAACCAGAGGGGAAATTGACGCTATAGAAAAACAAAACACAATCAGACAACTGAGGAAAGTAAAATTATTATTATTATTATTAACAAACGTTTATATAGCGCCAGCAGTGTACCTGGCACTTTACAAAGTAATAAAATAGACACGGTCCCTGCCCCTAGGGCTTACAATCTGAGAGACAGGAGCTGGGGGAGAGACTTAGGAAGGGGAACAGAGGGAGAGACAAGGGGTCTAACATTCATGAAGATGCGAGGTCTCAAGTGCACGTACTTGGCTTGGTTACGATGAGAATGACAGCAGGCAGGTCCATGTTGCAAGGATAAGGGTAAACTGATCGTAGGTATAGGAATAGTGGCTCAGCAGGATAAAGAGTCAGACAGAGCAGAGCGAAAGAGGTGAGTTTTAAGGAGAGATTTGAAGGTATGAAGGGAGGGGGCAAGGCGGATGTGGACAGGGAGGGAGTTCCAGGCATGGGGGGCAGCAAGTGAGAAGGGACGAAGGCGCTTAGGGGAGCAGGGAAGGCGTGGAAGGGTGAGAGAAGGGACAGAGGAGGAGCGAAGTGCACGGGCTGGAGTATGGAGGGCGATAAGTGCAGAGAGGTAGGGGGGAGCAAGGTTGTGAAGAGCTTTATAGGTGAAGACTAGGAGCTTGTGCAGGATTCGTTCAGGAAGGGGAAGCCAGTGAAGCGAAGAGAGGAGGGGCTGCACATGGTCGAAGCGACTGGCGAGGTAGATGACCCTGGCAGCAGAGTTTTGGACAGAGATGAGGGGAGAAAGGTGAGACCGGGGAAGGCCAGTGAGAAGGAGGTTACAGTAATCGAGGCGAGAGATGACCAGAGCATGAACAAGAGTTTTGGCAGACGAGACAGAGAGAAAAGGGCGAATCTTAGCAATGTTATGGAGGGAGAAGCGACAGGATTTAGCAACAGAGTCAATGTAGGGTTTAAAAGAAAGGGCTGAGTCAAAGATGAAGCCTAGGCTACGGGCTTGGGGGACAGGCAGGATGGTGACTCCATCAATAGTTATTGACAGTGAGGAAGGAGAGGAAGGATGAGGGGGGAAGATAAGGAGTTCAGTTTTAGCCATGTTGAGTTTGAGTTGACGTTGAGACATCCAGGTAGAGATGTCAGAGAGAGAGTTGATGAGACGAGCTTGAACAGAGGGGGAGAGAGAGGGAGTAGAGAGATAGAGTTGAGTGTCATCAGCATAGAGGTGGTATGGAAGCCATGGGAGGCAATGAGTTTGCCTAAGGATGAGGTAATAAATAAATGCTTTTATTTTGATCAGGGAAATAAAGCAAGGAGGGCACTGGCCAGGCTGGTACAAATAAAAAAGAACAAGGGAATTATAACAAGCATAAAAAATCAACAAGGGGAGTTAAGCACAGACCCGCTGCAGATACAGGAGTCCTTCGTACAGTTCTGCAAGAGACTATACCAAACAGAGAGTCCGGACCCAGAAAAGATAAAAGAGTTTCTTAATAAAATAAACATGCCAAAGTTTAATCAGGCGCAAGTACAGTATCTCAACTCACCCTTTACGGAGAAGGAAATAAATAATACCATCAAAGGTTTGGCAAGTAATAAAACACCAGGCCCGGATGGCTATCCGGCGGAGTTTTACCAGAAATACAAAGGGCTGATAGTCCCTTACCTGATCAAACTCTACAATGCAATCTCAAGGGAAAAGGGACTACCAAATTCATTTTATGACGCTCAGATAATATTAATACCCAAACCAGAGAAGGACCACGCCCTATGTGGAAGCTATCGTCCCATTTCGCTATTAAACCTAGATTTTAAGATTTTCACTAAGACACTAGCTAATAGATTGGCAGGAATAATCGGTACGGTAATACACCAAGATCAGGTGGGTTTCATACCCAATAGGTTAGGGTCCGACAATATAAGGAAATCAGTGAATGTAATGTACCACCTAAATAAAACTAAAACACCAGCAATATTAATATCAGCCGACGCGGAGAAGGCCTTTGATCGCCTAGAAATGCAATGTACATACCGGATCTTGGAAAAAGTAGGGGTTACAGGGAACTTCTGTACGTGGTTGTTGGCCATATACCAACAACCCAGAGCCAGATTGGGAATCAATGGGCAAAGTACTAGACAATTCCAGCTGACCAGAGGCACAAGACAGGGCTGCCCCTTGTCACCCCTGCTGTTTGATCTGACACTAGAACGACTAGCCACAGCTATCAGACAAAACAAGAAAATTAAAGGGATTCGAATAGGGAAACAAGAAGCCAAGGTAGCCCTTTTTGAAGACGACATGCTATTGTATGTGGCAGAGCCAGAGAAATCCATTCCAGAACTACTAACGGTGATTACAGAATACAGTCAGGTTTCAGGTTACAAAATAAACGTCCAAAAATCCATCGCTATGATATTTGCCCCAAATATAAAAATATACCAACAGATCAAAGAAATTCAGCCGTTCATAGAAGCAAGGGATAAAATTAAATATTTAGGAATACAGTTAACAAGAGACACCAAAGACCTATATAGAGAAAATTACATAGAAGCCCTCATGCAAATCAAAAAAGAAAAAGAAAAGTGGAATAACATCACGGCCTCATGGCTGGGCAGAGCCAGTTTATATAAAATGAAACTGCTGCCTAAGATACTTTATAGAGTTATGGCACTACCTATTAAAATACCCAAAACATTTGGTCAAATGCACGATAAAACTATGTTAGAATTCATCTGGAATAACAAGAAAGCACGAATTAAAAAAGACTCTACAAAGACCAAAAGAAAAAGGAGGGATCAATTTGCCTAACATAAATTTATATTACAAAGCAGCTACCCTGAGAGCCATTAAAGATTGGTACACCCCTAAGAAAGAGACACATTGGGTAAACTTGGAAAAAGAGATTCTAAAGAATACATAGTAAGCGATGGGGGAGAAAAGGAGGAGAGGGAATGGAAGCAGCATCCATTAGCAGGGGCAGCCCTGACGGCATGGGCAGCAGTAAGGCAGAAGGCAGGCATACCTAGAACAGCGATGCCGGAGACACTGTTAGATAACGATAGAATGAACAAAAAAGGTATAGCAACTCAGCTGAGGAAACAACTAAAAGGGAAAGCAATCACCAAAATCTCACAGTTGTTCCGGGGAGATCAATTTATGACTAAAGAAGACATACAAGGGTTAATCCAGCAAACAATAGACACCTTTCAATATTACCAGCTAAGGGGAGAAATTAAGCAAACACACTTAATACCACACTATACTAGATCCCACAAAGCTATAGAACTAGAACTTTTCTCTAAGGGAACGAACAAAGGGATAGTAGCGAGATTGTACAAAGCACTACAGAAAGAGTGGTCTAGGGAGGGGCCGGACTACATAAACAAGTGGGAAAAAGTACTGGGCACAAAATGGGAAGAGTGGGAAAAAGAGGAAATTTTGAGGCACATGACAGAATGTTCAGGATCCTTGGAGGTATGAGAACCAGTCATTAAAACCATTATGTTCTACTATTTAGATCCAAGCAGATTACAAAAAATTAGGGGGAAAGTACCTTTTAAGGGGTGTGGACAAAAGGCGACATACTTGCATGTGTGGTGGGAGTGTCCTAGGTTACAAGGATTTTGGTCCATGGTATGGGAAAAGATGCAGAATATAACAAAGGGGACAATACCATTCAAACCTGAGACTGCGTTGCTTGGAATATATCCTTCAACACCTCTAATAAAAAACAAAAGACCTATATGTACTACAATAATAGCAGCAGCACTCAAAGCAATACTACAATACTGGATTGAGGAACAAGTACCAAACACGCAATTATGGATGAATAACGTGGTACTTATTTTCCATGGAAAAAGCCACGGCGACCATGAAAGACAAGACAAAAAACTTTAATGCCAAGTGGTTCCAGTGCATGGAACAGATGCAGAAACCAGAAACGGAAGAAGACCAGCGTACCTATCTGTTTGACTTTTTGATGTGACTGAACTGACACAAGCAGTAATAAGAGAATGTCAGTAGAGAGAAGCAACGGACAATAAACACTGCAGTTGATGGAGGGGGGAGGACAAGGGGAGGGGGTGGAATAAAGGAATATGTTTAAGAAAAAGAAAAAAAAAAAAAACCGAGAAAACAAATGTAATATTGAGAACATGTTGAAGAAAAATAAAAAAAAACATGACAGTAAATTGTACGTTAAGGCAACTATTAAATATCAGGTCAGTCTATACATTTTTCTTTTCTCATTCATTAATTTAAAAAAATTATGACAACTGAAATTAAACTACATTCCTCAACACATATAAGTATTGTTCAGTCACCGTACCACACAGATGCAGCTTAATTTCAGTTGTCTTCATTTTTTTAATTCATGAATGAGAAAAGAAAAATGTATAGATTGGTCTGATATTTAATAAAGTTGCCTTAACATACAATTTACTGTCATGTTAACATTTGAGTATAATTTGTAATGCCTCCTTAACAAGCTTCGTAAACTGAAGGTTTTTGTCTAGGTAATATTCCACCAGAAACCTCACCTCTGTATGTTAATAATATTTGGCTCCAGTTTGATAATTTACTTGAACATTTGGAGGATTCTTTTCCTGAGGCAATTTTTGTTCTGGTTGGTGGTTTTAACGCCAGAACAGGTACCCCATTCCCAGAACAACTAGATGTGAATTTACTGAATGCAGCTGGGGTCCCTTCCAGGGTCTCTAAAAATCTTATAAGTAATGCTGCAGGTGATTCGCTGATGGACATTCTGGGTAAACATAATATGATTATCTGTAACGGGAGAACTGACACTGGTTTATTTGGGGAATTCACATTTGATTTCCCTTTGGGATCTAGTGTGATAGATTATTTTATAACATCCGTCTTCTGCTTTGGTTTTTTTACCGGATTTACAGTTTGTGTTAGGTCATTCTCTGAGTTTGGGTATTGTGAATAAAACTCAGATAAGTGAATACAATTGTGTTATGTTATCCCCAGGGGTAAATCAGTTGGGGAAGCTTTGTGGGAAGTGGTCTGATGAATTCTTTTTGAAAACAATGGATGTGTTACATACTGCGGAAATGGCCCAGAAATGTTTTTGGTTACCTCCTTTGTCTTTGTTGAGGAAGCATATAAGAGACTGGTCAGTGCTTTTGAGGAAATTGTTGTCAGGCCAGCCTTTAGGGTGTCAAAATCTAATAGCTTTATTTTAGGGAGGGGCTGGTATGACCAGGAATGTCCTTGTGCCAAGCAGGACTTACTGCAATTTAGAAAGATTTGATATTTGCAGAGGATTCCACCTGCTTGGGATGCTTTTATAGGGGCCAGAAGAGCCTATAAGAAATTGCTTAATGACAAGAAATCAGCTACATCAGTACAGGTCTGGGCTGAATCAGGTCACTGCTAGGATTCATCTAAATTTGGGGGAATTATTGCTGCGTCAGTGAATAAGAGGGATTGCTTTAGGACAACCCCTGTTGAAGAGAATTGGATTACATATTTTACATCAACTTGTAGTGGATCAGGGGAGGTTTGGGTTAATTCTGGGATCCCTTCTGATCTGGGAGCAGTAGGGAGGCTTTGGAGGATGTCTCCTTACCGGTGGTTACAGAGGAGAAGGTCCACCATTGTAGAATGGCTTCAAAGCTGGGTAAAGTACCGGGTATTGATTTCATGCAGGCTGAGATATATCGGGATTGTGTTATGTGATGGGCCCCTTTATTAGCTAGACTGTTCACATTATTTAACTTATGCAGACAACTACTTAAAAAAAAAAAAAAATAATAATAAATTTTTATTAAGTCCGCATTACAAAATTGAAAATGCAACATTGAATATACAAATTTAGTCCCTATTTCCAGCTCGGGACTAATGTACTACATACTTAGCAGTCTTACATTACTTTGTTTTTAGCCCGTCCCCATCCCCCCTTACCTTACACCCTTGACCCCTAAAAGGGAAAAAAACCAAGAAACACCCCCCACCCCCCCACTGATGCATTACCCTGATCCGTGATCGTTATGTCGTTCCCCAGCGCCCTAGACCCCTCAAATGTCCTGCAAGAGTGTCAAGTCATTGATTGGATCCAGGAAATACTGTTTTTTTTAGACAGGAGAAGCTCCGTGACCATGTGCTGTAGCAGTCTTCCAATTTACCACCAGAGTCTGCGAGTACCTTCTCCATAGTCATCACATACCAGATCCGTTTGTACCATTCAGACATTGTTGGTGTTCTATTACATTTCCAGTTTCTGGCTATAACATTAAGTACTGCTAAAAATATCTGAACACAAGTATCTCTATGAACATTCAGTAGTGGGATCTTAGGGTACAGTTCAAAAAGTGCTATCTCAGCCTTAAAGGGTATAACCAGCCCTGTAGCCTCTCCAACAAATTTCCAAACTTTTGCCTGGTATTCCTGGATATGGACACAACCCCATAGACAGTGATACAGGTCACCTATTTCCCCACATTCCTTCCAACACAGGGCAGAGGCAGAGCCATTCATTTTTGAGATACGAGAGGGTGTTAAATATAATCTCATCAGTACCTTTGTGTTTCAGCTACGGCAAGCGAATGCAACATTTATGTATGTGCTGCCACATTTGCAGACAGCTTCATGTTGGAGTGCTGCAATTATAGTCCCTAATCTTTAAGAAAGGGAATAGGGCAGATCCTGCCTGTTACAGGCCAATTAGTTTATTACCAATTGCCAGTAAGATTTACTCCTATTTTCTTTTGGAGGGATTGAGGCTTGGGTATCTGATCAACCTCTAGCAGAAAAGCAGGTGGGCTTCTGTCAGGGATGATCGGTGACAGACAACTGCTTTATTCTTATGCATCTTATAGATAAATATGTTTCTGTCCGAGATGGTAAGCTGTATGTGGCATTTATTGATTTTTCTAGAGCCTTTGATACAGTAGATAGAGGTAAGCTGTGGGCTAAGTTAGTAGGGATATTAACCATCATCTCTTAGGTATGATTATTCAATTGCATTCCAGCACGAAAGCTGCTGTAAGACTTGATAATGTTGGAAACCTATCTGAGTTTTTCCTGATTTAATTCTGGGGTTAGGCAGGGTTGCCTATTGGCTCCCCTGCTTTTTAGTCTTTTTATAAATGATTTGCCTCCCCTAATCAATGGAACCAGTCGGACACCACCTAAGATTGCAGATAGATCACTAGCTATCCTAATGTTTGCGAATTATGTACTTTTGATGTCCCAGACCCAGCAGGATCTTCAGAATTGCTTGAATCATTTACATAATTATTGTATAAATAATATGACCGTGAACCCACAGAAATTTCAAGTGATCTGTTTTGGACACAGTTGGATTAAGCATAAGTGGGCTCTGGGCAGGCGTTGGTTTCCTCAGGTTTCAAAGTATGTTTATCTTGGAGTATGTTTCTCAACAACGGAAACCTGGATAGTGCATGAGAAAAATATGATAGTGAAAGCTAATAGTTAATGTAGCAAGGATTCTGCAGCTTTATAGATCATCCAAGAACCCGAAAACGACATCGGTGCTGGGGCTTTCAAAGCTAAAGTCCTGTACAGGTCAGAGATTTGCTTCCCCTGCCACTCTAAGGAGACGGAAGTGGTTCCGAATAAATGTATTAGGGGTATGTTAGGAGTACCTAACTCCAGACCGATCTGTCCATTGCGTCCTGAAACAGGTGGCTGACCTGGCTAAAATGGGTTTATGTTACTGGAACAAAATCTGATATTTGGAGTCCATGTGATTACCCTATAAATCTATTTATTTATGTATTTATTTAAAAATTTTAATACCCCACCCCTCTTGCTACAGGCAGCTTGGGGCGGCTTACAATTTATAAAAAGATAACAATAAAACCATAAAACACAGTAAATGCTGGGTTGAGTAATCACAGCATGAGGGGAGTAAGAAATATTGGTGGTGGAAAGAGGTCTCTAAGGTTTTGTCCGGAATTGGGTTTTTTTCTCTGATTTTTTTTTTTTTTGTCTGTTCTTTAGCAGGGGACAGGTTCTGAATGATATAAAGCAGAGACTTCTGGATATCTCTGCTCAAGAGGAGCTGTCAAAAGTGGCAGCTGTGAAGATAGCCCTTTTAGTATTCTTTGGTCAAAACTAATTTTTCACTTGAACTATATTTTGCGCAATTATCAGATTTTCTACTCCATAGAAAGCTGACTTTGACTTGTTTTTAATTGAGTCGGCAGTTATTAAAGACAGAGCTGAAAGGTTGATTATTGTAATAGAATTTGTTCCTGTTATTTAGATGAGCTGGAGTCTCTTGAGCATGTATTGGTTTGATGCCCCTATTATGTGGTTTATAAGAACTTGCTGGATAGCTCCTTTATTTGAAGGGAAATGGTTTCTTACCTAGTCACATAAGATTGTATTTTTGCTGACTTCTAAGGACCTAGTAGTGATGAAAGCTGTGGCCCTTTATTTTATTCTTGTGTTGTGTATTAAGAAGTATTTTTTATAAGAGCTACGTCACTTCTGGATTATCCAGCAACTGATGGTTGTATTTTATTTACTTTTGTTGTATTTGTTTAATGTCGAGTAGCCAAATAAATTTGAACTTTGAATTATAGGGAACCGAAAACAAAGGGTGAAAAGTCCCAAAATGGGTTCCATTTTAGACTAGTGGGTTAAAGCGCACGGAGGGGCTGGGAGCCAGGACTCCTGGGTTCTCTGAGAAGGGAGTGGGGGCTAGTGCATTAGAACAGGGGAGCTGGAACCTGAACTCCTCGGTTCTCTAGTGAGGGGAGGTAGGTTAGCAGATGAGAGAAGTGGGGGTTAGGAGTCAGATGCATGGATGTCCAAACTAAGGTGTTTTAGACCTCTGGTAAAATAGGAAATGATCAGGCTCTATCGTGGGATGATCAGGCCCCCACATTAGGGGGCTTCCTGCAGCTAGTAATGTAACCTGGTGCATGAAGCTTAAGCAGGCTACGGGGAGAGAATTTAATCTGGAGAGTCCTGTTAGTGGGGGGAGGAGCAGGAGGGTGTCACGGGTTGGCTGGTCCACACCCCCACTTTACCGGGTTTGAGTGACTCAGTTTCCCTTGCGCACAGCTCTCTTGAATTAGTTTCTCTCTCTGGCTAATTCAAGTCTGCCGCAGGGACAACTCCTTTGTCACTCAAGGGCCCGATCCTTCCCGTTTACAGACTCTTTACTCTCTGGGTTCACAAGAGCTTGAGGGCTCTTGTCGCTCACTTGTGTTCCAATGTTAGACACAGACACTTCTTCATAAAGATAAGAAGTAAGTTTATTGATTACATAAGCAAGATAGTTGATACAGAGTGGTTACTAGAAATCAAAGGTAAATATAACGCATTCCTGATCTATACTGGTTGAGTTCCTAAAT
>QEPC01010756.1:852704-864782 GCA_003113815.1 Sphenodon punctatus
GCTAGGGGGCGTTGTGCTGTGGGGAGGGGCTGCAGTGCCCCAGGGGAGGTGCTAGGGGGCGCTGTGCTGTGGGGAGGGGCTGCAGTGCCCCGAGGAGGTGCTAGGGGGCGTTGTGCTGTGGGGAGGGGCTGCAGTGCCCCGAGGAGGTGCTAGGGGGCGTTGTGTTGTGGGGAGGGGCTGCAGTGCCCCAGGGGGGGCATTAAGGAGCACTGAACTCCAAGGGGGAGAGAGGGCTCAGTAGAGTGTGCTGTGTGTGCTTCCTGTCCAGCTGCTGTGTACGGTGCCCCCTGTGGGGACTGGAGTAGCCGGGAGCGCCCCCACAACCTGTGCTCCAACCCTGCTTCCTACAGTGCCCCCTACTGGCCACTTTTGGCTTTTAAAAATAATCTCACTCTTTCCCTGTCCTGGCTTCAATTGCTATAATTTCCTGATCTCCAGGGCACGAGGGGGGTGGATACCAGTCGTGTCACATTTTCCGCGCACATGGATGTGGGCGGGGGAGGTTACGAGGGAACTCCCTGCTTTAGCGTTGTCTCCTAACAACAAACAGACTTATATAAAAGGGCTTGGCCTTTTTCCACAGTATTGTGATCCCTGTGGGATGGAGGCATCAGGGGAGCCCCCCTGCTCTACCCACTAGTCCTTGCTCTCCTTCACAGAACCTTGGAGTCCTGGCTCCAACCCCCCTGCTCTAACCCGCTATCCCCCCTCTCCTCCCAGAGAACCCAGGCCCCTTCCCCCGCTCTAACCCACTAGCGCTCACCCCTGCTCTGGAGCAGAGAGGATTAGCATTAAGTCTGTCAGAGAAGCAGCTCTCCATAGTATTGGGGAGAGACATGGGGGGGGGGGGGGCGGGCCGGGTGCTTTACCCCCTCTTTTTTCCCCCCCCCCCCCCCCATTGCTTTCCTCCCAGGAACCGAGAATGTCATTGAGGCCTGCGTGGCCTGCGGGACCCCGTACCTCGTCTACACCAGCAGCATGGAGGTGGTGGGCCCGAACACAAGGGGAGACCCCTTCTACAGGTAACAGCCGGGCTGGGAAGAGAACCCAGGAGTCCTGACTCTCAGCTCCCCCCCTCTCCCATCCCTAATGCTCAGTGCAATCTCGGGCAGGGCAGGGCAGGTCCCCCGCGCAGCAACAGCCTCGGACTCTGCAGACTCAGGCAATCTCCCCACTCAGAGCTACAGACTCAGACAGATGTTAGTTGCCTCCGTCTTGGTACTTAATAAATTAACTCAAGAATTTTGCATGAGTCATTGCTGGCTCTAATCCCACCAGCTGCTCCCCAGAGCTGCTCAGGGCTTCCCCGGGTGATCCCCTAGTGCCATAGTAACCTAACCATGTCTGTAAACAAAAACACTGCCTGAGATGTATTCTTATCCACTCCATGCCTAGGAAAATGGAATCCAAGACTCCTGGGTTCTCTGCAAGGGGAGTGGGGGCTAGTGGGTTAGATGGGGGGAGCCAGAACAGCTGGGTTCTCAGAGGGGGGGTGGGCTAGTGGGTTAGAGCAGGGGGGGCTGGGAGCCAGGACTCCTGGGTTCTCTGGGAGGGGAGTGGGGGCTAGTGGGTTAGAGCAGGGGGGGCTGGGAGCCAGGACTCCTGGGTTCTCTGGGAGGGGAGTGGGGGCTAGTGGGTTAGAGCGGGGGATGGGAGCTGCTTCTGAGTGGCCCTGATTCTTGTTGCAGGGGGAACGAAGACTCCAAATACAATGTGCGCCACGAGGCGGCCTATCCCCTGAGCAAAGCCCGGGCTGAGCAGCTTGTCCTTGAAGCGAATGGGAGGCCGGTGAGTGTCTGCTCCCCCCTGCTCTAACATGGCTCCCAGGCCGTGGTGGTGGTGGTTCTCACGGGGCGGGTACTGAAGGATCCTGGTTAGAGACGGGCTCCCGTTGAGGAGAGGGGAAGGGGAAGTCAGCGCAGGTGCCGACACTTAGCTTGGTTCCAGGGGGATGGGCCCGCGAGGGATCCGTGGGGAGGGAGGAGCCTGGGAAAGCTGGCGGGAGGCCGCGGAGCGAATGTGTTCGGGGGCAGCAGGGAGAAGAAGGGGCAAAGCGGTTCCGGTTGTAGGAGCCGGGGGCAGGTGATGGTGCTGGGAATGGAGCAGCAGGAAAGCAGGGGAGTAAGATGTTGGGGGGAGCAGGGGCCCATGAAGAGCCGGGAAGCCAAGCGGCTGAGGTGGGTGAGGGGAGAGCAGGGAAGGCGAGAGAGGCCCAGTGGGCAGGGCCAGCTAAATCCGTGGTGTCGGGCAGGGAGAAGCAAAGGGGGGCTTAGCTCTGGGGTGGAAAGGGGAGTGAGGAGGTGCCGTGTCGAGGGGCCGGGCTGGCGGCTGGTGGCCCCGGAGAGGGAAGACGAGGAGTTGAGTCTGAGCGAGACGTCCAAGCGAAGCCGTCAGGCAGCGATAGGCGAGTGTGTGGGGCTGAGATGGCTGAGATGCAGTGAGTTTGCCCAGAGAAGGGGGGCCAGGACGGAGCCGTGGGAATCTCCCACTAAAGTGGTGGGGGGGGGGGGACATGGAGCTGCGGCAAGAGAAACTCAAACCCTGGCAATGGAGGGAGCAAAGCGAATCCAGGAGGAGGCCACGGGCGACAGTGTCCAAGGCAGCAGAGAGAGCAAGTAGGACCAAAATGGAGTCAAGGCCTCGGGGTCCTTTGTGCTTTTAGCCAGGGCAGTCTCAGGCGAGCGGCGGATGAAAGCCAGACAAGGGAAGAATTGGGGGCGAGGGAGTCAAGCCTGCAGATGTAGATAGCTTGCTCAGAGCCTTGCACCGGGACTGCCTGGCTGACCAATCCCAGCAACAGCCCCCGGTGCCCCCCAGCACAGGAGTCCTAGTTGGGCAGGGGGAACAGGTCTTTGGCCATGAGAGAGCGCTACCGATCCTCTTGCCCCACAGATCCAGGGGGGGATGAAGTTGGTAACTTGTGCCCTTCGTCCCACGGGAATCTATGGGGAAAATCACCCCCTAATGCGGGAGTTTTATGAGAAGGGGCTCATGACGTGGCGGAGAATGATCCGGGCGATTCCAGCATCCACCGAGCATGGACGGGTCTATGTGGGTGAGTGCTGCCCCTCAATCCCCACCCGCAGCCCCTGCTCCCCCAGCTCTGCCGCTGCCCCTCAATCCCTACCACAGTTTTTACACCTTGGCTTATGAACCTTGATGGGTAACTGGGTTGTGCATGTTTGCACTACTACTACTTATGATTTCTGTCGCACTAATGCCGTATGCAGCGCTTTACAGTCACAGATTTTCAGAGACCGTTCCCTGCCCAGTGGGCTTACAATCTAAGGTAGACACGGGCAAAGGAAACACAGACAGACACGCATTCCCATTTTACAGATGGGGAACTGAGGCTGAGTGTTACAGCGGGGTCTTGAACTCCTGGATTTGTGGGTGTCGCTGTAGCGGCTTGCGCCACCTACTGCCCTGGTAGACGGTGCCTTTGTTCTTCTCACTATGTCTCCTCCTGCATCTCTGCCTGGTGCGGGGCCCGCTCCTGCTCACCTGTTTGCCATTTCTAGTGCTTGCCTCCTGGCTTCCTGACTGGCCACCAGACAGTACTTAGGAGTCGGACCCTCTGGCGGTCTCAGGAAGCTGGTGGAGCAACTGCTCTTCCCGGGGTTTTGGTTTGTGTGCCCCTGTGAGCTGGTGTCACATTAACCTGTTTCTTCCCCTGTGTCTGCGTTTGTGGTGTTCGGTGTGTGTGTCGAACCCCTTGCCCCTTGTGGGAGTGGCCTCTCCTCATTGTTGTGATCCCTGTTCCCTTCGTGCGTCGGGGCCTTGCTGCCCTAACAAACCCCTTCCAGCTCCCCTGCTGCTGGTCCCCCCCCTTTCCAGCTCCCCTGCTGCTGGTACCCCCTTTCCAGCTCCCCTGCCGCTGGTCCCCGCCCCCTTTCCAGCTCCCCAGTCCATGACCTCAGTGATGAGCCGTACGTCGTCTTAGGCCAGCTTGTCTGCTGTCCATGCTGAGCATTTAGTCTCCCGGATATCGGAGAATGACTGAGAGGTTTCCGTGTTGACGCTGTGGGCAACCTTTCCCCTTTTACCTGCCCTTCTTTTCCCCCTTCCCCCCCGGCTCCTTACTTTGGAGCCTGACACTGAGAGGTTGTGACTTGCCCAAGGCCCCCTAGTGAGTTCATGGCTTGGGTGAGATTTGAACCCTAGCTTCCCAGGTGCAAGTCCAGCACCGTAACCACTACACCCCACTGGCTTGACTTGTCAGATCTGGTTGGATGTTTTTGGTGGAATAATCATGAATTAAGTTCTCTTCTCTCCATCCCCTCTTCCAATGAACACCCATATGCGTCTGTCCATCTCCCCCACCCCACAATTATTCTCCGTTCTTTCTCTCCTTACTCGGTCTCTGTCTCCCCCTGATGTCTGCTGGACGCTGCTGCAGGCAACGTGGCATGGATGCATCTCTTGGCAGCACAGAGGATGCAGGACTCCCCCTCTCTCCTGGGGGGCCAGGTCTATTTCTGCTACGACACCTCCCCGTACAAGAGCTATGAGGATTTCAACCTGGAGCTCCTGTCGCCCTGTGGCTTCCGGCTGGTGGGCTCGCGCCCGCTGCTACCCTACTGGCTCCTCTTCTTCCTGGCCCTGCTCAACACTCTCCTCCAGCTCCTGCTGCGCCCATTCTGCACCTACGCCCCGCTGCTCAACCCCTACACCCTGGCCGTGGCCAGCACCACCTTCACTGTGCAGACCGACAAGGCCCAGCGCCACTTTGGTTACCAGCCCCTCTACAGCTGGGAGGAGAGCCGGGGCCGCACTGTCCGCTGGCTGCAGGGCATTGACGCACACAGAAAGGGTGGGAAATAGCGGGAGCTGGGATTTGGGGCAAGCATAGGATCCAGTTCCACTTAGATCCAGCTCCATTTTTACAGCCACCCGGTTAAGAAGCTGGTTCTATGCAAACCTGGATCTGGCATTTGAGACCATCTGGGCAGGGTTTCATACAGAGAATCCAGGCCCATGGCAATCCTGAGCCAGGACTGGACTCCATTCCATGTGTTTTGATGCTGAAAATCAGGGTCACTGCTAATCCAGGTTTGGGAATTGCTCCTGTCCAAGTCTTTTAATGCAGAGAATCCAGGGCCATTTGAATGTAGCTCCAGGTTTTGCTACCAACCAAATGCAGAGTATCTGGCTCCCTTTCAATCCAGATCCAGGACTTAATTCAAACCAATGCAGAGCATCCAGGTCAATCCATCCCTTCCAGTTGCCCCAAGCCTTTTCACTCTTGGTTTTCCAATGATCTCCTGTGACCAAATGGACTCCAGTCCAACATGATCCATTCCCAGGTTTGATCTCCCTCTGCTTTGTATTGAATGGATTCCGCAGGGCCCTCGTGGACTCCATCCTGATGTTGCTGTGGAACAACAGGACCCGAATCCCAAAGAATCCAGAGCCACATTTTACCTCCCAAACCATCTCCCGTGAAGAAGGTTGGCGTGCGTTCCCATGGGATAACAGTCCAGTTTCTTCTTCAGGAGAACACAAGCCGCTTGGACTCCATTCTTCAATCCAGGCCCACTTCTTGTTCTGACCCAGAAGGAGAATGGACTCTGCCTTCCTTTGCACCGTTACAGCGGATCAGATACTTGTCTCATTCAGTCTAACTCTGGGTTTTCCAACACCACTTTCTTCTCCCCGCTTGATCTGATTAAGCTGTGGGTTTTGAGCTCTCCCAGTTTATAATAGGGAGATTTGGCTCCATTCCAGTTTTAAACAGCTCCATCTTTTCCTCCCACCCTCGCCTTTACCCATGCAGAGAATTAGGACCCCATTCCCAATAGATCCCGCTCCGTGTTTTTCAGAGCAGACCATTGGACACCATTCTCACGTATCTGTTGGTGAAATGAGGTTGCTGCTGGGGGTTTTGTGGGGTTTGGTCTATGAAAGGGCTGAACCCAGGAATCCTGCCTCCCTGGAGAGGAGCACCTCACTTTGAGCACCGCAACCCTGCTCTAATTCACTTGCCCCATTCCCTTTCAGAGAACCCAGGCATCCTGATTCCCCCCCCGCCCCCGCTCTAACCCACTAGCCCCCACTCCCCTCCCAGAAAACCCAGAAGTCCTGGCTCCCATAATACACATTCATGCCAGCAGGGGTGCTGGGTGCTAAATTACCAGTGAGAAGCACAATAGCTGGTTTTACAGCATGAAGTGAGTCTGCTTGTCAGACCCTGGGGGAATCTCCCTATATAATACCTCTCAGAGCAAGCATTAATAACCTCATAAATTATTATTACCCAGTTATTAATTATTACCAAAGAGTGAGCTACATTGAGCACATCCTAGGCAATAGAAATAAGTATTAATTTATGTATTAAATATATTATGCATTAAAAAATGTCTTCTGTTAGCAGGGGTGGGTGGGAATGAGATAGTGCCCCCTTGAGGGTGTGTCTCCAATCCAGCCCCGGGTCAGAGGGTTCCATGTGCTTTGAAGCCCGTGACCGGGGAGGGCTGCCCCGTCCCTCCCCTTCCCCTGAGCATTATTCAGCCATGACTGGAATCTTCCTTGAGCAACCACAGTGACTCCAAATAACATCTGGAGCTGCCCCCTTAAACCAGCCCTCCCCTAGGGCTTCCAAAGGTCACTAGGCTGACATTAAAACTAAAACCCCAGCTCTGCTGATGATCCTCTATCCCCATCTGCAGCCCCTCCTCTTCCAGCCTCCCCTCCCCTGCTCTAGCCCACTAGCCCCACTCCCCTCCCAGAGAACCCTGCTCTAACCCACTAGCCCCTACTCCCCTCCCAGAGAACCCTGCTCTAGCCCACTAGCCCCACTCCCCTCCCAGAGAACCCAGGTGTCCTGGCTCCCAGTCCCTCCCTTCTCGAACCCACTAAGCCCCCCCCCTCTCAGAGAACACAGGAGTCTACTGCTGCTCCTCAGCTGAAAAAAGCTAATTGTGTCTATGAACAGGAAACTGGGTATTTATGCACTTCCAATCAAAGTGGAGCTAGAGCCAGGTAATCCTTATGCAGGGTGGGGTTGTCACGGGATTGGGGGTCTGCACCCCCACTTTACCGGGTTTGAGTGACTCAGTTTCCCTTGCGCACAGTTCTCTTGAATCAGTTCTCTCTCTGGCTAATTAAAGTGTGCCACAATGAAACTCCTTTGTCACACAAGGGCCCGATCCTTTCTGTTTACAGACTCTTTACTCTCTGGGTTCGCAAGAGCTTGAGGGCTCTTGTAGCTCACTTGTGTTCCACTATTAGACACTAGACCACTTCTTTATAAAGTAAGACGTATATTTATTGATTACATAAACAAGATAGTTGATACAGAGTGGTAATAGAAATAAAAGGTAAATATAACGCATTCCTAACTTATATTGTTGAGTTTCTAAGTTATTCATCTTACCCTAAGCAAAGTCCATACGTTCTCGTTTCTCAGCCATAAAGGTACCCTCTGGCTGGGGCACTTGGCTTTTTAGAGCGAAAGCTCTCTCTCCTTCATCTTCCCCCAGCCTGCTGTTTAAGCTGGTCCCTTTCATATGTAGATGCTCAGGTTGGCTTTGCAGGAAGAAGTCTCCAAACCCCTTTGTATCTCACTCCCCTTTTATCTCTTCCCGGAGACTGCTAGTAAGTTCTCCAGGCTTCCCTGCCTTTCTGCACGTACAAAATGGCTACCTGCATTAACGTACAAATGTCTCTGGCCACCCGTCTGGGCCTAATACACATTGTTATCTGTGTGCACTTCCTACAGGCTGATGACGTATGAGCCCCAATTTGAGTTCTACCATTCTCGGATACAACATTCCAAACAGGTGGAGACTTTGAGATTACATAGTGTACATGTATTGTAACATTACATCCATGTGAAACCTTTGGGACCATACATTTACCAAACATGTAGTCCCGTGTTACACGTGTGTGACCCCATGTTTCTCCGTGACAGGGGTCTCCTGGACATGTTACCAAAACTCTGGGTGGCATCACTGGGATCCCCCAGCCCTTTCTGGGCTGCCTCCTGCTGCAGCACTCCTAGGCAGCAGCCCCAGCCCTCACCACCGGGAGATGCTATTGAAAGCAGTATGCTACCCCCTTGCTGCTGCGCCTAGACAGGAGTGTTGCTTGGAAACATGACAGCAGGCTTGTTTTTGTCAGGGATGGTTTGCTGTTGCCATCACAGGGTGGAACAGGACAAGTTTGGGTGTAACTTAGTGGAGATAGATCATCTTTGGCTGGACACCAACAAGGAGATGGATGGTGGTGGTGAACCATCTCTTGCCCTGCCCTTTTTCTGGCTCCCTTGTGAGGGGCTGTGTGCTCTAGGGCTTGCAGAACAGGCAGGGATATGGGGTGAAGCAGAGTGCATTCAGTCAGTGTCAGGGATGGCCTCAAAGCAGCTGAAGCAGCAGAAGGAAGGACTCAAGTGTTGGGGCCCAAAGTGTCCTCTAGGAACTTAGCCAAATTGGCTTCTGAACCAGCCTCCTGCTGCACTGAATTCTACAGGTTAATGGTGCTTTGTGTGAAATGGTTGCTGTCTATGGTTTATTTTCCTTTGGTTGCCTGCTCATTCCCCTAGCAACACCACTCAATCCCAACTCGGTCGTCCCCCTGCCCCCGGCCATCACTTTTCCAAACCCTGATCTGGGGGAGCCCATTCAACCCTGCCCGTTACAACTCGGCCTCTCCTTGCACAGAAGCTGTGCCCTCCCCCAAATCAGCTTCCTGCCCCTCCCCCAGCCCAGCGCTCTCCTGTTTGAGGTGGGGTGCCCCCCTGACATGCCCCCCATAGCTGAGGTGAAGAGCTTAGAGATTTTCCGGTATTTCCCACTAATTCCTCACACGCTCTCTGCCTTTTGGTGAACTCTCATACGGACACCCCCGCACCCTTTCTCCCGAGATGTCTTGCTGTGGAACAATTCATTGACAGCCCAATATTTAGGGGGAGGGAGGATTGTGTTTTCCTGTTGCATTTATCCCATGGACTGTGACTGACAAACTACTGACTCCTGAGTAAAGTGTTCATAGTTCCAAGCCACAGTCTCCATTAGTGGGAGGTGGAAATCGTTGCCAAAGAGCCTGATCCAGCAGCTCTGCGAGGGATGGGGATGGATTTCAACAGCATCCAAACTCCCCTCCATGAGTGAAGCATCCAGCTGTTGCCAGGTTGTAGCTGGTAGCGTTGAATGGGCTTCCTCGTGCCATTGCCAAGCACAGGCCGGGGCCGACAGGCTTGAACGATGAGGGCTCTTCAGATTAGAAAAATTATAGCTGAGCGCGATTGAGAGAGGGGGTTATAACATCATGGGGTGTGGGGAGAGCTGGGGTGGAATTAGAGACCTAGGTGGTACCCAGTGGAATGAGCAGGCAGCAGCCATCTCTCCCCAACAGGGGAAACTTAACAAAAAGGAGTGGTGGTTCCACAAAATTAACCTTTTCTACTGATCTTTATAGCAACACCTAGGGGGCGCTGTGCTGCAAGGAGTAGGATGGAGCCTCAGTAGGGGGTGAGCTACTCTCACAGTCAGTGCTGACCCCAGTGTGGCACTAGGGGGCGCTGTGCTGCAAGGAGTAGGATGGAGCCTCAGTAGGGGGCGCTCTCCCCTCACAGTCAGTGCTGACCCCAGTGTGGCACTAGGGGGCGCTGTGCTGCAGGGAGCAGAGCATGGTGGGGGCTCAGTAGGGTATGTGCTAAGTTGCTAATTTGAGTGTTTACTAATTCATGAGCTCTCACTGCTTAGTTTGTAAAAAAAATGAATTGAGAAGGTCCAAGCCTGCATGGAGATCCCGCCTCCCAGCCCAGAGCTTGGGTGTTTGAAAACGAGCTCCTCCCCTGCAGGGCTGCCCAGGAGCCGCTCCTCCAGCCGCTGCTCTGAAGCTGGTGCGGGGGGAGGCACACTCTTGTGACCCACACGCCACCCATTCGTGGAGCGGGCCCCACGCCAGCAGCATGATCCACCGGTGCCCTGGAGCCATGCTGCCCCTGAGTGGCACCGCAGCTGCCCAGAGCCTGCCCGGCTTCCCGCCCTGCCCCGAAAGGCCGTGTGTGTATGCGGAGAGTAGGGTGCTGTGATCCTTGTGCCTCTCTCCCGCTCTCTACGGCTGTGGTTCGCCGGCGCTCCCCGCGGCGCAGGGGTTAGTGGCCAGGGCGGGTTCCCGGGGCGGAGTGTCATGGCCGAGGGGGAGCAGCCGCCGGCCGGGGTTGTTTGTGGAGCCGATCGGTGGCTGTGGGAGGGCGTGGCCATGGTTGCTGCCTGTTTGAATCCCGCCCGCAGAGCAGCTGCCACGGATCCATCCACACGCACACACCCCCTGCTGATTTAAACGCAGCCTTTGTCAGAGCAGGGAACTGATCTCCAGCCTCCACCGCTCCCCGCAAAAACCCTGCCTAACCTGCCGCGGAACAAAAATCTGGCGTTCGGGTAGTTTAGTCCATAGGATTCCGGGCGTCCGGTGAAGTTATTAGCAAGTTTATTTATTTATTTAAATTATCCCCCACCCACTGTCCCCAAATGGCTCAGGCTGGCAAAGGCCAGGAAAAAACCTGGGTAGTGGATTAGTTTATTTCCAAGCCCGAACTGGCCAATATTGGTCTTTTCCGGGTCGTTTACATGTCAGGCTGCAGCCTCCTGGGAATGTTGCTTGGGGCTTGCCCCTGCCCCTGCCCCTCGAATTGAATTACCAGGGCCTCAAAGCTCTGGCAACCGCCCTACCCGAACAGCCGCCTCCAGAGAACGTGCCGCCGCCTCCTCCTGGATCTTGGCCCAAGTCACAATTTTGTTAATCGCTTCCACAGCAATTCTCTGATTTACAAATTTCCTGTTAGTATTTCATTTGCTGGCTAATTAACACAGTTGCTAAATACACTCATTTGCTTATTCTATTTACTGATTTGTTAATTTGCATATTCAATCATTCACTAATAATTATTTACTAATTAGCTGACATTTACTAATCAGCTAATTTGGTAACTGATTTACTCACTTGATCATTTCCTTATGCAATAAGCCCCTTGTTTATTTGCTAATTAATTTATTCACTCATTCACTAATTTAGGTATCACTCATTGCTAGGGAGCTCCCCCACTTGCTCATTCAGTAAGGAAGCATTCACTTTTGTTGCCAGTTCTCTAATACATCCGCTTGCTTATCTGATACTGTAGTTAATGTAGTCTCCACATTAATGAATTCAGTTGTTCACCATGTGCGCGTATCCTGCATCGGCTTCCCGTGCGAATCCCGCATTAACCCGCGCGCCGCCTTGCCCCCCATTGGCCGGCCTGGGGACCTCGCGAGCGTCAGGCTCGCGCCTCGGGCCGATTGGCTGCTCGGAGCCTGCGGGGCGGAGGCTGCCGAGGCGCTAGGAACGCGATGAACGAGTCAGGCCCATTCACGCGCCGCCAGCCCGGGGCGGTGCCCGTAGGGGTCGAAGGCGAGGAAGCCCCTTGCTGTTCCGCCCCGACCGGAGCGAGCGACCGACATGTGCCTCAAAACGGAGCCCCCTGCAAACCACGGGAGTCCCGGCTCCTGGAGGAACCGAGTTCCGCTGGGCTGAGGCCAGAGGGGTCAGTCAGGGACCCACCCCTTCCCGGCTAGCACCGCAGCCTACAGGAGGCGGGGGCCAAGCCTGGGCTGCGGCTAGACTCCTGCGTTGGGGGGAAGGTTGTGGGTTTGATGGAGCGGGGGGGCTGGGAACAAGGACTTCTGGGTTCTGGGGGGGCTGGGAGTGTGGCGCTAGTAGGGGGGGGGCAGGACTTCTAGGGTCTCTGGGGGGAGGATGGGCGACGATGGAGTGGGAGAGACTGGGATGTTGATTAACTGGAGGTTTGATGCGCTGGATGGTGCTGCTAGCGGGGAACAAGGGACTGTATTTCTCCAGCGCTGCTCTGTTCTCTTGACTGGCTCTAAAAATAAATGCAGCAAACACCAGCCGTGTATTTATAATCTAGCTTTCTAAAGCCAGAAGGCACTAGCTCAGGGGGAAGGGAGGCATGAAGACAGCTCTGGATATGGGGCTGGGGGAGCAGGGTCTGCAGGTGGGGACTGAGGGGCAGCGGCAGGGCTGGGAGAGCAGGGGCTGCAGTTGGGGATTGAGGGGCAGCGGCAGAGCTGGGAG